>JAFELO010001291.1:36821-88483 GCA_017140195.1 Eumaeus atala | reverse complement strand
CTTTTTAATTTAGTTTTCTTTTTAATAGCATAATGGTGCAAACTAACAATCCGAGCCCTTTGATGACTGCTGATGCCGATGGACATTCGCATTGATTGTTACGCAGATGCATCACCATCCTATCATCCCCCAATGGGCCACCGGCTACTCAGGAACCGCATGAAACGTGACAGCGACGCTGTCACTTCGCACCAGTACCAAGTGATCGTGAGGTACTTCCCCGGTCGTGCCGGCTCAATTCCGTTGCATGGGATGAAGTAGTGTCACGCACTATGCAAGGCACTACCTCCTCCTGAGTAACACGGCTCTGCCTCCTCCTAAAAGTATAATTGTACCTACATATATGCCATGTACCTACTTTCTATGACATTAAGCATGCCATATAAGGATTACTTCTTTTTTTAAATAAAAATAAATTAAGGTATCCGGAAATGTTTATGGTTATTTAGTTGTTTCGATTAAACCTATAATTGCTTACTGCAGCCATGACACTACCTCTTACTGAAACAGTCTGTCATGTACCAGGTGGACCATTGGAGTGGGGTAATAAAAATTGTATCTCCTTGATAAGGAGGGGAGGGCGTCTACACAACTGTAGTTGTGTGGATATTATTGGCCCCTGGACCTATTTGCAACTATTCGTGATAATGATAATTCTATAAAAGGAATCACAATTTTTGACGTCCGAATTAATTGAAATATTGAAATCAAACGCGCGTCCGATTGAAATATTTGACCTCATTCTGATAATATGCCGATCTCGGCACTTTTGCGGTTCAACACTAAAGCCTAGTTATCATAAATTCCGAAAACCTTTCATCCTTTACTAAATCTGGGTGAGTTTGTGGGGACTAATATTTTCCATGGAAATGTCCAATTTATTACTGCAGTTAAACTCTACAAAATATAGTAAATCCATTGAGTACTGAGTAAGCGAACCTAATAATTTATAAGTAAATATTAACCTTACTATTATATATATCATAGGGGGACAAACGGAGCCACTTGGTGACTACCGACACCCATCAACATCTGTATATGCAGATGCGTCGCCCTTCACTCCTCTTTCTTCGCAATGGGCCCAAACGCTACTGACATTTGTTATAAAATATATTATAACAAATAAGAATTTGAGATAGAAATAAAATACGCACTTACATAACATATCATAACCAAGATGTCCGCAAAGAAAAGAACGAGAACAGAAGTCTGTTTTTTCCTTTTAACACTTTTAGTCAAAGGTGGACCATTAATTTTATTACTTAATATAAAAAAATTCTCAAATGTAGAATGAGTTAAAAGGATCTTAGTTTTTTTGAGACGCCCAATAAGAACAATTTCACGTAACTACAGAGCGACTGTGCAGGTTCTTTGTTGCTTTTCATTCGACGCGTTAAACTGGCGGACTCTCTTCTGTTTTTCTAAAGTATATTCAATTTAAATTTACTTTAACGTACTGAAATGTTAAGCTAAGCAGAGTCGAACTAATTTGCCTTTATTTTCGCGGGGAAGTGTATATATGCACGGCCATCGGTCCTGGGTGGGATCCGATGGTGTCTATGGGACTCTCGAAAGAACAGAATATCCACTAAAACTATATATCATAACGGATAACCTGAACTTAGTTAAGTGTTCTATGAATTAATTCGAAAAGGTGTCTATGTAAACTCAGTGTAATAGACGCTAAATTATAAAAATTAATCATTCAATGTTTGTATTGCATTTAAATCAATTTACTTGTAATATTTCCCAATTGATTTACATATCAAAGTTTTATTTAGTTATGTCATATATTATCGCATTAGGCATACCCTGTAAGGAAGTTGTGAAATAAAGTAAATAAACAAATAAATGACCGTCTCACACAAAGAGATCTCAGTCTCAAGCTTCGTGTACATCACGCTTGAGAGCGAGAGGTCCATCCCTCCCAATGCCCACTGCCAAGTAGTGACGCCACGCAGCGTACCTAGGGCACACCTCCAGGGTGTGCTGGTTCATATCCTCAGCAGCGCCACACTGGTGGCAGCGCGCCTCCGTCTCCCGGCGGATCCGGCACAGACATGCACCGAAGCAACCACGCCCAGTGTACACTTGCGTCATGCAGAAGGTGAGGGGTTTGCATTCTCGGCGCATCCAACGCCATAGGACCAGGAGTAGTGCGTCAGTCGTACGTACACCATACGTCGACTGCGCCAGATCCTCCCCCCACCTACACGTTAGCGATTCTCCTCGCCGGTGTATCTGTCGGAGCTCTCCTGCGACAAGTGGTCACCCCGTGTCCCCCTCCCTTCATAGAACAGTTTTATTCCGACAACCACTTTCGTTACTAACTACTTCAGTGGAACGCCGCCAGGAGCTGTCACTGCCGCCCAAGAGAGTGTATGGTACCCCCGTATAGCCCTCACCGCTATGGCCCATTGCGCCTTGTGCAGCTGGGCCTTGTTGGCTGGGGTGAGGAAATCCACCCGCCACAGGAGCCCTGTATAAGGCCATACTCTGGCAGATCCCAGAGTATACTCTTCTGCAACGGGACTGCCCCCCCAGAGTTAGGTTGGGCCAGAACCGCTGCCACACCTAGACTTTCAGCCCGAGCTGTCGAAAATGAGGGCATCGAGGGTGAGTTCTTGGTAAGGAGAACCAAGTATTTTATACTTGACAGGCATCACCCCGCCGATTCACCCGCGTAACTCCGGTTCTATTAGTCGTAGCGTTCTGATATCTTATAGATCAATAGATCATATCCTTCCACGATAAATGTATTATTCAACACAAAAATATTTTTTTCAGTTTGGCTGTTTAGTTCCTGTCATTGGCGCGTTCAGGCAATCACGCCCATCAATTTTATATAATTAGTATAGATACAGTCAATTTAATACACATTGTGTTAGGGGTGCATTGCTGCTGAATTTAACACAGATTTTATCATATCCTTGGCTGCTCGCTAAATACTGTCTTTATTCTTCAATTTTCACGAGGTAGTATTGATGCATTGCAGCCGAATTGGGCCTGCACAACCGTGGTCTCGCCCACCGATACCGCCATAAAAGTGACGCAGTTGCGTTTTTTTAATATTTTTTATGTTTTTTCTGGCCTGATGGAGGAGAGGCGATAGGGAGGGCAATACGACAATACACTTCGAATGCACGTTTGATTTAAAGGTCAAGGTATCAAAAGTATATCATCTAATCTACAGTCCAAACAAAAACTACAGATAACGAAATATAGAATTATAATTTGGTATTACATAATTTGCTACATATGTTGAACATAAATTAGCTGAATAATATAGTTTTGTGAAATGTGACAACACTGGAGTTGCAAACTACTATCCACTGTTATAGTTTTATGCTAAATTTATAGCGCCTGTTGACGGATGCTAATAAAATTTTGAAAGCGGTTAGTTTTAAATGATAAATTATATTTCATATTATAAATGAAAAATAGGAAGCTAACCATAGTGTATTCGATATTTAAAGATCTCAATGTCACACAAGATAAATATCGACAAACACACACACATTCAAGCCAAACACTCTCTTGACGTTTAACTGATACGGACCATTTCAGCTAATCCATTGACAGAATTTACAAAAATACTATGTAGTAAAACAATAAATAATAATTAGTTACACAACTTTATATTTATTTATATTTGATTTTATAAAATACTAGCAACACACCGTTGCTTCACTTGCGTAAGTCACTTTTTTGCTCCTACTAGTCGTAGCGTTATGGCACACAGGTAGTCCGTCCCGCCTTGGCATGGGTATTTCACGAAATACTGCAAAATTTCCACGTTACCACAAATAACCCAATGTGTAACAGGACTACAACATTTTGTTAAACATCATATCCACGGTGGAGGACCGGGGCACCCTGCAATACGGGCCATCAACCTAGTACTGCCCTTGATGTTAGTATGCAAGTAATTTTTGTTACAGAATAAAACAATTTTCATTTTTCATTTTCCACAACGTCGTAAGGGACAGCTAGTTAGTTAGGTGTATTTATACAGCTACGATATGAGGTTCTATATTGATATTTTTTTCACAACTTTTGTTACGTTACCTTAGTGTTCGCAAAGGTCTATAAGGTTATATAATCTATATTCATCTGAATAAATGTAGATTATTAATATTAAGGTATTTTATGTTTCAAATCGGTCCAGTAGTTCACATGCAGCTTATTCAATGCAATGTCTATGCAAACAATCAAATGTTACACCTTTATAACATTTGTGTAGATAAGTCATAAACCTTAGCCTTCCTTGATAAGCATTGAAAAGAGTATTGAAATAGGTGTAGTTGCTCGTGAGATAGCGTGTTCAACTGAACAAACCCTTTAGTTTTATAACGATAGTGCGCGTGTTGAATATTGTTTCTAAGATTCGAAAAATACGACGTATTGAAGTGGATAAGACCTAACTAAGATAGAAATATTTTGAGTAAGGTAAAAGGATTGACAAAATAATGAAATAGATAATCTTTAGGGTTTTGTAGCCAAATGGCAAAAAATCAAAATCAAACGAGATAAATAAGTATTTGAAGCCTTTCGACCACTACCAACGCCCATAGACGTCCGCACAATGGTCATACGGATGCCTTGACCTACCCTGCAATGGGCCACCAGCTACTTACAAACCACACGAAACGTGACAGCATGGATATCACATGGCAGCCAGGTCGTTTGAGTCCCTCACCCACCTCTCCGACCGTGCCGGCCCAATTCGGCTGCAATGCAGCATGGCACTACCTATATAAATTAATTGTATGGGGAGGCAACAAAAACGTATCTGACGTTTGCGTACATTTAGAAATAATAATTGTACATTTAACATCTAGAGTGTTTCACTGTCCGAAAGAGTTCATAACGAATTCATAAAGCAGAGAACTAAAGTATCCGACATCACGCAAAGAACAGGCTCGCTAAAGTGGCAATGGGCTGGTCACAAACTAAGAAGAGTAGATGGCAGATAGGCCAGTAAGGTTCTGGAGTGGTGGCTGCATTTTGGAAAACGAAGCAGTGGCTGATCCGGGATGGATGCGAGTAGCAGGGTATCAGTCGTCTTGGCGTTCATTGAAAGAGGCCTATGTCCTGCAGTGGACGGATAGGGGCTGATAATGAATGAAAGAGAATACCTAAGCTTTTAAGGGGTTTCTTTAAAACTAAAGAAGCTGCAATTTGGCATGTAACATGCGTGGAGATTGTAGGTGAGCATTAACAGAGAGTCTTTTGAAATTCCACCCCCGTATGGGGTGACAGGAGTGAAAGACTTTTATATGAAATTTCTACACTATCGAAATTACTACAAGCGGGGAGCCACTAGTATGGTATTAAAACATTCACTTGAATATTTAAACAATTTGTGATTGAACATGTTTTAGAATTCATAGAGCGAGGCGCTTGGATTTGGCAAGTCGATTGTGTCGATTGTGTTTGCGCTGCTCTATGGTAGGTACTTAATAGTTTCGTGCGGTTAGTTGGAGTTGCGAGTATCCCGGGAGACTGGTTACGAACGTTTGCATCGATGATCATGGAATTGCTTAAATAGCATTGCTTCTGTACAACGTAGTGCCATGTTGAATTACGGCCGAATTGGGTAGACACGACTGGGAAGGTACGCCTCGTGCTCATGATACCGACGCAAACTATCAGGTACTCTGTCGTGATTTGTGTGTCTCATAAGCCAGTAGCCTATTGTGAGCCAGAATAAAAGTTTATGGGTCTCGCTAGTTACAAGAACAATGAGATTGGTAGCTTAAGCAAAATATATAAAAATTAAAATATCTACCGTGAAATTCAAATAAATAATTCGTAGCATTCTATGTTCAAATTAAATTAAAACTTTTTATCTGACGCAATTTGTACAGCCTGTATTTTGCTCGTGGAATGGAGCAAAGCGGTGACGTCAGTATGCTCCCAAAATAGGCCTCTCTATCTCACAGTGACAGCCCGCCTTTAATCAAGCGCAATCAGTCACCTGACGGGTATCCATCAGAGATTAGCTGCGCAGTTAAAGGAAATCGGCGCCCGTCACATTTTTGTCGTAATCCTTTATAGCCTTAGTAATTACAAGGGGCTTGTCATGTTCCGGCCGGCGTTTTGTTGTTATTGCTTTTATTTTCAATTTCTCCAGACAATTTTACTGAAGACATTCAAATGAATGTCTCCAGTGAAATTGACGTAATTTTTTACCTTTATCGTTAATGAGGGACACACACACACACACACACAATCATTTTCCGCAGATTGGAGAGATGCATCCCAATATTGAGTAAATAATAGTAGCGGCTCGTCAGCAAAGCTGGCCTCGGTGTCATGGAGCTTTAAGACCTTTCGGAGCTATCTCCACCCCAAGGGTTCCCAGCTTGTGAAGGTGGTACGACTCGTGAGCGGGTAGTAGCTGCTATACAAATATAATAGTTGTAGTATATGGGACAAACAAGACATCCTTGGCCAGCGATTTGTAAATAGATAACTGTTTTTTTTTCAGTGGCGGTTCACATGATAAATTTATGTATATAGTTCATTAAATTTGTGTACGAAATAAACAGCTCACATTGGTTTGTAAAGGGTTAAATATATCACATATTTATAAATTATTTTTTAGATTTATATTTATTATGTCAGTCCCCATTTCTTGTCAAATTTTATAAATCTAGATCAAGCACATGTACCCCTATAATTTTTGTGTGATTCAATAGAATATATTGCGCTTATAAATGGGCTGTTCTTTTGATTGCTTTTACTTAAAAGTGTGATTTTTTGGTACATAAGGACGTAGCAAACATTAGTTTTTACCAAAATTTCAATTTGATTTTGACCTTAACAGATGTACAAAAGAAAAGGGCGGACGGGCGGATTTGCACTGGGCCGGTTTTCTTAACATAAACATTTACCTACACTCATAAAATACATTATCTGTCACAAAAAATGTGGCATGTGAAACAGGAGCGTATGGCTAGTGTATAATGGAACTGGTGGCTTTTAAATTGTCACGCTAACAGCTAACAGGTGGACAGTAAAAAGTTAGCAGAGCACGAGATATACCGCCCGACAGGTATCGCGTAGGAGTTTCAGAAGATGTCTCACCGATCATTTTTCAATTTGTTTCTTACCATTTTTACGTGAAATTTTGTTCAGTTTTATTTTGTTCAATCTATAGTTAAATGAAAAGTTTTATTGACTCTGATGTAAAGTTTTAGATAGAAGTGTAAAGTTACTTAGGCCCCCAAAACGTGGGTATGACAGTTACATTGTTTGTGAAATATATATAAAAAAAGTTTTCTTCACGAAATAGTCTAGACTAGTGGTCGTCCGAATCGGAGATCGAATTTCGATCGTAATCATAAGAAATCATTCCATTTCGAATACAGTTTGACTGTATTTTAATACACTTGTATAATTTATATTTTTTTACTATAAACTTAATATTTTCCGTCCTAACATATTTAAAATTATCAAGAAATTGTATATCACAGAAGTTGTGTACATTAATTATTTAAAAGTTATTTAATAAAAAATATTATCAATTCAATGCGTATTATATAAAATATTAGTTCTGAAGTTCTTATACAAATAAAGTATAATTATCACTTAGTTCATACTACTCCGTCTGAGCGACTTTAGTAAAGTGAGTCCAAAGTTTTTGCTTCTTTTTTATAGCATTGAAGGCAACTAGCGATCACTGACGACCATAGAGCTCAGCAACACCAGATGATTCGCAGATGCGTTACAAGCCTTCTAGAGATAAATAAGCGCTTTTCTTGATTATCCCTAAGTCGTGTCGGTTCGGGGAATAACAAAAAGGGTAGCTGATTCCACAAATTTAATGTGTTACTTCGAAACATCAAGATGATACCTGTGAATTTTTGAATGTCCGAACAATTCCTCGGAATCTTCCTCGTAATAAATACGATATAATATGCACAGTAAACTGACATCTCTACACAAGGCAAGAGTATCAAACCGGTTGGGGAGACCTTGGCTACCGACGATTCAACCCGCTCTAAGTTGAATACGGTCAAGTGGAATTATCTGATGTTGCGGGGCTCCAGCCCAAAGATGAGTTAAAGTCGCAGCCGCTGAGCTAGTGTGAAGTGCTGCTTCGCCCTACAGCTGGCAGGCTAAATTTGCCTTTGCTTCCAAGCCTTTTTTTGTTGACACGGGGAAACGCACTTACACGCCTTCCCTGGCCCTGGGTGGGGTCTCGTGGTGTGTGGATCTCGCGGCACATTATAATGTCGAACACTCACAAAACCACCGCGAGTGCCATCAGCGCTGCCTTTGGTGAGGTGCCCCGGAACAGCAAATCATCAGGGCACCTCGACGGCTAGTCAGCCCCCAAAGAGACCGACGCCACCACAGATGGGGTTGTCCGCACCACAGGATGACTCCAGCGACTTTGGGACAGTGTAACGGGGCGAGGTCCCCATCCTCGCTCCTTGCGCAATAGCGCCGCCTCATTGTTTTGTTGCTCTTTTGACCCCTCTTCTTATGAGAGGGGTACATGGAGCGCCTCCTCCTTCTGCTCTTTAGTCTCCTCTTCTTACAAAAATGGTACAAGGAGCATACACCTCCTGGCTCCAATTAGCTTCGCCCAAGATATCTCGGATCACCCCCGGCTCATCAGCCTAGCCGCTGGTAGGCTAATTCAGCCTATGTTTCCAAGAGACCGTGGAACTGAACTTTACTGGAGTAAGTAGTTAAGTATTCCATTATAGCCGACGCTATTAGCGAAGTGTTTTGAAACCAAGGAGAAACGACAAAGGGGATTATTGCGGTACGCGTGCAATCTTGTATCTTCTCGGGGTTAAACTGTAGTCCAATTTAACTCCATTAATGTTTAGTCGGCTCCATTCTGACACTTTTGATAACAAAGCCTCGACTTCAGATACGAGCTTGTTTTGGCCCTGATTAACTTCTTCCCGCGAAATATTGGTGCAGCCAGTGTATATAAGTAGGTTGTTTCCTGTGCTACCGTCCGCATAACAATGAATGCCACCGGTTTGTAGCATGTCATTAATATGGAGGAGAAACAGAGTGGGAGACAGAACACAGCCTTGTGGAACGCCAGCAAGCTCTGAAACTGAAGGGTTTATTGCTATAGGACGGTAGTTGAAAAGGTCTGAGTGGTCGCCTTTTGTTGGACCACTCAGATCTGGAATCGGGTGCACCAGATCCCATTCACAGGGACGATACAAAGAGAATATAAGTACCGGAACAGACGCGTTAACTAAGGTGTCAATTCAAAAGCACAATTTTGCAGTACGACTGATGCGATTTAATTGGGCCCAGTCGACTGGTGGATGTCCTGGGAATGGAGAGTTTGGCACACAGAGCTCTGTTGGAACCTTGTCATTCAGAGTCGAGTTGGATGCAAAAAGACAGCAAATAAGATCTGATTCCTCTTTTGCATCATGGACCAGAGATGGTCAAGATAGCCGGCCAGAGTTTCCTAGGGCAGCCTTGGCGAGAGACCAGAATGCAAGAGTTTCCAAAGGAAGGCGGACCTGCCGCTCACCAATTTTGCCTATATGATCCGACTTTGCTATGGCGATATCACTATGAAGGGATCTGGAAGCAAAATTATAATCCTTTTATAATGCGCTGGTATTTATTTACTTAGTTGTAGCGGCTATTACACTAATATTCTACATCTAGTATTCGCATGGGCGAGAAAGAAAAGCAAAGTCACAGAAAAATCGTCCCACACGATTGGTAGAGCGTGAACGGAGTCTCCGCGGTTGGAATATGCTGGAGCTCGAAGTCAGTCGTCATTTTGATGGGGTCGATGAGCATCATCACTACCGCCATGGGATATAGGCACGCATAGACAAGAGGGTGGTCGTCGCTGCCTATGCGAAGCCAGAGGATGGATAGAACCCTGTCTTCGAGATGCCTAAGACGGCGACAATAGATACTCTCCCCGACGTCGGCGCACACTTTAACCCGCGGCATAAAGGAGTGTTCTAATTTATACCCCGGGTAGGTAAGGTAGGCAGTATCAGTCGTAGTAGAAATCTGCGTTTCGGTAAACAGGCCAGAGCAGACTTAATCATTTTTTTAATTGGCGGTGAATGGCGTACAAAATAGAATGTAATCCCCTGATAATACAGAAATCCACAGACACTTATCCACCTCCACCCATGCTCCTACCCACCTCTCGGTATATGGAGCGAATTACGGGCGATGCACGCAGGTTTGCTCACCGGCTCTGTTCAATCCACAGACACTGTCATATTCGTTTGTCCTTAATCGGAGTCTCATAGAGCACAGCATCCCCNCCCTGATTACGAGAGTCTAGGCTTTCAGAATCTACCTATACAATGAAAATGTATATTTGTACAAATTAATATTAAAAGGTACATTGCTTGCTCTACTACTTTCTAAGGGAATTATCTATTAAAAGCAGTCGAAATTAAACTGTACAATTTTATAATGTTAAAAGTGATGATGATTAAAGATACAACAATAAGCCAGGAGAAAACATTTAAACTAAAACTAAAACTATTCCAAATTCTGGATAAACCAATACATCGCATTAAATTGCTTACAAACGATAAAATTAAAAATATACTGAATCGACATTTGAATTGGTGTTCAATTGCTAAAGTTGACGCAAAACTGCACCAATACATACTTGTACATGACATGAGTCTAGAATAATTTATGGTTCCGCCAACACGACACAACTTCTGCTATTGCCAGAACATTCTGGAATATTAGATAAGTTTTGTTATTAACATCATAATACACCAATAACAGAATGGATTTTATAGTGATCGCCATTAAATTGACTTTTATATCTGAGCTATAACAATTTTATGGCTTATATTCTATTTTATTGTGTTTCCGTGTATTCCAAGTTTAAGCCGCTTACTGTTAGAAATTACATGTGTCACCGTGTTCGCAATTATTCCAGGGGAAATTGTTTTTCCTAATGAATGTTCATATATAATAACCATTTTCTTACTTTTAATATATTTTTTCTTGAAGCTGTATTTTGCTAATTCTTTATGGCTCGTTTTGACGGATGCGTATTCAATTTCTGGTTTGTTTAGAAAGTACAAATTTCGGTTCCACAGATTTCGGTTAGAAGTAGATACCTCCTGGCGTTATATAGCAGTTAAAACATAATTATCGAACTTTCATTGAAACTTGTGAATGGTTTCCTTAGTGAAAAATTGAGATTAACTAACATTTTTTTATAAAATGAAATTTTATAAGAAAATATTTTTTTTTTAATATTTTTTACAAAAAAACATGAGGCAGAATAAACTTTGCTTCGGTATCACGTGAGAGGCATCTCCCTGGTCGCGCCGATCCAATTCGACTGTATTTTTTTTAGACGCAGGGGAACGCATTTATATACGGTTACGAATACTGTACATTACAGAACTAATACTCACAAGAACCACCACAAGTGAGATCAGTGTCGCCGTTGGTGAGGTACCTCGGAACTTTATAATATCAGGGCACCCCGACGGCTGGTCAGTCCCCTAAGGGACACAACGACACTACCTCCACAGATGAGGCTTTCCTACAACACAAGACAACCACGTCAAATTTGGGACAGTGCAATGGGTTGAGGTTCACATCCTCGCCCCTTGCCCCGTGCGCAACAGCACCTCCTCCTCTTGCACTTTTATACCGTCTCCTTATAAGAAAAGTGCAAAGAGCAAACCCCAGGCTACTGAGCCCTACCGCTACGACAAATCTTGAGTATGGTATGAGTCTTCATCAATTTTGAAAGGGTGGAAGGCTAATTATTTGTCATGCTGGATCTATTAGGGTAGAATCTGCTAGATCTGCTTTCATTAGAATTGCTTGTTAGCTTTTGAATCCAAGAATAAAAAAGAGTATCATTAAGAAATTAATGCAGAAAAATTTAAACAGAGGTTTAATACCCTTTTGCAAAATATACCAGGACGGTTTACTATAATTATGGACAATGCTCCATATCACTCGAGTTTAATACTTTAATAGTATATGTTATAATTGTATCCTCTAATATAGGCTATGCTGCTCGCAAAAACACTAAACCACTATTCACCACAAAAAAATGCTTGGTCTTCTGAAGGAAGTTTGTTAAAAACTACCAAAGCTGACTGGAAAAGTGTAGTAGTAAGAACAAAAAATATATAAAGGAACAAATGACAATTTAATTGACAACCAATTCACAATAAAAGTGGTTGCTTTTTATTTCTTTGAAGATCTTTAAGCCGAATAAAAATTGTTATTTTTTTTTTCCTTTTTTTTTACCTGACCTCCACACTTATTTATGTACATAAATATTACTTACATTATTGTATGTTATGATATAAAACATAACATATACAAATTAATATAAATAATATTAAAAAACCAAGGAGTACATATCGGAAACATGAGCAGATTTTTCGCCTCTAAGTTTATTTCTTCCTAATTTTATTAATATTGGAAACTTCTGCATAAAATAAAAAGAATTAAATTCTTAAAAAATCAGATATCTTATTTATAAGAAATGTAAGTACAATTTCCGATTATAAACTTAATTTATTTAAATCGATATTGTCAAGAATCTGTAAGTAACCGATTATTTTGTCCACTCCCTACACAAAATAATTTGGCAGCTGTCAAATCGGGCTTCTTATTTTGTCCCAAGTATAGTATGGTTATTATAAACCTATCAACTGACATATAAACAAATTAGTTCAGTATCCCTGGTACACTTTTCATCATTTATCCTTAACAAGCTGATTTTTCGTGAGACCTGTTGACAAGAAGACGCCCGACATTTTTCCTTACTGGTAAATTGTAGCATGATAGGGGTAGCAAGGATGAAATATGTCGATTGGACGCATTTTAAGAGTTGATTATTAACGAATTTTTTCTTTGTTTATTGTCAAGATAATTATTTAAACAACGTGAAAGAATATTTGCCCTACAAAATATAATGTTCTGTTAGGGACTCCCCCCTCTCCAATATGTATCATAAACAGACCTTATTTATGATGAGAAATAATTATTAACCAGCTGATTTTTTTATTGTCTGGCTAACATTTATATAGATTATAACCCAGATTGTCCTACAAATGCATGCTATTTCATCTCAGTCATATGCTTAATAGTTGCCGTAAAAAATGAAATACTTAATGTAAAAATAACTGCTATCAAGCTAAATGTTGGGCGTCTCATTGTAACGGAATAGCTCCGTTTCAATGAGACGCCCAAGAAATTCTTATACCAAAATACTCGACTGTGGTTTATAACTAAGATAATATATTACTTCAACGAACTAAATAAAATATAGGATGAAGTATGTTAATTAAAAGAATTAAACAAAATATTACTAATCGATTTTCTTTTGTAAATTATTGAGATAATTGTCTAAATAACGTGAAAAAACATTTTTCCTATAAATTTACTGGGCGAATGTTGGGTGTCTTTTCAAAAGGAAGCAAAGCTTGTTGGTGGTAAATGACGAAGAGTACACCAGGGATCCTGTACCAAATAAACTCTTGCTGGTCTTTAGTCAACAATATCATGTAATGTCGTTTACATGTCACTTTAATTATGAGATAATTAATTATTTCACGGCTTTAATCGCGAGATATTCGTATTGTCGTGTGTCGCTTTGTGTTCGTTTTGGGAGGCGAAATTAAATCATTCGATGTCACATTGGTTCGTTACTATAATGAGCTTAAGTATTAATTTAACAGCTACGTGAATATATTGCGTCACTTAATTATGAGTATTTCAATATGTCTAACTATATAATATATAAAATCGAAATGTCACACACTCATCTCGAAATCTAGGCTGGTTTTGGAGTTCCTAATTTGAATAAATTAAATCAAAACAGTCGCTTATGTATTTTTGTTTCAGATTTCATCGTTCAGTTGTTTTGTTTCCATAAATTTTTTCTTTGACTTCGTTATGTTCACGAAATAGAAAACTTGGAATATCACAACTACAGAAACAGCTGGCTTCGGTGTAGGGGACAAAACATTTGAATCTTACTTAAAACAAATTGGAAGAGTGAAAAAGCACGCGAACTGGATACCCAACGTGAAACATACACACGAACAAACATACGTTGAGTGCTATGTAACGTTACTCAACCAAATAATTTTGAATCTTAGCTTAGAATATATTATACTGTAATGAAATTCAAGTTTTGAAGTGAGGGTAGCTGTGTAGCTTGGTTATGTAAATATTTGGTGAACGTCTATTTCTACATTACCTTGCATGTTGCGATTAAAAAATTCCTTACCTGTAACAACAAAATGATTGATTAGTGAAAAATTACATTATAAACAAAAAGCTGAGTGTGAAACAATTCATTTTAGTCTGCGTTGTACTCACGTCATCAAGATAAATCTAATAACACCCCATAGGTTAAACGTCGCCAAACATTTCAGGCTGAAGCGGGAAACATACTTACACTCTAAAAACATTGCCTTAATTTCAACGCAGGATTTGAAATATTGCGATACGAATGAGTTTTGCTTTATTCGTGACCTGTGTTTTTTTTATCGCGGGGAAACGAATTTACGCCCCTTCACTGAACTGCGTGGGGTCCAGTGGTGTGTGGGGCTCGCGGTACATCATAGTGCCGAATACACACAGAAACCACGGTGAGTGCCATCAGTGCCGCCTTTGGTGAGGTACCCAGAAGAAATCATCAGGGCACATCGACGGCTCGTCAGCCTCCTAAGGGACCGACGCCAACTCCACAGATGGAGTTATGCCGCACCGCAGGACTATCCCGTCGACTTATCCTCACCCCTTGCCCCGTTCGCAAAAGCGCCGCCTCCTTTTGCTGTTCCTGCTCTTTGTACCTGTCTTATAACAGGATGGGTACAAAGAGCACCCGCCTCGTCGGTTCAATTCACTTCGCCCCGGGTGTCCCGATTCACCCAGGCTACTGAGCCCCACCCAACCGCACGATATTATAGTACACGCACGATGACTCAATGTCTAATTACGATGTATGATACTATAGTATTGAGTATACCGTTACTGTTGCACGATTATATTCACCGCCTCGTGGACTAGTGGTAAGCACGATCAACCACAGTCGTGAAGTCCTGGTTTCGTGTTCCGGGCGGACCAGTTCTGTTGAGACTTTTCAATTTCTAATAACAGTCCGAGGTCAGGAAGCTGGCGATGTTACACCTCCGTGCCTAGGCGGGCACGCTACGCCCTCCTGCGCCTCTTTCCGGTCGTGAGGTGTTGCCCAGCCCATCGAAATAAGAGAATAAGGAAACAGAAAGTGCACCTGCGCCTGCGCACATACCTGTGCACTACAACATGTCCAGCACAGTTGGATAGTCCCTATAGAGGTGGCAGCGGTGGCCGAAATTCGACTAGCACGACATCTACAGTGACGTTTTACAATGTCCAATGATGCTAAGGTATGTTTTAATAAAAACTACAACAAATTAGTTATGTTCGGGACACATTTTCATTCTTGTATCATTAAACATATTTAATATTAAGCTAGTCTGTAATTTTACTCGCGATTAAACTAATGTCTCTCTCAGCTCGGCGTACGTGCTCTGAATACCATTTTCACCCGGCGAACGTTTCAGACCTGCGTGTTTCTTGCGTCTTTCGTAAGGATGTGGCAACCATTTTTCTTATTATTGGCACTGGATTTAATGTAAATATTAATTGTGGTTTCGGGGTTATTGTTTCTTAAATGAGAAAATATGACTTCAAAACAACTTCTGCGCCCAGCGTAGGGTTTTAAGCCTTTTTCATTAACACTTGGACTTATTTATACTTTAATAAAGACCTGACGTTTAGTTGGCAGTACAGTAAAACAGGTCAGCTTGCGGTTGTAATAAATATAGAAGAACACTGTACCTCTGTACCTCTGGTGCTGGTCCCAAATTACAAAGTTAGCAGAATATTTTATTATTAAAATGTAAAACAATGAAACATGAAAACGTTACCACAAAATTGGACGTTTATTGAGAAAAATACGGAGAAAAGAAGACATGACAATATTAATGATGACCTCACTTGACCTGAGGTCTGGACTATCGTTGGTAAACAGTAATTTGTTTAACTTTCCCAAAACTTTTAAGTACATTAATACTTGATCAAAATAATTTCAATGAAATATTTATTTTTCAATCAAAATTGGTATATTAAATAGTAGTAGCGGTTAATTAAATGTTACGTTTATACTGAAAGGAATAGATAGCCTTTAGAATTAAAGGACATTTAAAGGAAATTCTATCTAAATTTAATATTCATATTGAATATCATCTATTCTATTATAAACAGAACGAAATGAGAAATGAAGTGCGTATTAATAAAGTACCTCACACTTTTCCATACTTACACAACTCTATTAAGCAGAAATGCATTAATAGGAAGCTTTAACAAAAGAAACAAACCTGTATCAACAAACCAACTAGTCAAGTGTGAGTCGGAGTGGCACAGTGAAGGTTCAGCACCCCTGGGAGGTGTGAGCATTACATGTTGGCAAAGTTATATTTGTTAAAGCGTGCACTCCTTTTGTATGAAACAAACTTCAAATATAAGGTAGTGTTAATTTTCCAGTGATACAATTATGATATAACAATTTTCGTATTTCTCCCTACTTTGTTTTTTCTTAATGTAAGTCTCAATAGGGATGGCCACTGTAGCCGAAATTCGGCTAGGATGACATTATTATTACTATAAAATAAAAATAAAAAATTTGAATGAGAGAGAAAGACGTCTGAACCACTGAACTCATTGTAATGAAATTTCATATAGATACTTGAGTGTTTTAACATCATTATATTATAATGAAGAAATGCCATAAAGACTTATCTCATCTTTTTATAGTATGTGACTGAAACGAATTTCTCCGACAAGAATTTATGATGGACACTAAATGTATTAAAGCTGAACTTTTCCTTCTTATACGTAATGTTGTGAGTTCTAATTTTAAGTTAGAATATAGTGACATATTATTAAGTATTGTTATCCATTCGTTATAAATAAGGGATTTAGAGTTAAATTTATTATTATTTTTTCAGTAGATATTAGGCGTACTTAAGCTTTACGATGATAAATAAAGATTAAACATATTGTAAAAATTATGTTTTGAAACTTAAATATTTTATAAAAAAGTATGTCTGTCATCTTTGACTGTAAGGCTTAATGTTCTCTGTGTTGAGGAAATCTCACTCTTTTTCCTTCTGGCGATGTGGAGGTCCTGATATTTTTGTGATGGCTGATGCTGTCTGCCATCACCAAATGATGATGAAATCGTTTCTTTATATTCCGCAGGGAACTCACATATTCGAGTCACAATGCACGAATGAATATTTCATAAAAAGTAGCTCTACTCCTTCTATTTTTCTGTTTATTAAATACTATATTATTCAAATATTGAATATAAGAAATGAAGGATAATCCGTGACGATTAGTGGTTATGGAACATTCACAATATATATCCACCCGTGGCCATGCTGTAAAGCTTCTGAAACGTCGGGTTACACAAATAATTCAATAAACCGCGATAAAATCCGTAAAAGTAGTTTTATTGTAATGTCTAACATTCGCGTAAACTTAAGACATCAATATATGTAAAGGAATATAAAGGGAGTTTCAGACAACTGCCAGATAAGACTTCATACTCTCACCTTTTTTTTCTAACCAATGACAAAATCTGTATTCATTCCATTGTTGTGTTTGTACTATTTCAAGTCTGTCCTGGATTGTGAATGTGGAAAGAACAATCGAATAGATGTATTCTAAAGTTTAACAATCCTCCATAATAACTTTACTCCCAAAAGTCATTCCATATTAGTTAAAATGGTAACAATATATCATAATAATAATTAATAGATTGCCTCGTGCTCTAGTGGTAATCATGTTTAACACAGGTGTGGGGTCCTGGGTTCACATCCCGGATCACACCAGAGTGTTATTACCATTTTTCAACATCTAGTAGCAGTCCGGCGTGGGAAAGTATTCAGCGTTACACCCCCATGCCTCCGAGAACACGTTGAGCTGGCGGTCCTGATTTCTCTTCGTTCGTGTCGGATGGCTATATCACGGGTCATGTAACACCGCCAATTTCCTGACTTTGAATTGTTATTAGAAATTGAATAATTCCTATAACACTTTGGCCCGACCCGGACTCGAACTCAGGACCTCGTGAGTGTGGTAGGAGATGCCTACCACTAGACCACGAGGTAGACGCCATAGGACTATACAACAGCAATATTAACTGGTGTAGGGCGCAGGGCGGATATGACGTGCACTCCGTGGTACGGGGGCGTGGTATCATGCTGCCCCGTTATAATTGACTGCACATGTTCACGCCAGTTCCGGAATGAGGCAGACAGCGAGAAGCGAGTGTCAAACTTCGCGATCCTTCCAGATGCTTCTTCCACGTTCATTATTCCCTTGGCACGGACACGTCGGTTACGCGCGACATTCACAAGACTTATAACACCGACTTCAGACAGTACCCGATCAATCTGATGATACCATCATGTCAGTTACATTAGTATATCAATGTACAGATTGATTTATATTTTAATGGTCAATCACACTCATCTTATTCCAAATAATTTCTATTAAAATTTGTAGAGAATTTCTCCGCATCTCTGACTCTCATTTATAACGTTTTAAATAGTACTAATATTACATTTATTTATCTTCATCACAATCTTTACATAAGAGTGTTAACATACAACTACTGTCGAGAATTGTGGATGTCTTGCGTCTGAAATAAGCTTATTTCTATTATTATGACCGAAAGCTTTTAGTATTTTTCCATTGCTCATAATAATTCAACAATTGTTGGAGCAAATACAAAAAAAAAAAAATAGTCTCAAACAGTTTCAAAAAAATTTCATTTTATGATTTGTCAATTAATTAAAAGATCCAATAGTACAAAGTGGAAAAATAACGAGAGAATAATGATTACCGAGCAAATTCAGGGACATTTCTTAGATAAGATACTCTGACCTGAATAGGAAATGCAAAGTAAGGGTAATGCGACGAGTTTCAAGATTGATTTGAACCAAATTGGGTCAAATTGAGACTTCTTTTGTCAATTTGTTTATCCAAAGTCACGATCCGGGCGCTGGGATGTGCGAGTGGTGAGATGTCGGCTACCGGTTATGACGGGAGGCTAAAATGATATTACAATTGCGAAGGTAAACATGTCGCGCTCATTGGATTGTTACATTTTGACGAGATATTGAAGCTGCTGTTTCTGCGTCTTTAATGTGGCGGAAGCAAGAAAATATGTCAGGTTCGTGATATGTGGCTCTTGATGTTCTCAACCTATTACGGAACTGGCGTGAGGATGTGTTGTTATTTTAATAGTATCCATAAGAGGCAAATGAATTTCGATATTACATTTTCTATGAACAGTATATATATATATATATATATATATATATATATACTGTTAATAGAATATATATTAATTATTAGAGATATAATAGCATAAGGGGGCAAACGTGCAATCGTTTTGATGATTGTTGTGCAGGTGTGTTACCACCTATCGTCCCAACAATGGGCCACCAGCTACACACATACCGCACAAAGCGCGACAGCAATGTTGTCACTTTGCGCCGGTATCAAGTGACCGAGAGGTACTTCCCCGGTCGTACCGGACTGATTCATTTGCACAGGAGGACGTAGTGTCATGCACGAGGCAACGCGCCAGCTGTATATACCGGTATAGGAGAACTATGCAGCATGCACTATCATGCACCTCTTCCACAGCATATACATATAAATCACTGGCAATAAATATTGCAATCCATGTTGCAGCTACACAATTGATTTGTTTAAGGAAACAATGTGTGCGATCATTGAGTTCGCTCAATGATTTGTCGTTGTTTACGCACCGTGTGAAACGACTGCCGTTTTATGCTCGTTGGCCTTACTCTCTACTACTCTGCAACGTGCTTAATGTTATCTCAGACATAGTTAAGACTATGTTGCGCAACTCAGCAAAAGTATAGTATGTATAGTCATTCAGGGCTGAGCTTGTACAATATTTTGACGTTTGATATTTTACCCGAAAAAAGCTAATGCACGGCTTCACCCCAATAGCATTGCAACCCGGATTTACGGACTCTGATAACAGCGTAATATGGGGCTGTCTTAGTACCACACTTGTCAGTGCTCTGAGAGAAATCATGAAAGACGGTTTACAACAAAAGTTCTACGTACAATTTTATCTATATTTTATTAATTCTAGTACTACGTATGACTGTACATAAAATACTTTTTTACGATTTTGTTACGATTATAAGTCCGCCTTTTATTAAAATTGTTTGATTACTTTCTATAAAGATACGCATACAAATGTACGGACTTTGTACTTTATTGCACTGAGGACTTGGAACTTTATGACAAATGAGGAGGCGGTTCGCCAGATTTCGGCTATGCGGCCGCCTCTTTTGGCATCGAATTACTATGCAAGACATAAAATTATAGTACACAAGTGCCTTCACTATATCCTCCTTCGAAAATTCCGTTGGGTAGGAAGTCCGTCACAAATGTATAAGACTAAGACACAAAACCGGTCATACGCGCTCTCCGAGGCACGATGGTGCGACACCGCCTAACTACCGCAGCATCACCGGAGCAACTGGACACGAGTAAGACTTAAGTCCGACCGCTAAACCTCACTTTGGACAAACTGTTAATAGAAATAGTAATATAGAAATTCATTTGCCTCTTATGCGCACTATTAAAAATAACAACACATCCTCACGCCAGTTCCTTAATAGGTTGAGAACATCAAGAGTCACATATCACGAACCTGACATATTTTCTTGCTTCCTCCACATTAAAGACGCAGAAACAGCAGCTTCAATATCTCATCAAAATGTAACAATCCAATGAGCGCGACATGTTTACCTTCGCAATTGTAATTTCATTTCAGCCTCCCGTCATAACCGGTAGCCGACACCTCTCCACTCACACGTCACAGCGCCCGGGTCGTGACTTTGGATAAGCAAATTGACAAAAGAAGTCTCAATTTGACCCAAATTGGGTCAAATCAATCTTGAAACTCGTCGCATTACCCTTACACTTCATCTCCTATTCAGGTCAGATTATCGTATCCAAGAAATGTCCATAAATTTGTTCTGTAATCGGTTGGAATATTTATTGCCTGTATAATATATGCATATGCTGTGGAAGAGGTACATGATAGTGCATGCTACATAGTTCTCCTATACCGGTATATATAGCTGGTGCCATGCATTATGCACGACATCCTTCTATGCAACGGAATTGGGCTGGTACGACCATGGAAGTAAGTTTATATATATATATATATATATATATATGTGTGTATGTATGTATATATGTATGTATGTATATATGTATATAGACTACAGTACTATACTGTACAGAGTTACTTTAATAATGTAAATGAGCACTAAGCTTTAGAAATAATTTAAACTGTTTTTTTATGAATTCAATGACTGGGAGCGCAATATGGGGGTACTTGTAACGCCTCTTTATACAGTAATCGTAACAGATACAATATGGGGGTACTTGTAACGCCTCTTTATACAGTAACCGTAACAGATACAATATGGAGGTACTTGTAACGCCTCTTTATACAGTAATCGTAACAGATACAATGATTACTAAATAAACATGCGTTAGGATAAAAATAAAAACTTTGAAATTAAACAGAGTCCTGCATGGCAAGTTCCTGCTGACATTACGAATTTCCTTCCAACATTCTAAGTACGAGTTTTCTCGAAATATAGAATTGTTCACTCGGCAAGGCATGTTAAACACTCGAAGCATGCCTTGGGGTATACTTTGAGCTTAAATGCGCCTTACTAGATCTTTCTTGATACGCGAAATTATACCTTTAGGATTAACTTGGAGTTCCATACACGTTTTTATGGAGAAATTTAATTAAAATTACCCAAGTTCTTTGTTAAATGCAATTGAAGATATACAATGAAATTAATATGAAAATTTATTTCAAGTTTTTCTGTGTTGACTTGTGTTATTTTGTGCACTTAAATACTCGTGTTACGACCAAACGTGTTTTAAAACCTTGAGTTTGGTCGACGTTTGAGTTGTCACTTTGGTGCATTATTCTGTGAACAGTCGTTATTATTAAGATTATGCTACCCCACTTCGGTTGAAATGCTACCCCACTTCGGTTGAAATGCTACCCCACTTCGGTTGAAATGCTACCCCACTTCGGTTGAAATGCATCTGAATTGGGCTAGTTTTTAAGATTATGCTACCCCACTTCGGTTGAAATGCATCTGAATTGGGCTAGTTTCCTGCTAAATTGCAACAGAATCAGATCAGGGGACGTACCTCTTGCTCTAACGGAACCACCATAGAAGCTAATTATAGCGTTTCGTGGGGCTTGTGAGCAGCCGGGTTATGAAGTGAAGGAAGTTAACATATGTGCATAACTACCAGAACGGACTAAAAATCATTCGGCTTAACCAAGTCAATAAACACATAGTAAGTCAGTTATTTTTCTACATAACTATCACCTAGTTTGATCCACTTTTGTCATCTCCTATTAAAGCATTTAGACCGATGAAAAAAAAACTTCCTTAGAGTCAAAATATGCGTCTACTAACTACTGTTTTAACCTCGTCGTTTGTCGAATATCTTTGACCTACCAAGTGATTTTTAGGTTAAGGAACAGAAAGAATTCTGACGGTGTCAGAGTAGGTGAACGAGCCACCCCACCATGGTTCAAGCCTTTTCGTGGTGGTGGGGCTTAGTAGCCAGAGGTGAACACAGGCGGCGAAGCCAATTGAACCGGGGGGGGGGGGGATCTTTCCCACACACCACTGGACCCCACCAAGGGCCGGTGAAGGTACGTAAATGCGTTTCCCCGCCTAAACAAAAAAAAAGGTATTTAATGACGGCATGCTGCTCGATTTGCTTCATTTGCAAACTATGTCTGAATGCGGTGTTAAAAAAAATATAAAATCACAACTAATTATCGCACTACTACGGCTAAGTTATGTGGGTAGATTTGATTTTTAGAATTAAATGAATGTGTGTTAGGCCGATATATTTTATTAGATACAGATATTTATAATGCTCTACCGTGACTAAGTGACTGACTGACAGGCAACGCTCAGCCTAAACTACTGTAGGTACCTAGAAAATTGAAATAGGGTACAGAGGTTCCTTTCATGATGTAAGCAGGCACTTCGAAAGGATTTTTAGTAATTCAAATGCGAAATAGGGCGTAGTCAATTATATTGAATTTTACTTCGTTACGTGGGCTTAACCGCGAGACGCTGCTACTAAATATATGAGCCCTCGCCCAACTGAGTGGTTTCAAATGGGAATAATTTAATAAAAGTTTGCACAAGTCCATTAATTACGACACTCTCGACGTAAAATATAAGTATGACCAAATACTAAACCAGACTCTTAATAATTATACGACGGTACATTTATTTATTATTGGAGTTTTATAAAGAGAATATATTAACCCTCGGAATTAGGTTTCAATCTGATGTAAAGTGTTGTAAGCTCCCACGCGACGTCGGGACTAAGCTTTTGCTAATGAGAAATTCAACGAAATCCTTCACGATGCATTCTCATGAATATCTATAGCGAACTGATCTTGATTTTTCAATGTTGTTGTCGATTGCTACTATTTTAATCTGACTTCGCTCTCCATACTTTTCCATCATTGCTACTTCTATCTACCCAGGACCAACAACGGCTATCCATTTACCTCTTTGCTAAAATTTTCGCGTGGAACCTGGAGGAAAAGCTAAAACTGTGTTTTTTTTAGTTATACATGGTGTAAAGGATCGATTCGTTTCGATGAATACTGACACTGAATTCCCTCCTCCGTCCAGACTGGAGGCGTAACAATGGCAACAACAACAACGCATCTTCACGCCATGAAGTCGGCAGAGAGAACGGAGTGCCACATATCACAACATACATAACACACATACCTGCCTTGCCCCCTCCACACTCATAACTCTCTGCATAAAAGAACGCCGTTTCTCATATTCTTCGTACATAGCATTTGCAAGCGAAGAAAACAAAAAATCAACAAAAAAGGGGTCAGGCAGTTAGGACTAGGCCCTCGTGTGTTGAGGACATGCCTAGCGCACTGTTAAATGTTTCATCTCTCCGTCCAAGATATCTCGGACTGCAGACACACACACACATTACTGTACCGTGTACGACTATTGATACTGAAACAGCCCCCAGTGCCCATGAGATGAAGATGGCAAGGTATATCTCATATGTGTATCTCTGTGCTGTCTGGCCACTATAAAATGCAGACGCTAACTCAATGTCACCCTCAGAGTGAATACTCCAGACGTAATTCTGGCATTAGTTAAAGTACCAATCGTGATGGCAGAGTCCTGGTTGTAGTTACTGTACAATTAATTACTGCTTTTGTTCTTTTTAATTTAAACAATGTTACATTTTAAATATTGGTAAAAAACTGGATTCGACTATCTATCATTATCAACAATAAAACGTTTTGTTAATCTATGAAGGACAGGAAGTACATTTAGTGTTACGAAATTTTTATACATACACTCGTATAATATTGTAGCTAATCCAAATAAATAGTTTTGCTATTGGGCTGGGTTTGCCACTGGCAGATTAAATATATCTTAGACGTCTTAAATGTATCCGAAGATATATAATTAGTCTAATTGGACTTCCATCAAGAAGTAACAATACATTCTGTAAACTAAATAAAATAAATGCAATCCATGTGAAGAAAAAAACTAGAAACATTTCTAAAAACGAAAGAAAAAAAAAATACAATTTATAAGTTCAAATAAATTGCACCCGTGAAGATCGTATTGCCCGGCTTTCACTTACATTTACGGCGTAGTACTTACAGTAGCATCTGTTACCTTTGAGAAATTCTAACAATGGAGCTGAAAATTGTTGGTGAAAAAAAGCATTGGCTAAAATGATGGAATACCTTTCAATCTCAAAGCAACATTGTTTTGAGGAGAATTTTTCAATGGCTAATGTAAATGATTATTTTGCTCTCTGGGATATTTCTAGGGTAAGTTATATAAATTAATCTATCATTAATTGATTGAAATATAGGAGGAGGTATTTGCTCTAAGGAAAAAAATCCTGTAAGACAATTTTTATTCCCTGGCCATATATAAAAACGAATAGTGCTTCCTTAACATTCTCTATTAACATAAATAATATAATAATTATAATATCTACATGCCAAAACACACCACGTTATCCAAGTCCTGTTCTAAGTACCGTAACTAGCAAGAACTACATGTAGGTACTAGTTACCGAATAATATATTTAATTTTAATATTAAATAATTATAATATTGTTTTTATAAATTTAATAAAATGGAAAGAAATATGTATTTAAATATATACATTACATAGATAAATATCCACGACATGGGATGAATACGTACACAAGACTAATGGTGCATGCGCTCTTATCTCAATTATGTTCACACCGATCGCCTAAATGTCTAATGAAGTTATAATAACAATTTCTTTGATTACATTTTCCATATAAAGTAAAACCCTCTCAGACTTTATACTAGAGCTGTACGTACAGAAGCGAAAATAACAATGTATTACCGGTTAGCCGGTGTCGACGAGCTGCCGTCAAACGAACTCAAAGGGAAGAGTAATTTGTTTCTAGTAATAAAGTAGAAAAGCAACCAAATAACAATAACAACTTCGGAGTGAAAGTTTACTTAGATAATACTCAATACTTCGTCATCGACGATAGCATCTGGAACAACTCGGCGTTAAATAATGTTGAGGAATAAGGAATAAAGTTGAGGAGAGTAAAATAAAACGGGAGACAATTGCGACCGCGCGCACTAACGGCACCGAACACCGCTTGTTTACGAAGACCGAGGAAATAAATTATAAGAATACCTCCCTTGTGTGGGCCGGAGGCGCGTTACAACTCTACGTATATTGTTCTTGGATAATTCGCTTTAGGGCAAGTAGAGTTGTGAGTTGTTTGAATTTTTAGATTATTTTTATTTGTTACAATGTAGTAGGCGTTGGTGGATACACGGGCAGATGGAGCCTTTTTAAGTAATTGTGCAGATTTTATACCCCTCTTGTCTCCTAAGTATTACCGAAAACTAGCACTAGAGAACTGTCATGTCGTGGCGGTGAGGTGTGGGCCAGAGGTACCTCTACGGCCGGGCCGGCCAACTTGGCTGCAGTATAGTAAAATGTTCTCATCCTATTGTTCTGTTTCTGCCGTCTCATCATGTATGTATACAGATCACAATTAAGGAACAATTATGTTAGAATCGTGCTTTCTTAATTAGAGAGGCATTTGCCCAGCAGTGGGACAAGGTAGGATACTATATTTTCTATAACATAAGGGGGCAACGAGAAATCGGAGCGTTTTGATGACTACCGACGCTCATGGACATTCGCATGATTCTCACGCAGATGCGTTGCCCTCCTATCCCCCGCCCGCCCAATGGGCCACCTGATACTCGCAAACCGCACATTTTACGCAGACGTCAGGTGAGCGAGAGATACCTCCCCGGTCGTGCCGGCCCAATTCCGTTGCATAGGAGGACGTAGTCTCACGTACCATGCACGATACTACCTTCTCCTATGCGGCATGGTATTATCTCTTCCTAAAATATATACTAATAATAATTTCTGAAGTTACTGCGATAAATATAGACAGACTAGAGATCGTCTTCTTAAGTGCTGTTTCCAGCCTCGAAATTTTCCCTTTCCTGTCAAAATAAATTATTATCTTTGATAACTCTTACTGCGCAGATCTTATTTCTCATGGATAGATATTGTGTAAGAGATAAAATTTGTAATTTTAATATAATTTATTGTAAGTTGGTAACTGAAGTCTAAAGGTATCTAAGCTACTGAGGTTCTGGTGTGGAGGCCGCGTTTAGGAAAATGAAGTGTTGTTCGACCGTTCACCAGGTGGGAAGATGATCTCCGTGCAGCAGCCGGTCCGGGAGTACCCGGAGATCGGTCGGCTTGGAGTTCATTGAAAGAGGCCTGCGTACAGCAGCGGACCGAGGAGGGCTATTAAAGTTGATGATGATGATGAGCAGCTGGTGGCCCATCGGATAGATGGAGTGAGCGAGGGCGACGTACTCGCTTGTGAAGATGTTAAAGCGCGTCGCTAGTTATCAAATGGCTCCATTTTCTCATTTATACCTTTGTCATGGGTTTAATTTTGTGGTATTCATCCAAAACTACAGAAGACGTTAACTTGTTAATGTTATAGACTAGCGATCCCTTCCGGTTTCACCCGTGTATAACCTTTGACGGAGTGGTATCTTAACTCTAGCAATAAGTACAAAATGTAAACTAATACAATTTGATTGTGTTATCTGAAATAAATGATTATTATTATTAACAAATTATACCAAAACTTTCCACGGGAATATCTCTATCCATTGGTGAAAAAACGCATGAAAATCCTTTCAGCAAATTGTGAAAAAATCGATTACATAAAAAGAGACAGTTTTTGATGCCATTGTTATGTATAGATATAGATGCAAAAGATAAAATAAATAAATGAAACGGTTACGAAGTTAAACAATTAAATGATGATAATCATGACGCCGAGTGACAGTTCTTTAGTTATGCGAAACGTAAGTAAACGTGAATGTGGGAAGGTGAAGACCGGGACTGACACGTTACCACTTACAGATCGATCGGGTATTGTCCGACGTCGAGGGTCTTAGCAACTGGTGCGTTTGTATGAAGAGGGTAACTTACGTGGAAAAGGCAAGGCAGGTACGTAAGGATGGTGATGTCTAGCACTCTGTTCTCTCTGCCTACACCATTAGAGAGCTGGCGTGAAGATGTGTCGTTGTCGTTGTAACTAAACGTATGTGCTCGCAGCTCTCACTTTGTCGCTCATTCGGTAACATACGAAATGCAACTCTCGCTTTCTATTTTCACTAACCTATCTCCCTCTCAACTTCCATCGGCATCGTTTTTGTAACACCTCGTCATGTATTAACCAACTTACTCAATAATTCAACACTGCGGAAACCAATTTTGCTTAAAAGGAACATACAATTCCGTCCTCCTTTTAAATAATAGAAAAAGTGGCATCATATTATTTTTCACAGCATTCACATCGTATCTCACTTCGTGTACTGCAAGAAACGGTGAGCACCTGCCAATTTCCCGATGAAAACTCGATTTCCAAATGGCGGAGCTGAGTGCTGCGCACCGATGTTGTCCAAGTCAGATTATTTTATTCATTTAACTTGTTGTGGATTTATATGGCGCCGTAGATTAGCTGGAGCGATTACACTTAATCTTCTGGTTAGTATCAGTGGCGGAACATTTGTCGTTTCATTTAGTTTTATTATGTTCAGTTTTGTCGGTTAAAAGATGTTGTGTTGGTGGAAAGTTTGTTTTGCACGTTGGGGTGTTATTTGTGGTTGTAGTGTCAGCGTTTTCCGGTGTGCTAAACGTTTTCACAGTAGGAAACGATTTAAGGAGCGTGGTGTAGTAAAAATAATAATAATTATATGTGTAAACCTACCATAGCACGTTGGCCCAGCACTGTAGATAAATATATGAGACGTAGGCTGGACACGAACCCGTGACCTCTGGAGTAACGTACTCGGCATACCCGCTTACGTTTCCACTGCCGCAATCAACAAATACGAGTAGTAAAGCATTATCAAACTGACATACCCTATTTTAAGAAGAATTGAGACAATCGGGTGGAAAGGCAATCTACATTCGATCGAATTCGACTACACAAATTCGGGTTTGCTAATAACGTTTTCCTGCAACGTAAAATCGCCCAAAAATGTACTTAAGTAAAAAAAGAACTCGTGGCGGTGTATAAGCCTTGACGGCAAATATAGAAATCCCTAGCTAAGACTCGGCCACCGAGGTACAAAGCATAAAGGAATTTGTCCAGGAGTGAATGGATGAGTGATAATGATGAAGAGGAAGGAAGTGTCATGAATGAATTGCAGCTGAATCGTGCAGCAGAATGGGCTCAGATGACCACAGATGATAAAGTCACTGGAAGTAGCAGATCTCGTGTGTTATTAAAAAAGTTTTAATAAACTTTTGAACGGACTAATTTCTTTCAAACTTAATCTAGAGTTTGTAACTTATATTTTTTACACCAAGTGCCCCAACACGGACAATAATTATGATTTACCTTCTATTTTCTTCGTTCCTTTGGATTGTAGTACCCGCTTCGCTCGCAATATTTGCTGATGAGAAGAATAATGTAGTAAGTAAAAGTACTTAGGTTATATTTTGCTATATGTTGAGTAATAGATAAAATGGATCGATGTTATATACGAGTTCATTGAAAATTACAACAACGCTTATCTTCTTCATATCTTTATACAACATTATATAAAAGATAACCATGCTATGCTGCATGTGAAATACTCAAAAGATATAAATTGTGTCTCAAGATGGCCGCCGCCCTTATGTCACGGCCTACACAAGCACCCGCTCTGAGTCACTTAGGAAACTTTCACGACGTCATTCTTTGTAGAAAGGGGCAGCCTACAAAATAGTACGGAGAATATCTTTCTGCGTTACCTGTTAATTAAACATAAAAACCTCGTGTCACAATGTTTCTTTACAATAAGATAAGATACGATATTCTATTCGTAAACACGAGTATTACATAATTCGGTGACATAAAATGAACGTACATTCATGTTTTGCTAGTTACAGCGTGCAAATTTTATAATTTACATACATCCAATTTAACATCATCATGTCGATTATTAAATTACAGTTTCGTTTGTTATAATTTATCATTAAAAAATCATCAATGTTATACTTTATCTTATAACAAATTCATGTATTTCTTCTTAAATAAAACTTAATTTAATTCTTTTCACTTTTTTTGGGAGTCTATTAAAAAGGTTTTTTAGAAATAATATTTTCGTATTATCTCTTCTATTCAGAACAAAGTCGGTTTTTAATGTAAAAAAATACTATTTTTCTTAACGAACTTTGCCGTTTCAAGGATATATGTAAACAAGGAAGAGTTAATATTTTATGTTTTTTAAAATAGAGTCTGCAACTATCTATTACGCTCAGTCTAAATAGTGGTCTGATCTTTAGATGTCAATACTTTGTCCATAGAATTTCCCCAAAACAAAATTGCATGTCATAAATACGTATCTACAATTTCATAATATGCCATGTGAAGAGAATCTGTCTGTTAATACAGGGGCAGCTTATATAACGCTTGCATACGTTACTTAATTTTTTACACAATATTTTAATATGTTCCTACCATTTGAGTTTTTTATCAATCGTCACTCCTAAATAGGTTGCACTCTCTACCTCTGTTAATATTTTATTGTTATATCTAACTTTTTTAAGCATAAAATATTCGTGACGTTTGATGAAATTAACTACAAATGCTTTGTTCATATTCATTACTTAATTATTATTTTGTAACCATCTTATAATTCATGGTAATGCATTATCATCAATCATAAGATGGTTAGAAAATAATAATTTACTATCAAAAAATTTCCACAGCTACGGGCTTAATGGGTGTACCTATCACACAGTCTTGCATATAAAAATTAATAAATAAATAAAATGAATTAAATTTTGCACAGGCACGTTGATTTTTATTGCCTGCAACACGTGGTGCAATCAGCTGCTATTGTTATTTTACAGTCTATACTCTAAAATATATATAAAACTCTTCCGTTTCCGATTGGTTGACTGACAGACAACGCGCAGCAGAAGCTACTAGACCCAGAATCATGAAACATAGTACAGAGGTTGTGTTCATGACGTGAATGAGCACTGAGCAAGGGTTTTTTGGAAATGCAACCCCTAAGAGAGGGGAATGAAGTTCATAATATGGAATAAATGTTATATAAATGATTTCCTATTTTCTTTGGACCTCCACATCTTGCCCGAATAGCGATAACTCTAGATAAAGCTGGTTCTTTTTTATTCTGGTTTTTACTGGCAAGAAAATAATATCACGAGAGAAGAGAGAATCTTTAAACAATGCATCCGCATAGTATCTATGTGGATGTTCATGGGCGTCGGAGGTTGCTAAAGGCTCCGATTGCTCGTCTGCGAATGTATTCTATAGAAAAAAGTTTTCTAAATATAATTTTCATTGATTTATAAATAAACCAGTCAACGTCTCAATACGGTCCGTCTATAACACACTTTGTAAGAGCAACGTAAAGTCATACTCGTAAGGTTGACTTCAAAAAAGGTTATGTTTAAATTATGCATTCCTATATATTAAAATCATGCGTGTAAGGTGGGCTCTGCAAAAAATACGTATGCTTATGTACAGTCAGTGACTACTCAGAGTGACAGTTCAGCGTAATGTCGTGGATCTTGTAAATCAAAAAATATTATGTATCGTCAATAATAATTTTCAGAGAACAAAACAAAGAAAAGGTTTTTTTTTTCGAGAAAATTTCATACCCTTTTATAATATTACACTAAATATTTAATAAAATATAAGATTAAAGTTGCAAAAGCTGAATATTTTTATGACAATATCACTCATGCATAATCTAATAATACCAATTTACGCTGAGCGATGGCTAAGTGAGAATTTCCATTATAATAATTGAATATGAAGACAGTGCTTTGCGGTGTCGTTCCTGCTGTGTAGTTGAATTGGGCCGCCCCCTCCGGGGGGGTTTCGCAATACAGATTATATCAAGCTGAGGAACTCGTTTCAACGCGCTAATCTTAGGAACTACTTGCCCAATAGAAAAAGTATTTTTGTGTCGTACAGTCATTTCTCGCTAAGATACACAAACGGAACTGGAGTTACGCGGGCGGAACCGCGAGGTGTGCCATTGTGATTTGTAAGATATTTTTTTTTGTATAGAATAGGGTGCAAACGAGAAATCGGAGCCTGTTTACAACTACCAACGTACATGAACATCCTCGTAATTACTATGTCGATGCGTTGCCCTCACTCCCCCGCCCCCCAGCGGGCCACCGGCTACTCACAAACCGCGAGAAACTTGACACTGAGGATGCCGCTATACGGTTGTGTTATGTGAGCGAGAGGTACCGCCCCGGTCGCGCCTGCACAATTCTGTTGCATAGGTGGATGTAGTGTCATGTACTATGCATGGCACTACCTCCTCCTATGCAGCATGTCACTACCTCTTCCTAAAAATATATCTCATAATCGTGGCGCGGGCGTGTACTAAACGTGTTCCGTGTTACGAAGACATCACAGAATTTAACCGCAACACGGACCTGTAACTTATGTTCTGTACCTTTACTGAGATTTCAATGATACTTTGTAATATGAGCGTCAGTAGTCATCAAAAGGCTCCGATTCCTCGTTATGCAATAAAAAAGAATATCTTCCTAGTCAGGAAAGTTGAGGGCTAGGAAATGGTGCGCAGGCGGTGTACCAATTATGCGTCATTAAAGGGTCCTTCTGCCGCTTTGCCCCGTTATGCCATAAACAAAGGTAAATCAACCAAAAATTCTGGTGTATTTTACGTATGCGCAAACCTATGGTACCTCCAATATGGGTCAGATGCAAAGAGCCTCGCATTTCACATACTGAGCTGGAACGCTTCCAGCTCACAGATCTCCATTGTAACCTCGAGTATCCTAAATTGAGAATTTAGCACTTAGCTAATGTGTGTTGCAAACAATATCTCAATTTTGAGCTCCATTACAAGTGTGAACTGTTTATTTAATAGATCTGAAGCTCAGTGGTTATCTTATGTAAATAGACTAAACGGCTAAAATACTTCAATGGCGCATGCACCAGACGGCTAGACGAATCATAAATCACCTGACATTTTTAATTTTAAACGGAACCACGTAGAGACAACCACACACACAACTCTATTGCACTATCTATACTAATAATATATCAATTATGAGAAGATTTTCTTTGTTCGTTCGTAAGCGCTAATCTCAGCAACAAATATATCCTATTGGATATACATTCTTAATTTAGCATTCTTTAAATTAAGCAAGTGATGGATAGCCCATTCATTCAAGAAAGTTATTATAGCCTTATTATAATAATAATGTAATAGTAATATATGTGGATTCATCACACCAAGTTAGCCTGGCCCTGTCCTAAGTACCGTAAGGACTTGTGTTGCAAGTACTCAATAACAGTCAATATGAATGAATGAACGAATTGATCAGTATATAGCCGTCTACTACTGAACGTAGGCCTCCCCCATAGAGCGCCAACCATCCCGATCCTGGGCAGCCCGCATCCGTCTGCAAATGCAAAAGGCCCCCATAAGAACGCAAATATATTGTTATTTATTATAGAATTATTATACGTACATAATACATAGATGATATACGAGTAAATAGATGGACATCCAAGAACTGGCCGGGATACGAACCTCTGGCGCAACAGGCACGATTATCCGAGCTATGCTACCACTGCACCGGACGGTCGCTAAAGTACACTCTAGCAGCGTCTAAAAGCAAGAGAATGAGTGTGTTATGCAGGTTAAACCTTGAGGCGATTTATTTAAAAATATATTTTATGTAACACACGACCAATAAATTGCTCCGTCAGTATTGAACTGCCCAATACATACATGCATCGCTTCATGTTCACTCCACGCGTCATTGAACAGAAATATTACATTGCAATATTAAATATTTACTTTCATTTAAACGGTGGACTATTTAAAACCGTACGAGCAAATAAAATACTCCGTGGTATTCACGTAGACGCTTTACTTTTTTTTAATTACAGGCACAAAGCAAAGGAATCGCATGCGCGTACAGCCGCTACAAAGTTGTCGTCTTTATTTGCTGCATTCTGTTTTTAGCGGTACGGAGAATTAAGATGACGAGCCAGTCAGTAATAGTAATGTGCAGCGTGGAGACTTTTAATGATAGAACTCATGGTATATAGATGCGTTCTCCACCTGCCACCTCCCCTTCAAGACCACCGGAAACTATGTGTCTTGCCAGTTCAGGATGTCATTATAAAAATACTAATAGTCAAACAATTATTTTTACTAAGGAAAGGCTGCGCGTATTTTGATGGAACTTTCCCTAGAAAGTTCAAGAGAGTGGAGCTGCTGTGGCAGGCCTAACCTTGCTACATACTGTGTACTTCCATTACAAGCAATACGGTCCCGGTCATTCAAGATTGAAGTCCTCCTGTCTTCTACTAAAATAAAATGAACAATGACATTTTCTGAAATATATGTAATTAAATACATTTCTATATATACAATAACTTAAACAGTCCGTATTCCGCGGTTTAATTTAAAACTTGTAAAAACTAATTTGTAAGATAGAACGGCCACACTCGTTCTGTTTTCAACAATGGCACAGAGCAAAAAATCGCATGCTAAAATGAGCACATATTTTCCTCGGACTGTACATTTGAAATGCGGCGTAACATTAACGAGGAGAAAGATCGTAGCGGGACTCTCGACCCGACAAATGGCCTCCCATCTCGCCTTTACAGCGGGGGCAAAATGTAAAGCTTTTTGCAACGCATTTAAAATAGGGCGGGTTTTTCATTGAGTCGACAACATCATTATACTCGACGAAATTGATTTTAAAATGACTTTAAAATATTACATTCTACTTATTACACTTTTACGTACAACGAAACACATTACCGGCATCTGGGAGTTAATAAAATTCATAGGAAAGTGCGTGGAGCGTTCCGAAGGGGTCATTATAGCACCCAAAATATAAAATGTGTACAGTCGGCGTCATTATTAACCAATGTTTGGCTTTTAGGGTTGCCAATGGAATAACAATGAGGACTATCACATATATTTCATTTATGTGTAACTTCTAGAGGCCATTAAAACATGAGGAGGCGCTCTTTGTATCCCTCTCATAAGAAGAGGTCACTGAAGAGTAGCAGGAGGAGGAGGAGCTTTTGCACATGGGGCAAGATGTTAGAAAGGGAACCTCACCCCATGGCCTATCCTGAATTTGAAGTTCTGTGGAGGTGGTGTCGATCCCTTAGGGGACTTAGTCAGTTGTCGTGGAGGTGCCCTGCCGTTTATAGTTCCGGGACAACGCACCAACGGCGGCGCAGATGGGACTCACGGTGGTTTTATTGAGTATTCTGGGCTACAACGTACCGCGCCCAGGGCCGATGATGGCGCGTTTCCCCGCCAACAATAAAATGTTGACAGCACTGGTAACATATAATGATGAATAAAAATTTAGGTCTTTATGATTACGTAGAGGTAGTTCCACTTCTTCATGGGATCATAATAAGACAGGCAAGCGTGACATAGGTAGGTCATAGGGGGGATGATGTTAATGAGAACAACCTATGTGGATGACCAGTAACCGAACGCATGATAATGGGCATTGATAGTAATCGTGTTTTTCATATTAAAGAGCGAATAACGAGTAGTCGGAGAATTTTGATGATTGCCGACCCCCATAAACATCCCCATAATTACTTAGCTGCTCTCATTTCCTCATCTTCTCCAAGGGGCTACCTATTTTCTATCTCCTATTCTTAGAATATATTGACTTCGTGCCATTACAAGCGACCGGGGTGATTTATTTGTGATGTATTTTGTACCGGAAGTTCCTTTATTATTTGAAATAATTGAATGCTTTAAATATATTTAGATCTATCTAGTGTCACTCGCATTATCGGGAGAAATCTAACGACACGGTTATTACATGCGCTAAAATCCGTCCAGCCGCTCCGGCTGTGGTTGGGAAAATACAAGTCTCTAAGTCACAGAAAATATTCCCCTCCTACGGAAGAAGCAGGCTAATGTAACTCGTTTGCTGACTGTTAGCAGCAGCAGCGAAGTTGAACAGATGACACAGTTGCAGCTTATCTGGAACGGAAGTTCCGTTATTATTTGCGACCGTTGCGCTTTATATACATAATACTTCTCGCAAGCGCCATAAAAATTGTAATAAAACATCGTTTTACATAAGGATGAGCATCGATATCAAATTCTGGAGATAAATTTTTAGATTTTTTTTTTGGTATTGATATCTTAGGTTTATACGAATGTTAGTCATTACAATAAAACTACTTTTACGGATTTTATCGCGGTTTATTAAATTATTTATGTAACCTCACGTTTCAGAAGCTTATAGCAACCGCGGTCATGGGTGGACTGTGACCATGACTGCAGTAAAGCTTCTGAAACCGTTCCATGTAGCCCGAACATAAATAATTTAATAAACCGCGATAAAATCCGTAAAAGTAGTTTTTTTTTTTGGTGTTGTTTTTGATCCGCTACAAACCATCTATATAACCAAAGTACCCCCAGCTGCCACACTAGCTGCATAAGGTAAAAAGTAAGCACCAGATAATATATAATATAAGATGATGGGCAAAGTACATTTACTTGCTATTGCAACAGAACTGTTGGGCGAAGAAAAAAGAGCGGACAGCAATCAGAAGCGCTTCGCTAGTTAGAGAAACGCTTTCGGAAGAAGAAGGGCAGATGCGTTCTGGATCAGCATGACTGAGAAGCCGCTTAATGAAACTCCGTTTTAAAGCCTGATGGAGCAAATGATTGTTTCGCATATGCATTGCCCTCCCATCACCCCCTCTAATGGGCCACCGGCTACTCACAAATGCACGAAACGTGACAACAACGCTGTCACTTTACGTTGGTATCAAGTGACAGCTATTCTGTCGTTCTCCATGCCGATTGTGAGCTTCCGGTAGTCCACTTGAAGGACGGTATGAAAAAAACACATCTGCATAAAAATTATGTAGCTGCTGAATCCTATAGGCGTTTGGAATCACTAAAACGCTCGAACGCTTGTCCACTAAAATATAATTATACAAACATATAACGCTACGCTGTTCGTGTTTTTAAAATAAATAAACGCCCATTGATGTCGTTTATGGCCACATAACTTACCGTTGGACCTGCGTGAAGGTAGACAATTAATCTGCATACTCTCCGACTGCGCTGTGGCTCTGTGCATTGTGCGTATCTAAGTATTCCGATGTATGTATGTAATGAAAAAAATCTTATGCCATGAGTTCCCTTTTTTATTCTCGAGGGAGTAATAAAATCGCATTAGCTATAGCAGCTAAAATAAAGAAATTCCAGTCTATAGAACAAAAGTATCTTTTGTTGTGCAAATATTGTCGTGAATATTAAAGAACGTATTAATTTTATAGAGAATCAAAAGTAACGGGGAAAGCGACACAGCGTTAACAAAAGGAAAGATTTAGAGATTTATGAGCCTACTTTGCCAGCTTTGTTTTTTCTTAAGCGAGCCTTTATTTATTGCTTGTTATTTTTTCATTCTGTGATGGCGATCTCAAACGGCGAAGATATTTTTAAGTTTTGGAATTCTCACAAACATTTCCATCGCAACGAATGCCCAATTTAGAAGTTGGGGTTAAGACTGCTTCAAAGATATATCAGGAGGCGTTAAAGGTAGATAGTTAATTTTTCATAACAATGAGGGTAAGCGGAGTCAAATTACGTAAGCAAATAATATTTATATTTACTATCCGAAAAATAGGCAGAGATTGATTAATTAAATATTATTGTAATTGAAAAACAAGCCATTGGATATCCTGAATGTGAACTATAGCTACAATTGAACGACTTATCATGATAATTAAAATACCTACTGATAAGCCGCATGGAGCAGAGTATTGAGCCCGGAGCCTCCACCAGTGCAGTACAGTATCTAGTATATTTGTAACAAAAAAATATACTTATATATTTTATATATTTTTATTATTATTTTGTCTGCTGAAACTCATCTAATATGGTTACGGGTTAGGTGGGGTTGTAGCGGTGATAAAACGTAATAAAATCTACAACTATTGTTGTTATGATCCCGGGATGTAAACCCAACGCGATTACCAGGAGCGATAAGTAATAAAGATCCCAGTAATTCGCCATTGTTCGGAGCTACCGGAGCCATTGACTGCTCCGTGTGATGAGGGCGGGCCCGCGAAAATGTGTGGAGACGAGGGATCCTCAACTAATGGCTTATTTTTGTTGAATATCTGTCATGATGTTACATATTCTGTATTGTGATGTCAGCTGTGTTAGACTCATACAATGTCCAGTACGGCCACGACGGCCATGAGATGAGGACAGCTTGTGTGTGTACCTCGGTGATGTCTTATAGCTTGCCATCGTACTCGTAACACTCTCGTATGATGGTCCCACACCCCTCCACATTTCACCCCGATGTAACGCAACGTCACATACAATTATATAACAATTTTAGCGTTGACTTTGATGTATTTGTGTCAAGACCGGGGAGCCTCTCGTGTATATGAGACCGCGAAGTGCGTCTGCTGTCGCATTTCGAGCGGTACGCGCCAGTCCGGTGACCCAATGGAGAGGTGGAGTGAAGAAGAGCAACACATGTATAATAATTACTGTGTTTTATATTTATAAGCGTGAGTAGGCATGAAATGAAATGGCTCCGTTCGTTGTTCGTTTATCCATGCTAATCTTATAAAGAGGAAACATTTTCTATAATAATTACTGTGTTTTATATTTATAAGCGTGAGTAGGCATGAAATGAAAGGGCTCCGTTCGTTGTTCGTTTATCCATGCTAATCTTATAAAGAGGAAACATTTGTATAATAATTACTGTGTTTTATATTTATAAGCGTGAGTAGACATGAAATGAAATGGCTCCGTTCGTTGTTCGTTTATCCATGCTAATCTTATAAAGAGGAAACATTTGTATAATAATTACTGTGTTTTATATTTATAAGCGTGAGTAGGCATGAAATGAAATGGCTCCGTTCGTTGTTCGTTTATCCATGCTAATCTTATAAAGAGGAAACATTTGTATACTTGCATTAATAGGCTCCTAAACCATTGGGCAGATTTGATTTTTATTCTATGATTACAATCCTACATTATCGGTGATGAGCATAGGCTGTATACCATTTACTAAAATGTTTTTATCAATTTGAAAATTCCATAATGTATCCAAAGTTGTTTATCAAAGTGAATCCTCATTTAAGTGCAGAAATTATTGACGTCCAGCTGTCCCGACAGACGTTGCTCTGGACATATATTTACTTTGTTGTCATTACCATGACATTGAATCATGATTGCCGTGAATATATAATTTTTAAATTTTTGTAAATCAATGATTTTTGCCATATTCATATTTCGTGAAATATCCGTGCGAAACCGGAACGAACCACTAGTCTTCCTATACTATGATGATACATATTTTAGATTTTTATAATTTGAATATTTATTCCTCTAAGATTTATAAACTATATACAAATACTTGTGTACCCTATTTCCACCTTTATTTTAATGTGGATATAGTACATTAATCTTAAATATAAAATTATTCCAAATCATGTCGTCCCGGGTTCCAATCCCGTCCAGTTCATGTACTCACTGCTTAACATACCAAGCGCTGGGTCACAAACTGCCAGCTGCGAGACGGTTAGGATTATGAAAGCAAGGATATGTGTACTGTACAAGTTCAATGCGTGGCTTGTTCCGAACTTCGGCTCGTTAAGGCAACGGCGCTGAACAGCCTCAAGCGCATTGCGGGATGACGTCACGCCTCGGCCTGGTGTTGGGAGCCTGGAATCGTGTGGTGTTTTCCGATATTATACTGGGATAGTATATAGAGGATGTATTATATTTCTCAAGTGTACCCGTATGTAGGTTTTATTATTTTTAATTGTATTCGCTGCGTAAAAGAACAGCATTTTTTTACAACTCATGACGTGACACCAATTAAAAGATCGACATCCGTGCCTCTGAATATTTTTGGATTGAGCTGCTGGGCCTCGAGGATATTTCTTGGGTTGAAAATATTTTATGTTATTTCAAAATAAAACCCTTCCGTCTGCAGTAACTTTTTGTAAGAGATAGTGCCATGCGGAATTTCAGCCGAATTGGGCCGGCACGACCAGGAGGGAGTTCTCGTTTACATGACACCACTCGCTATGCTGTCACTAAGTTTGATTTGAGAGTAGCCGGTAGCCCATTATAGTAGCGGAGGTGGAAAGTGCGGATGTCCATGGGCGACGATAGTCGTTAAAAGTGAAAACTATACCTGTTATTACAGGTACCGATGTACCGATGTTCCGTAACATCAGTAGTGACCACAAACATACATACAATATTTCGCAATATGAACGAGTCTTAGTAGGACTAACATGTAAATTCTATATCTCGCCAATTTCAAAGATTCCAGGTAAACGGAAAGTACGCTGTACGTTGAGATAATGACCATTACTACTCTTTACAATTGTGCGATCGATAACGTGGGCAAATGCGGTCGTATATTCTCATTGAGATAACTTTTACTTCTGTGCTTTCAGAAATTGTGATTCTGTTGTAGTAGTGTTCGACATGCACTTTGGCTTGAATCTTCCACGCGATTCAAGGAGAAAGTTTTTCACAGTCATATGTGGAAACAACAAAACAAAGTGACTTAATAAAAGTATTTTTCTTTTAGAAGTTCGTGAAAAACCCTGGCACAAGCTTTCACGTATTTATGAAACAAAAACATTTAAAGAATACAATGGGAAAACTTAAATATCGATAACTTAACCGGTCTGAGGGCGGGCTGCTCGTTAATCGGACAAGCCGTTCAAAGGGATCGCTATCAAAGGGGCACAAACCCAAGTAACACTCAATATAAAACGTTATGGAAATTCGAGTGAGGTTTGTACTCCATTAAACAATGATTATTTCTCGTGTCTGAAACAGCGGGATTGTGAATCTAACGGGTTTGATTTATGACGTAGGAACACTGCCTGCTTTCGTCAGGTGGATGGTGGTGATTTAGATTTTGTATTTTTGAAGCAGTGTGAGATAACAGTACGCGTAGGTAAACAGTGTTGATACGTGTTCACGTCGTTGTGTCACATACATGTCTGTGATATGCTTATATAAAGTACGAACGAGTAATTGGAATCTTTATTCACCGAAGGAAACTGATGCCCATTAATATCCGCAAATGGTAACGCGAATGCACAACGCATTTTACTTCTCTCTCTAGTGGTAGTATAAAAATGTCAAAAGCGGTACTACATCAATTTGAAGTATTTTTCATGTAAGGAGAGGTACCGCCTGTCGAGCCGGTTCGATTCAGCTGCAATGCGGCAACGACACTAGCTGTTACGCCATTTTGTTTTGCATTGTCAAGTCGCAACATGTTTTAGGAAGAGGTAGTGCCGTGCTGCATGGGAGGAGGTAGTGCCATGCTGCATGGGAGGAGCTAGTGCCGTGCTGCATGGGAGGAGGTAGTGCCGTGCTGCATGGGAGGAGGTAGTGCCGTGCTGCATGGGAGGAGTTAGTGCCGTGCTGCATGGGAGGAGGTAGTGCCGTGCTGCATGTGAGGAGGTAGTGCCGTGCTGCATGGGAGGAGGTAGTGCCGTGCTGCATGGGAGGAGGTAGTGCCGTGCTTAGTGCATGACACTGCACCCTCCCATACAACAGAATTAAACTATTATAACACACAGGGTGACAAAAATGTTCTATATTTTACAATTAAAACATCGAACCTTTTTTAGGGCGCGGTAGTTACTGGCCCTATGTAACGAATAAAATGAAAATAATACTAATAATACTAATGTACAAAGTAAACTTAACCGATGTTATTGTCATTGTCTTCATAAAGCATGCGCACTACGTGAATATGATAGAAGCTTGCAACAGCCGCAGATGAAAGGTCCTGGGCGTTTCAGATAGGGGCCACCCGGTGTCACTAGCTTTTTACAAGACACCCTGTATATTATGTAAAATAGGAATGGAAAGAAAACCTTAAAATACCAACGTCCTAAATCTTAATCTCGGACAAAATGACCCATTAAATTGCGCTCCAATACACCAAAATGGAAGCTTGCACGTAAGATGAAGAACCGTGTATCGCCAACAATTTCAAATTCTGTACCGTGGCGTTAGTTATAAATATGACTGACTCAGTTACATTGAGGCTCGCCGCGGACAAAAGAGCTATATCTGCAATTGCTTTTACTGAATGTCAGCTATTATATAATATTGGTGAAGGTTTGTTACAATCCTCACCATGGTTCAAGCGTTGTCGTGGCGGTGAGGCTCAGTAGCATGGGGTGCACCCGCGCTAATCCAATTGAAACGTGTGAGCTTTTATTTGTACCCCTCTCATAAGAAGAGGGAACTAAAGAGCAGGAGAAGGAGAGGCTGTTGCGCACGAGGCAAGGGGCGAGGATTGGAACCTCACGCCATTACACTGTCCCAAAAAAATGGTAGAATTGTCATGTGGTGCGGGGCAACCCTACTGTGGAGGTGGCGACGGTACCTTAGGGGACTAACTAGCTAGTTAGCCGTTGAGGTACCCTGATAATTTCTTGTTCCGGGCCACTTCACCAAATGTGATACCGATGGCACTCGCGGTGATTTATGGATTTCGCACTGTTATGTGTCGCGAGCCCCACACACCACTGGACCCCACCCAGGGCCAGTGAAGGCGCGTATTGCGTTTGCCCGCGTCAACAAAAAAAGTAGACAAAAATAAACCAAGCTCTAGTGCCATGCTCCATACACATACTGGACCGTGCGACATCGCGGCGCCTCTCGTCCACATGACATCGCCGCAACGTGAGAGCTGTGCTGTCACGTTTCGCGTGGTTGTTGAATAAACGGCCCATTGGAGAGGAAGAATAAAGGAGGGCAACGCATCCTCATGTCAATAGTACGTATTTTTATGGGCGTCCTTCGCCGTCAAAAGGCTCAAATTGCTGCTTTGCGCCTCTACAGTTAAAGATATTTTTTTTTTTAATGAACCTGATTGTGTCGCGCTTTCTTTTGTTTGTCAAGCCTGACGTTTCAGATGCTGATGAGGCGGCGACGAGACTGAGTTGACAGATGTCCCGATGTCCTCGTTATTTAAAGTATATAATGGACACGTAAAACTTCGGGCCTGCTGTCACACAGATAAATGAGTCGCCCCGACTAGTTTCCATCATACTCCATGTTACATCAGCGATAATTGAAATATACCGGTATCAAGCTGTCGATAAAAACTGATTATTGTTATAGTGGTAATGATGATAACAGTTTCGCTGCGCTGAGTAATATTCTCTGAAGCCTAAATTGGTGAGGTTTCACTATTTACACAATATGAGCGCACAACTCAGCAGAAAGAGATACCTCTCACACAGACCTGTGAAGTTGCGACTATACTGCCACATTTCCGCCTATGTTGAGTAAGATATGTACCATCTACAATCGTCCAGCATAGGCGGGAGTGAATAATCACTTACGGATTTGACAGAAATACAGCAAATGCATTTATCAACAATCTACAAAAACCCCAGGGATATGACGCATATACATTCAAAGTGTATTGTAAATAAAATTTTATTTTCATCGCTCAAATTCTTAGACCGAATATTTAAACGCTCCAACGAGCTCCTGTTCCTTTGATACCCGAAGCCTGATGGCTAATTTTATCGTCGGGTCGTCGCTGGCGGTTTTTTCGCCTGAAACCAAATCAGATAAGTTCAGTCGACCACACCAATTCCGACTTTATTTATCGCTGAGTTTCTTTCAGGTAATGCAATAAATTCTTTTCGATTCTTTCCATCTTTCGCAGATAAGCCCATTGCTTAGTGCCATAGAAGTCTTCACTATAGCTGGGCGCTTGGTCTGTACACATAACTTTAAGCACATAATATAATAATTTCGAATTTAGTTTAAACCCACCACCTCGTAAAAAAACGAAAAACACTATAAAAAATCTTTTTATAAACATGTTTATAAATATAAAATAATTGATTTAATTTGAAAAATATTAAAGTAAATATAATGTTCATTATTACACTGTAATCCAACTTATTACCAAATTTCGGTTTAATAAGATACTAAAAATGGGTCTAATTCAGCATACAATATTACCTTTCACCCCGCCAATGTGATAGGTAAAGTTAATTCAGAACACAGTAGTATTATATAACAAATTCCTCGTTTTATTACTATAAGGTTAAATATTCTGTAACAAGTATTCATTGCTCTAGTTCAGGCCCAACCTTTTTGCTTTAGGGTCAGTGAATATTGGGCCAGTTGATAATTACCGCAGTCATTAGGCGAGCCAATTAATTCAACCTAATATCAGTGGCTGGACCCCTGAGTTATGATACCATATTCCGTTCTTGCGATAGTGCAAAACCTAATACAAAATTAATAGACTATATAAAAAGTTGTTTCCGTCTTAGATGATGAGAATATGAAATAATAATACAGCCTCATTTATACGTATAATATATGTATAACTGAGGCTGCAGTTAGTGGTATTGCCATGCTGGATTTTGTTCCGATTAAATCGGAACTAAATGCAGCAGGGCTAAAATTATAATCCTCCGTTCCAATTGGAACAACTAAAATTATAATTCTTAATAAATACTTTTAAAAACTTATAACATTGGGACACCTGTCATTTCAGTCCGCCCGTGACCGTGGTTGCTGTAAGTTTCTAAAATGTAGAGCTAGTTAAATAATTTAATAAACCGCGATAAAATTCGTAAAATAGTAGTAATTGTAAGCTATGTAGTCTTTCGTGCGGTTTAGGAATTTCAAAAACTGAAGAATTGGTGAGGGAAGAGGGAAGGCGGGCAACACGCCTAGATTACGCAGATGATTATTGGCTTTGGTTGCCACTAGGAGCCTACCTTTTCTCCTATACTATAAAAACTTATAAAACATTGAACAGCGAAGGGGATGATATCGGATGTATCCAACAGGGGATACGTACTCTAAGGAAAACTTGGTGGGACGATAAACTTCCGAATTGCATTCCATAGTCGTGACTACAGCGGGTATTCAAATTCATCCACCATTTCGAATTAAGGATTGATAGCTTCGGAAGTGGGATGTGGGAAAACGTTATGGAATCACAAATCACTGTTTCTAATGGTGTAATATGTTTTTATATAACTATATATATTTTAATAACGCAGTTTCCGATGGTCGGACCAGAGGAGTTAGGCAAGGTTTATAGATTGAAGAATGTCTGCTGATGTATTTATTTATATGTTCTGTGAACTGGTGTGATAAGTTAGCCTAGTCTGTTGATAAGAATTGTGTTACAAGTATCTACTTGGCAACGGAAAATATATTTAAATATTATTTATGAATTGAACCAATTGTACTTAGTCTGAAGAAAAAGTGTTACATTTGAATTTGGAATCTGTCATTTGTTCATCCTACTTTGGCGCCAACACATTATACAACATTTTGTTATACTAAAATGGAGTGGAGTGATAAAGAGAACAGAATCGCGGTGATTAGTAAACGCAAATTACTTACGGTGCAAAATGCAATTTTCCAAACTCTCCATACATTTGGTATTAGTCAAATATTTATGTGTCGGGCTATTAATGGGTATAACGATAATTCCTTTGTTTGCGATACAAGAAAGATCTGGCCGTCCACGTAGTATTTATACGAAAAAGCTGATCAAAGCAGTAAGGGAAATAAGTCGAAGAAATCCTGTACCTTTCGGACAAGATTATTTATGGCAAGACGAGGTACACGAGTAACATGCAAAATATTTAATATAAAACAATCATCGAAGGGTCTCCATTGGCTGCAATACAGTCCTTTACGCGTTGAGGCCAGTCATCAGTCATCAGTAGCAGCCCGCGCTCTGTCTATGTGGAATTTCTCCACCGCCAATCGTATGGATTGTTTTAGGGACTCCAAATTATCATGGCGCTTAGCGTCAGCTATTATACACTCTAAAAATGACCATAAATCATAAGCCAGCGGATCAATAACGGATCGCATTATTGTCATGTTATATCGAGATGCGTTGCCCTCTCTACCTCCTCCCCTATATTACTTTCACATTTTTGGTGACTGCCGACGCCCAAAGACGTACAATTGCCAGGCAGATGTGTTGCTTTACACCTTCGCATTGCGGTGAGCGAGAGTAACTTTCCCGGTAACGCTGGCCAAATGCAACTGCAGTACAGCATGGCACTACATCCTCGAATAGTAAAAGGTGGCAAACCAGCAATCGTAGCCGATACTATATAGATGACTACCGACGCCCTTGGAAATTCGCAAGATTGTTACGCAGATGCATTGCCACAATGGGCGACCGGTTACCCACAAACCGAATTTGAGGCAACAGCCGTCTCTACACCGGCATTATGTGAGCGAGAGGTACCTTCCCGGTCGTGCCGGCCCAATTCCGTCGTATGGGAGGATGTAGTGGCATGCACCATGCATGGCACTACCTCCTCCTATGCAGCATGGCACTACCTCTTACTTCAAGACAGTTCGCTTTTCAGTTGACTTTAAGATTAGTAAGAGGCAGTGCATTTCCAGTTCAGTAGGTCCGGCACGACCGGCGCGGCAGTTCTCGCTCACACGTGTAATGACTTTGTTACCCAATACAATAACTGGGTCTTTGATAAGTAACTGTTACTCATTGTGCGTTTTAAATAAAATAATGTCTATTTATGCATAAAATTTTAATTCCATTTTCTTTCATATGCTATGAAAAATGTACGTATCTCGCCATGAAACGTTAAAGTTTGGCGAGGATAAGTAACCTGTAATACTTTTCTAGTTAATTATGAAATAAATAATTTGGAAACAACAACAAATATGACTTCGTTCATCACACGTCAATGGGCGAAAGATAAATGTGACATCTGTTGAAATCAAGACGTAGGGTTGGATTTAAAGCCATTCACTTTGTCTGGTGTCTAAATGGCATAACGAAATTATATACATTACTTTATCCCAATAAGCAAAGGTAAATTAATGACACACTTCTTTCCCAAAAGACATCACTGAAAAACATAAATAGCTTTCGAGCAAAATCCTATTATATAGCCGATGTTTCGATCTTTTTTAATAAAAAAAAGTCTATAGCCACGTCGACCACCTAAAAAGCTGTAATTTAATAAAAACACGCGTATCCTGCAATGTTTCGCCGTTCAACAACAAAAAAAACCTCAAAGCGCAAAAGCAATTTGTTTTTTCATCGCCGCTCCCTTTGACTGTGCCGTGTCAATGGGTAGTGTATTGCGGTGTGGCGGTCGAAAATAAATATTATCTTATGCAAGATATAGGATATAGGGATGCATTTTATGTATTTTTTTTATGGATGTTTATATAGTATTCTTTTATAAAATAGGGGGGCAAACGAGACGCGACACTGAAGATGTCTTTTCACGGCGGTATTATGAAAGCAAGAGGTACCGCTCCGGTTATGCTGGCCCAAATCCTTTGCATAGGAGGATGCATGGCACTACCTCTTCCTAAAATATAGTAATAGTAATAAGATACGGTTACGAAAATCAGCAAATCAGATTTAACACTCTGTTTTCGCAGTTCCAGTCACATTCTTCTGAATAATGTTCCCTAACTAATGGGTAAAATAAACAACTCTGCCTGTACATGCAACCGATGTGAATTTATGGTGGACATTAAATGCAATGAAGCTGAACTTTACTTTCTTATACGTAGACAGATGATTCCTAAGTTTGCTTATTCAAGTTTATAATTATTGTTTCAATAAATGAAGGGCTGACTTAATCTTTACGACGTTATATAGCCAATAGGTAAATATTTAAAAAATCTTAGGTTTACGCGAAATTTTACATTACAATAAAACTATTACGGGTGTCCACCCGTGTCCATGGTAGCTGTAAGGCTTCTGAAACGTCGAGATCGTAAAATGTTTAATAAACGCGATAAAATTCATTAAAGGAGTATTATTATAATGATAAAAGGAGAAAAGTATCGATGGCTGAGCCAAAATGGCGACTGACAAAGAATCGGAATTGCTATGCGTTTGGGTCCCTGAGGGAGCCCCCGCCCTTGTTCTAAGAATCTCTGGAAGAGCGAGTTGCTTCTAAATTGAATATTCTTGTCCCGGCGCCATAGAGCGCAAACGAGGTCGTCGCCTTCGTTGGTGCACTACCGGGGCAATGACTTTCCCTACATAGCAGTGAAGTAAAGTAATTTCTATGACGCATTTGTGTGCAGCGAGAAATATACTTTTACAGCTTGAGCCTGACATTTAATTCTTTACATCTAAAAAAAAAGTAGAATCGGTAAATTGAACAATCTACATTAAAACAATCTTTCAAAACGCTGATGTCGCGCAGGATTGCTCGATCGCTGTTTCGTACAATTTTACTCCTCGAATTTTTTTACAGTGTACACCGCGTATTTTTATATATACCAATTTATGTAAGGCGCTGGAGTCTAATTATAAGTACATTTCCATTTATTCTTTTGTAACGAAATCACGTAAACACAACTTTTTCTATCTGAAATTAGATACATAATTAAACATTGACTTTCAAATGGATATAGAATACTGTATTCTACAATAATTAAAAATATTACATCAATTGTGCGCATTCCCAGGGCAATTATGTCTAGTCACAATAAGTCTATTCGAACTAAATTACTGCTAGCAGCGCGGTTCTATGTAAAAGCAATTTCCAAAGTGAACCGAATTGACTACAAAATTAATTTCTCATTGAGGCCAAATAGACTGGATACATCGATTTCTGCTACACACGGAACGTGTTCAGAATTGTATTTCTGAGATAATATCTCAAATGATCAAGACTAAAACTAATTCTGATCCGGTGTAGAGAGGAATATGCCGGATTCTTACTTTACTCTGGAATGTTTAATGTAGAGCCACAAGGCATTTTCTAGGTCGAGTTGAATTCATTTACATAACATATATAGTCCGCTACTTTTATTTAGCTATTATTAGGAAAAAGGCTGCTTACGAAATGACCGACGCATGGAGTAATATGAGAGTCAAATTAAGAGGTCATTGTAGCACTGTAGCTAAAGCAGACCATGCCATGTGCACTTAAGCAGTGAGAGTACAAGGCCAGATTAAAATATTTTATATGATTTTTAATATTAAATAATAAGCAATTGTAAAGTCCCGTATAATTTAAAATATTTATGCTGACAAATAAATTAATTTTTATTTAAGTATAAAAATAAAGAAAGTTGAACAAGAATATAGTACATGATGTGTTACCTATTTGTAAGAGAGTACTCACGCTTTTTAAAATAACCCTATTTACGTTTCCTCGGCTTCTTTGTCATTGAGAGTTTTAGATTCACTGGGTCTCAACTAACATCAATTTCAAAGTAGTTTGTTTAGACACTATTATGACCATTAGCGTTGACAATTGTTAAGCCAGATAATGTCTACCAGCGGTCGTACAAATGTTGCTGACGAAATAGCTAGGCTTTCGCCCACGTGGCCCCCCTTAAAAATTATGTCATATTGCGTTTCATCCCATTTATGAGTAGCCGGCAGCCTAATGGGATGATAGGTAGCCATGGTAACCTATGAGTGGTAGCGTCATCAAAAGGGGCAGTGCATCTGCAGAACCATTAACTAGTTTCCTTTGCGATGTGTTATAAAAGATAATTTTATATCATATTTTTCGATGTGGTAGTGAATATATTATGGCACAACACTTAAGTGAACTGTTAGTGACGTGTGATCTGATAAGCGTCATAAGCACCCTGTAGCATTTTATTTCCCGCTACCGTCGCGATTTTCGAGAAGTGTTTGGCTTCGCGAGCTGCTGGACATGTGATTTTTTTTTACAATTTTATTCAATACTAGCAGTCCGTTCCGATCATACGGATATTAAATTATATACGCCAAATTGTTGACTTAAAAATATAAAAATAATACATTTTAATTTCGGTCTCATTACACGTTACAATGGCAGCAAATTGAATTTATGATAGAGCAATGCTAAGTAGCCTTAATATTAATTTCTGAACCCACAGAGGATGCCTCTTCACACTCACGTTACATTATCGAAGTTTCAGTGATGATCAAAACGTTTGAGGAAATGTCATGTAGCCTATGGTCATCGCCAATGATGTAGAATTGTAATGACAAAAAACGTTTCAAACCGGCACAGCGGGTTCAGTATATTCAAAGCAAACAAACAATCAAATGCTTCCTTTTTATAACATTAGTATAAATATAGATACATACTTATTATTATGGTAAGAGGTAGCTCGGCCACCCGGTCTGCTGCATTGTGCTACTGCTGAGGCATCATGTGAGACAGGGCCCGTCACATGATACGTCAGCAAAGTGACGAGGATAGGGCAGGAAGGATGCAAATTCTATGGGCGTTGATATCAAATAGCTCCCAACGTTCGTTGAAATTTATAATATAACAATAATATCCCAGAAGATTTCAGATGTAGTTACTGCTGGACAGGCTCTGCAGTAGGTGGTTCGCTGCTGATAAAGAGATAGCACTTCGGAGAAGTCAGCACGCCACCACTTTAATAGAACTTAGTTGGTTACCAATTCCTTAGTTTTTATGATATAAATATTTTAGTGTATACACAGGTATTTTTCTTGATGAAACTGCCTTTCCTCTTACCCTCTAATGGGCTACTGGCTAGTCACGAACCCCACGAAACGTGACAGAGAAAATAAGAAGATATAAAAATGGAGGTGCTTCTTTCAAGCTAGTATTCAACAAATAGAAAAGCTCATTGATTTGAAACTTGTTTTTCAGATGTTTGGGGACGCCTTATTGTGAAGATAGGGTTTCAAGATATTTCAGGTTTATTGGTACAATACTTTGGGATGTTTCGCTCGGTCCGGTATTTCTTTCAATTCTATTGACGGTTGTAGGAGTACAAATGATACAATTTGTAACTTGAATAAATAAAACGCTTTTTATAAACCTACCTTTTCCACTAGAATACTTAGTCGGACCATAAATAATGTTACAATAAAAATATTACATTTGAATTTGGAATCTGGCATTTATAAGTTTGTTCATTGTGTTTTCACATTGTGGCGCCAACACATTGGAAATGGAACAATACACAAAATGGAGTGGGGTGCTAAAGAGAACAGAACCGCTGTGATTGCATTACATAAAGTAGGCATGGATCCAAATGCAATTTTTATAACTCTTCATACTCTTGGTATTAGCCAAACGCTTGTGTACTATTAATAGATACAATGAGATTTCCTCTGTTTGTGATAGAAAAAGATCTGGTCGTCCACGTAGTATTCGTACGAAAAATGAGGTCAAAGCAGTAAGGGAAAGAATTCGAAAACATCCTGTCTTAAATAAAAAAAAATTATGAATGGAAGTGAAGATAGCACCTAGAACCATGTCGCAAGAGATGACGTAAGACTTGAATAAGAGATACACGGGTCATTTCTTAACTGATAAATTGAATATGAATGGGGTGGTAAAATTGAAGCGATTACTGAAGCGGTACGCAAAGGGAGGTCACAGAAAAAAATTGTTTACGGATTTGAATTTTTTTACAATAGTTTATCAAATAAAATTTCCGTATTTATACTCAAAGCTTCCTAATTAATCAACGAACGTGGGCATTATCAAACTTCGGTGATGGTTTGGTGGTGTGTTAGCTATGAAGGATTGGCTGAGCCATATTTTTGTGAAAAAGGTATCAAAACATCGGCACAATTGTATTAAGATACCATACTTGAGAAGGTGGATAAGGTCATAAAGTCGGTCCGCCCAATCTCGATTGAACCAACTTTCCGGATTAGAGCTCATCAGAGCTAGATCAGCCTAGGCCCGACCTAAATCCGCTTGCTTCTAACACTGACCATAAAAATCATTTATGGTCAGTGTTAGAAGCAAGCTGATAGTAGAGTTAAGTTTTTTCTTTGTTAAAATGTTGATGGCTGGACTTGGTGTTATAAGTGTTC
>JAFELO010001291.1:14412-36760 GCA_017140195.1 Eumaeus atala | reverse complement strand
TTTTTTTCAGGCGAAGTCCTAAAGTGATCCTTTTTTTTCTTTCATAATTTTTCGTGTAATGATTCATTGCCACTGAATAAAAAAAATATATTCTATTCTTAGTAACACTACTAACACTACTAAAATATATTTAATAATTCTTCTTATAATATAAATTTTAAGTCGCACATCTAGAACACAGGCCAACATTATGTTACTCATTCATGATCTAAATAGATTTCTCAAGAAGATTTGAGATATTTTTAATAAAATTTAAGTGAGAGAGATATTTAAGATTACAAGATTAGAGTAAGTACGAATATGTATTAGAACGCTGAAACAGCAAAATATTGCTTAGGAAACACGGTATGACAAATAAGTATGCCCACAGCAGAATGCTTCATATAGTTGTTTGAGAAAATAAAACTAAGAACTTCAGCTCATCTTCATGCCAGTTTCCTAATGGTGTGGGTTAGATAACGGCGTAGACTTCCTCGATAAGTGGTCTTATACTGAAAGACTGTTCTAAATAATTGTTTTAAAAATGACCGCAATTTTGCGGGAAAATGTATTTGTGCACTAACACCCTACCTGAGTGGCATCCATTGCACTTGTGGATGAACCGCATACCCACTGAAGCCCCGCGAGGGCCATCGACTGCCTATACTGAGGTACTGCGAATCCGCCAACGTCAGGCCAAACTATATCATACCGCCAAAATTTGCGTGTTCGAAAGAGCAAACAAAGTTTTCAGTGGTACAATGTTAGTATGCATATAACATGCTATAGTGTTGGGGTATCGTCTTTGGCAGAAGGAGCGAAGTGCAATGCTTCATAATATTCGAAATGTTATGGGACTAATTTACTGTAGTGACCTCGTGAACTGCGTGGAAAATGTTCGTCCTTTCAAAAAAAATTGTCATAAATATTATTGGCAGCATATAATGTAACTCAATAAACTCTAGTTGATAATTAAATGCAACGTGTAGCCAGTATGTGTTAGGGATTTATATCTCCGTATTCCATAGCAGCCGGCCTTCACCTGGCTGCCGTCCTTTCTTTTTTTGACTGCTTAAGTCATTGCAATCCGTAGGGGATCCGCTTTGAAAAGGGGGAGAGAAACTAGAAACACTTCCAACGCCTCCTATTTTCTTTAGATTGAAATTGTTGCGGATTCCCTGCGATCATATCGAAGGGCCACAAGTGGTAGCCGTTGTCGACCCTGGAGATACAAAAGTAGCAGCGGTGGGAAGGTGTGGTGGTGTGGCCAGCCCGATCAAAAAAAATGTTGTACATATCGTAAGGCAAAATTAATATGTTATAATCATTAAGTATTCCCCGTTCATTGGTTATATTCCCACTCTAAATACATAAACCTCTTAGCGCAGTCGGATGAGCAACCTCCGTTTACCGAGTAATAACACATAAGACAAACTGCGCGACACTTGGCGTGACATATCGCAAATAATCAATAACCCACCCTTCGATTTGTCTGGAGAACAAAATGGCCATAACTTATTGTGTTCTCTCACAGTTGTATTGTCGTACGGGGAACAAGGATACGTCGACGCAGGCTCCGTCCCGGATTGCATTAAAACACCACTGTACCATGTTTGCTGATTTTATTTCATCATCAGTTTTCACACGCTGACACCAACAACGCCGACAGATAAGATATAGCAGTGTTATATTCATTTGGGATAACTGATGTCAGAAACTCTTCAGGTTTTCTTTGCATATACAGTGTGTGCGGAAAGCTAAAAATGTATAAACAGACAGAATACGGAGATTTTCTCTTAGTAAATGGTGGTTAACCTTTTTGCGACTACTGACGCCCACAAATATCGGTATATTTACCATGCCGATACGTCGCCCTCCTCTTCTTTTTTTTAATGAGCTGTCCCTAAACCATACGAAATGCGGCACGAAAGATAAAAGTCGATATCATGTGAGGTACCTCCCCTTCCGTGACGACCCAATCCTGCTAAATATATAATAATATAATGTGATACCATCCGGAGTCCCAGAAACTGTATGAAGTGTTAAATAGCCTTCATTGCAGCTGTTTTATTATTTTATTTACACGTTTGTTTATTGAAAGGCATCATAAAGATTAAATCGGCCTTGCAGCTGTTGCTTATCTAGATATGTTAGGAACAAAAAATAAACATGTTAAAATGAATTAAATTATTCCTTCGTATTAAAATTTCCCTAGAATTTTCGATCCCGAGTATACCTTAAAGGAACCACTAGCCCTTACAGAGGCGTGATGTCTAAAAGGAATGAGAATTAGATGAAATTCTTGTTACCGTGCCAGAGTCTAGAAGATCTTATTTCAGTTCACCTCGGAAGAAACGATATTTTAGGCACGCGCTATAAGACAAGAACCGGCCAAGTGTGAGTCGGATTTCTCATCGATCTATGGAAGTGTACGTCCAAAGAAAAGCTTATCGCATTTTGTGGACACGCAATATGTTCCGACGTCACGGTTGTTGACTCGACACCACAATGGCACAATAATTGCTTCTGTTTGGAAAGTAATGTTGGCAGTAACAGTAACAGCTGCTTCATCATTGAGTATATAAATAAACTATTTCTTTAGGGGAAACAAGCAATTGAGGTCTTTTCACGACTACCGACGCCCATGAACCACATAATTACCATGCCGATGCGGAAAATACCTTGTGCAGAACTTTTAAGAGCTTGATTGCGATGGTTCTTAATTTTGTTTTTTATAGATACACCTGTTTTGTATCTATAAAAAACAAAATTCTGTCCCCAATACAATTAAAGAAACAAAATATATAATAACAATATGTCCTCCTCCTTAAAACAATAACCTCCCACTTTATTACTAGAGGTCCGTTAAAAATATGGTGTAATATAACCTAGGTGGTACTCCCAAGACGGTCATTATGGTAAGTTTTTATCACCTATAATAACAACATTCTCTATATGTCTCTTATCTACCGTAGCTTAGCTGTTCATATAAACTTTATTGTGTCATCAAAAATCTCCATTCCCTTTTCCCGTCCAACCCTCGAGGGACATCTACTTTGACATACTAAATCCATTATATACGCTTTTTATGGAATTTGGCTCGTCAATACAAGAAAAGCTTATAATATTTGATTTAGGAATGTATCTCATACTCATATATAAAAAACGGTATTGTATAGATTTTCTGAGCAATGAGTAGCAGATATATAATATAGATAGTGCGACACCCATTAAAATTCGCACCATCATGCAGGTTCGTTGCTCTCTTCCATGTCACCCCTCCAATAGGCTACCTGCTGTTTACAAGCCGTACGAATCGCGACAATTTAGCTGTCACTTTACGGCGGTATTTTTTTAACTAATAACTACTGACGCCTATGGACATTCGCATGATTGTTACGCAAATGCGTTGCCCCCCTATCATCCCCCCAATTGGGCCACCGGGTACTCACGTACCGCTCGAAACGCGACTGCGATGCTGTCACTTTACGCAGATATCAAGTGAGTACGCAGGGCATCAAGTATCAATGTAGTTTCATGCATTATGCATGGCATTACCTCCTCCTATGCAGCATGGTACTACCTCTTCCAAAAAGTAGATGGTGCTCTTAAATAGCACTGTTCGCGAAGGTAGAGCTATCTAACACTCTGCGGCAGTATCATGTGAACGAGAGGTACCTCCAGGTGTTGTGCGCCCTCTTACTTTTCTACAATTAGCAAAACCACCTTCATGTCATACAACAACTTAATGCTATACGACTGAATATAAAAAATACATATTATAAATACATATTGTAAATCAAAAAAGAAATACACATGAGAATGGAAACCTAATACAATATTGGTCAGTAACAAAGTTAGGGAAGATGGCGGACCAGGCCGCTCTGTCCATGGACGCCTGAGGCGGACTAATTAAATCCTGTGCCGATTTATTTTTCCGTCAGTAAAGCGCCGATGCCACTGATAGCAATAATCTTACATATGGATAGCTGATAAATATTATGAAAGAATATCAAAATAATGGATAAGACTAGGCCTCGCCTCTGGCACCTGCATATTAACATGATAATGTCTATAGACTTATCGCCCGTCGTTAGCCTAGTCCTGTGCTAAGTATAACTTAGTGAGCAAGTCGCTTAGTCCTGTGTTACGTACTGGTATTCATCACATTACATTTGTATAGACAACGGAAATATATTTCATACTTTTATAAACAACAACAACAACTCATGCCAACTCCCTAATGGGGAAGGAAGAGGGAACGGAATGCCATACATCACGATCCTTATATACCTGCTTTGCCTCATCCACATTCATTATGCTTTTCATACATAGACGCCGGTCGCGACTAATTTTGACACCACCATCGGACAGTAATCGATCAATCTGATTATGGTATGTATGTAATAACACTTTTAAAAATACATGACATTTTTTATATTTAATATTTACAAATACATATAATACACCATTTATATATATAGCTGAACAGTCCAGACAAACCTTTATGGTTTTTGGTCTGCTTAAACAAGTATACGCTCTATGGCTTTTAAGAAAATAAATGAATAACACAAAAAGATGTATATTAACATCTAAAACGTAGGCACGACTCAAACTTCTGGCGTAAGACGCAGACTAACCGCCACATTACCCACAGAGATGGCCGGCCGTCGGACACCCACCACGAGTAGGTGTGGTGCGCCGATTTGTAATTGTTTCTGAAGGAACTAAATCGAATTTTTCAAGTTTTACTTCTGTCGCGGGTGTTCTAGTATATCTACTGGACTTACGAGTTGTGGATGGACTCGCACACCTCTGCCTACCTCTTTGGGGATAATAGGCGTAAGAGTACTTTTTTTTTACATCTAGTGATGTTCGCGTGAAAACTTACAACTGTATTTACGACATTTATTTGTTTAAGTGATTCTGAATAAACCTTTCAGTGTATTAAATGTCACTTTCCATCGTTAGTGTCGTTCTTTTTACAAACGTAGGATAAGGGAAGAGATAAAAGTTCTGAAAAGATTTTTAAATTGCAGCAGCAGTATGACGACGTCTTTACGACGTTTGCTGCTACAGATACTACAGATAAGTCGGAGCAGCTAAAAAGAAGTACATCACCGTCGTGGGTGAAGCTGGTGTTACCTAAGTCGAACGTTATCGAGCATAGATCAAGCATTCAGGCTTGGAGTTATTTGAAAACTATGAACTGACAGAATGACAGCAATCACGCACATTATTTACAATACAGACTGTACCTGTTCTAGCTCTATCGGCTATGACGGTACCGCTAATCTATCTGAATGATCTAAATGGCATTCTACTATCTACAGTATATAAGTATTGAGGTCAGTGGCCGACATTAATTCGGGGTTGAGCGTTACTAGTTCAATTACAAACAACTTTTCAGCGAGTTCGAACTTTGTTTATTTTGCGATCTGAATCGAATTCCACTACGTTTTTTTATATCAGCGCAGCAATTACGCCGCGGCGAACGTTCAAATTTGTCAGTGAAATTCTTTCCTGAAACATCACTGACTCACTGACTGACAGTGTGAAGAGATGGGCCCTCATCATCCAGCACTTCGTGAAGTAACCGTAAACCCCACAATCACTTATCCGTTCAGTAAGATGTAGTGCTATGTTGTACTGTATGATACCACCGTAAAAGACAACTATGCTGTGGGATTTCTTTCAGATATGAGGAGCCGGTGGCCCATTCTGGGGGAGAAGGCAAGGAGGTCAGCACATCTACATATCAATTATGTGAATGTCTATAATCGTCAGTAGTAATCAAATTGCTCGATGCTCTCATTATGTAAAAAACACTATACTTACTAGTGAAAGATTTAGTAACCTGTAAATATTAAAATTGTTCTACTTCTGCTGACTACCGCCTATTGTCATCCACCATACCAGGGGAAGTAGTCAGATTCATTTCCTATCACTAACACTGTCCACAACTATATATCATACGCGACAAGTGAGCACAAGTCTGTCGTCAATGGTAAAATATAAAGAAGACTTGACCCGAGTATAAAGTCTATTCAAATGAAGACATTTATATATTTGGGGGAAAAGTACTTATTTGTTATTCTAAATTGTAATTTTACCTGCATCAAAATTCAACCAAATCCATTTACGTAGTAGAGTTTGCTTCAAAAAATATCAATACGTGCAAATCTAATGGAATAATCCAACTAATATTAAAAAGCAAACGTTTGTATTGCAATCTGAAACAACAGAAAACTATTGTATATCCGAAATAGTTTTAATGTATTTGTAGCGATTTGTTTATTGATGTATCTCTTTAACGGATTTTATCGCGTTTATATTTTCTCGTGGAATGAGACAGAATCACCGTTATGAACGAATATGCCAAAAATCCTTGTGCTGTCCTGCTATACAATAATTGTAATAATATGTTAGAATTATAAATAATAAATGGATATAAAAATTAAATATGATAATAAATAAATAAATCCTATTATTTTTTTAATTGATCTGTTTATTTGTTTAAGTATATGAGTATATTTAAACAAATAAACAGATACATAAATAAGCTGGAAAGGAACGAAAATTAAGAGCTGAAAATAAAATAGAATAAAATGATGTAAGGACTGCTTCCCGGTTCTTTTCTTCACCAAAAGAAAAATCTGTTTTGATCCCTCAAGTTTCTATATCCCGAAACTTTAATAACCTTTCGGCTGTCATGTTCACGGGCAGACTGAAAATTTTAGTCGTCTGGTTGAGTATTTATATGCAGCAGAGTCATTAACAATTATGATGTATAACATATTCGTTCATGACGGTGATTCTGTTTTATTCCACAAACGAACAATATCTAAAGAAACACGATAAAATTCGTTAAAGGGACACAACAATGAATGACATTCGCGATTTATTTAATTATTATCGAACAGGCCCGACTTTTCATTAGCCCAAGCTGGACATCGGATCTGAATCCCCAAGGTCATAGATTTTTACCTATATATTATAATGTATGTTCCTATAATAAACATCTTAAACGTATACAATTTTTTTTATAAAAGGTCGCCATATTTTTTAATTTTTCAATTTGAAGATTGTAGTATTCGATTTTTAAGTCAACCACATTATTTACGTCGCGCGTCGATTCCACACATACATAATTCTTTCCGTAGCCTCATACAAAAGTCCAATGGTGTGGTCTGGTGACTTTTTTCTTTTGTAGACGCGGGAAAGCGCTTTTACGCGCCTGCACAGGCCCTGGGTGTGTTCCAGTGGTGTAAGTGGGTCGCGACTCATCATAGTGCCAAATACATACTAAAACTACCGCGATCGTCATCCGTGCCACCTTTGGTGAGGGGCCCCTTAACAATAAATCATCAGGGCACCTCCACTGCTAGTCAGACCCCTAAGTTACCGACACTACCTCCATAGATAGGGTTGTCCCGCACCACAGGACAAACCCACCGATTTTGGCTCAAAAGCACCGCATCATATTGTTCTTTTGCCCCCCTTCTTGTAAGTTTTGTTCCCTTTTGTAAGAAGATGGATACAAAGAGCAGTCTCTTCCTCAGTTCAATTCGCTTCGCCCAAAGTGTGTAGATTCACCCCAGGCTACTGACCCCCACTGCCTTGACAAAGCTTGAGCCATGATGGGGAGGTCTGGTGGACCTGGGCTGGCCCATAACGACCTATCCATTGGTCTCCAATTTTTTTTCACAAACGTACTCTAGCGGAAACCACGGTGTGTGCAGGTACACCATCTAATTGGTATCAGGCCTGTCGACATACTTCGAGATATGCTCATCCATATACTCCGAAACATTTTCATTGGGAAGAGATGAAAAAGTAAATGCGTTTAAATATTACCATCAATAAGAATAGGGCCAATGATTGTATTTCTGTGTGTGCCAGTCTAAAAATTGACGGCAAATCTGTACTGATGGGAACTGTCTTTCTTTTAGTTTTGGATTTTCAGTGCTCCAGTACCTTAAGTTGTGAGGGTTCCATAAACCGTTCCCCGTAAAGGTGCTTTCACCGGTACATATTACGTTGAAAGGGAAGTCGGGGATTTCTTAATTTTTTTTGCAACATGGAGTTACAGAAAGCTACTCTGGTAGACAGATCTCTTGTTAATAAAGCGTGGACTTAAATGGCTTATGTTTGTCGCGTTTCAATGTATTTTGTATCTCGAAAATGGCGTTCTGATATACGCAAACTCAGAGTTGGATTTCGCTCTGATGGGATCAGGATGGGAGGCATGTTTCCTCGTCAAAGCGATGGGTGGTTAAGTCCGATCCGATCCTTGCGGACAACCGGCTCTGAGGGGATGATGAGGGGACAGGGTGTCCTCCACTCTGTAGTGGAACTGCCTGCCTGCCTGCATGCTTGCTAGGTGGCTGTTTACGATCAGTACCAGCCTGTCAAACAGTCCTAACTTGTATAGTTTGAAGATGAGGCCTTGATGCCAAATCTTGTCTAACGCCTTTGCTACATCAAATAAGAGAGCGCCGGTGCCGCGTGGCCGGCCCTGTCTTTTGAGTCCCGATAGTACGTGCTCCGTGAGGCGCTGTACTTGTTGTGGGCAGTTATGGGTGTCGTGAAATGCGAACTGCTCGTCTATGAATAGGTTTTACTCTCGTATCACGGTTTTTAGGCGTGCGAGAATTATCCTTTCCTAGATTTTACCTAACGAGCTTATGAGACTTATGGGTCGGTAGCTAGTGGCCTCCACCCGGGATCCCCCTGGTTTATGTATGCCTATCACCATGGCTTCCTTCCTGGGAATGTCTGGGAAGGTGTACTGCGCCAGAAGAGCTGTAAAAATGCACACTAGGAGGTGTATAATAACGGGAGGCAGCTGTTTCAGAGCTTTATCGGTTATTCATATTCAGTATATATTCAGTACTATATCGATTGTACTCGGTGAACGTATATACCCTTTATTGTTTGGAGAAAAATGGGTTAGGATATACGGATATACGGAGCGCCTAATACCACACTACATCAACACGCATAAATAAAGGTACTTATGATCGCGATGCGCGGGCGCGGGGGGCATGCGAATTGAATTTGCAAACTATCGTAATCGTATTCGTACTCCGTAAGTAGGTATGACGTACCTACTTACGGAGTACGAATATAAGTACATATCGATATTTCAAATAAATTGATTTGATAAAGCTTAATCTGATTTCGACAAACGCGAACAGTCGAAATATCGACCACACCAATAGCAGCCATTTGCTTTTTTTCGGACCCGAAGTAGCGATTGGTGTATGTGTATACCACTATAAAATGGAAAAATAACGACTTACGATTCCTGTTTCCTATAAATTTGCTTTATCTCATTGTACCTAAACGTATGTTGAGTTGTATGTTACGATGTTAAAAAAATGGCGCTAATTTCGGTAAAATACTCGGATATCGATTTCAAGTATCGGTAGCATGGCATTGCGAGAATCATTCGTAGTCCTTAGTTTTTATAGTCCTTAATAGATATATATTTATCTTTTTTTGGCGTCTAGAAATGACGCTGCGAATTTGAACTTGATCGGTGACAAGTACGTACGCGCATAAAATTAATTGCGCATGTCCTGTGTTTTTATAATTCTAACACCTGGGTTAGATGAATAGTTTTTTTTTTTAATTTACTTTGTCTCCTGAATTGCTGTGTGTGAATAAGTACCTATTAGTTATATTATTAGTAATATTTCGTACAGGCCTACTAAGGGTAACTTAGGTAAAAACAAAACATGACATAGGTGGGAGACATATTGTTTTAAAAAAAAAACCGTAACAATATTTTGATGCTATTAGCTATGCTTTATAGAGTATCGTTTTGTAACTTTCAAATATGGAAATAAATCAATTAATTACGATTTAGAAAGAAAGTGAAAGTTAGTATAGAATACATATTTAATCTAATTTTATGCACTGCATTATGATGAATGATCATTATGAACCTTATGAGGTTAATGTATTATTATTTTGTGTTAAATTGTAGCGTGGTTATTAGAAGTTACAAATTTACTAACTTACTAGATGCGTTTATGCCCACACATCTCGGTCGTTTACCTGTCCACGACTGTTGAAGTACGGGTATAGAGTGATGCTTAAGTTGCAAAAAGCAACAAGGTTTTGTAACTAAACTATGATTGGAACTCAACACAGAGCATGCAGGCAAATTGGCAATGGCGCTGGGTCGACGCGTCTTTGGTTTTAACTGATTACGATATCATATTCTCTTGTACATATTATATACCAATATACTTATGATACTCATATATTTTTTTGGAGAATTGGGGGGCAAACGAGAAATCGGAGCCTCTTTACGACTACCGACGCCCATGAACATCCACACAATTTCTATGCCGGGGCGCTGCCCTCCTTTTCCCTATACCCTCGGCGTTGACGTGCAGTTCTTGCTTATTAAATGGCTATTCAGTGATTAAATACTTACAATATGGTTGCTGTAAAGTTTCCAAATCTTTGAGCTACTTAAATAATCAAATAAAACTTGGGGAGATCCGTAACGTATTTCAATTCTATAGAATAAACCATAGACATCAACAGCGGGCACTGATAGTTATAATCTAAAGAGATAAATATCAAAATATAAATATACTCGTTAGTGAAGCGAATAATATCTTATACCGGCGCCAATTGATGCCTACCTATGGACACAATAGCATCTGTCCTTATGTAAGCACCTATGTCATTATTATTGTATTCTTTATTCTTAATGACGTCATTGTTAGTTTCCCTCGAATTCGAAAAAGTGATAATGTGGAACACATACACATCCTTAATACATTATATAGCTTAATTTTTTCCTGTCTCTGGGATAGAAGAAAAATTTGTTTTTCCGATAGCTTAAGGAGAGAGGTAATGTGTTTGAGGATATTATGTTGACGTAGCTGGAAGCTCCAATCATTTTAAAATATACGGTGTCAGGTTTTTTAACTACTTAATAGTTTATAAAAAATTAAATGAAATATATTTTAATAAGCGGATGTATGAAATTTGATGATATTAATATGATGTGAAACGTGCAACAGAAGCTTTTTATTTATTTTATTTAAATACACAAACACATTTATTATTAAGATTATGATTATGATTTAAAAAAGTACGTTCACGCCTGTTATCCCCGGAGAGGTAGGCAGAGGTGTGCTAGTACATCCACAACTTGTAAGTAAATATACTAGAACACCCACAAGTAGCCAAGGTACTGCGGCCCATGATGTCATAGGTGGCAAGCCTATGGGTACTTCAGGCACATTCCAATCCCAGACAATGTAATGCGTGCTCAGAATAATCTGAAAAACACTTAGTAATAGTTGCCCAACCTGGAGATCTAACCCAGAACCCCACGCGCCTAACGGTCTTAACTGGCGACACCTGCACCGTTACACCACAGAGGAGATTATGGATATGACTATGATTATAATATAACCCGAAAATGACAGATGAGTTATAATGAAAGAAAAAGAAAAAGAAAAAAAAAATTGAAATAAATGTAAAAAGCCTTTTTATTTATTTATATTATTATTTGTATAATATTTGTTTTAATGTTTTTAAGGAACTTTTTCAATTAGGTTCAAAAATATTCATGAGAACAATTTTATATTAATACACTAACTAAAAATATTTGAGAGGTGTTTCCAACGATTGTACATTGACAAACCCCAAAGTTCGGTATGCGCTCTATATAATGTGTTGGTAACACGGTCGGAAAGTTTGTCGGAAAGAGCGTCGAGAATTATGCCAAAATCTTTTGGAGTGTGGGATTAATTCAATTTTTGGCCGGGAATGCTGAACATAATTGATTTTGAGACATTTATTGATTTATTGAGACGTTTATTGAAACACTTATTGACATTTAGATTATTATTGATACATGAGATGACGCACCACTTGCTCAGAGTATTATAATATTTGTGACGGATAAGGCAGTCGCTGGAATTCAAGATAGTTGTAATGTTTATTGCTCTCGATTTGTTTCCAGATGATCCTCCTATAAGCAGTATAAGAAACCGCAAGAAAATTTGCTCTTGGGATTAAAAATGTTATATTTTCCGATTACGCGCTCACAAAAATGTAGACATTTTTACTCCTTTACGTCTTGAGTAAATAATGTTAATGTTCAGCGATTTACGATTTTCACACCAATACGCTGTGTGACAGTGCGACGGAAAAATGTGGCCTGAGACATTGATTTATTATTCACGATGGTATGTTAGATAGCTGGATGAGGAATTATGGGACGAAAATTCAACGGGATATATATATATATATATATATATATATATATATATATAACACCACAGGGACGACCAGTATCGTCTGCTCCTTCCCCCTTTCCTTCCCCCTAAAACCTCACTGTAACCACCTTGAGCACTTAATTTTTAGGTCTTCGACATCGATCACAGGAGGAACTATCGTGGCCCTAATGTCACCCTCAGCTATACTACTCAGCGAGGTAGGCACTGCCGGTGCCGTCTCCAACACAGAGCAACACGCGCTAGTCATCGCGTGTGTCCATATATCACCCACAACCCAATCCGAAGCCTGCAGTGTCAGCGTTTGATGCCCCTTTTCCTAATTTTTAGGCCATAATTTGGGGCGTCACGTCTTCATAACCGAAATATGCCACTCAGAATCTATCACTAAAGCACGCACAGGAAACAAGAAGCTTGACTATGAAAGGTTCTGACTTTTAAGCAACATCCGAAGATCATGACGCTGCAGCGGAAGCGTAGTGCACACCTCAGGGATATGCCGAATATAAGAATTGCTTGAGAGAAAAATATACCAAGTTCCTAGAACAACTCAGAGCAATGACAAGGAAAACAAACACAAATAGAAAAAGAAATCTCACCCAAAATAAAATGATTACTACAAGAAAGGAACTTGTGTGACAAAGCAAAACAAGAGAGAATCGTATAAAAGCTGCAGAATTAAGCAAAAAATTTGCGAAAAACATAGGATAGAAAGAAGAACAAAAAGATTTAATACTAAGATAAACTACATAGAAAAAATAGGAGCAATAAAAAGGCATTAAAGAAACTAAACAAAAAAGAATGGATACAAAGTATAAAAAACGGAGGAAATACCACATGTAGTTTTTATCGGAATTTGTATGATAGTCAAAAGGGAGACGCCAGAAAATATTAGCACGCCCAACTAGACGAGGACCCTATCCCAAGAACATTAAAAAGAGAAACTGTAAGATCTATTAAGACGCAGAAGTTAAATACAGTGTCTGGGTTAGGTCTTATTACAAATGAATTTTTATAGCTACAGAACCAGCAATTGCTCAAAAGGCTACAGATATATTTAACGAAATTATTGATATGGAAAAAATTCTTGATGATTGGAGTAGGTTGACAATCCCCACCGTGGTTCGAGCATTGTCGAGGTGGTGGGGCTTGGTAGCCGGGGGTAAACCCAAGCGAAGTGAATTGAACCGAGGTGGGTCTCTGTACCCCTCTTATAAGAAGAGGGGGCTTAAAGATCAGGAGGAGGAATCGCTCTCGGTACCAATCTTATAAGAGGAGGGGACATAAGAACAACAGGAGGTGGCGCTTTTGCGCACGGGGCAAGGGGCGAGGATGGGAACCTCACCCCAATGCACTGTCCCAAAGTCGGTGAGGTTGTCCTGTAGTACTGGGTTACCCTATCTGTGGAGGTGGAGTTGGTCCTTTAGGGCGCTGACTAGCCGTCAAGGTGCCCTGATGATTGTTGTTCCGGGGCACCTCACCAAGGGCGACACTGATGGCACTTGCGGTGGTTTTTGTGGGTATTTGGCACTATCATGTGCTGCGAGTCCCATCAAATGTACCTAAACAAAAAACTGGATTCCGTAAAAACTTCTCAACAATACCATATTCACGCACCTAAACAAATCCTACAAAAATATAGAGAATACAATAAAACTTGCTGCTTGGGGTTAATTGATTTAAAGAAAGCATTCGATACAACAGAACATGCATTTATATGGGAGGCACTACGCAAACAAGGCATATAAACTAAATATATACGCATACTTCAAAATATATAAGCAAAGAGTACAGCACTAATCAGACTAGTAGTAGTAAGCAAAGAGTACAGCACTAGTCTGCTGGTGGAGAGATTCATACTAAACGAGGTGTACGTTAAGGGGACCCGATCTCACCAATATTATTTTCAGCCGTCCTAGAAATGATATTCAACATCAAATGGACAAAAATGGGTCCAAATGTAAATGACGAGAACCTGATCCACCTACGCTTTGCAGGAGACCTAATTCTGTTATCAGAAAATGCAAACAGTCTACAAACAATGTTGCAACAACTAGACCTTGAAAGTGAAAGAGCGGCGTTGTTAATGATTTTATCTAAAATAAAATTATGAAAAATTCTTCACAAACCGACATCATAAAAGTAAATAATAAACAAAAAGAGTATGTAAAGGAATATATTTATCTGGGCCAGCTAATATCTACTCAAGAGGGTATGTAAAAAGAAATGGAAAGAAGAATCGCTAATACATGGAAACTATTGTGGTCATTAGCGAAATTATGAAAAATAAAGAAATGCCAAAAAAGGAGAAAAGGAGATTGTTTAATGCGTGCATTCAGCCTTGCTTAATATGTGGATGCCAAACCTGGTCACAGGCAGAAAATCTAGGTAATGAAATAAAAATTTGTCAAAACAGTATAGAGAGAAGCTTAATATGAGTCAAAAGAATAAAACGAATAAAAATAGTAAATATTAAAAATAAAACAAAATTTAAATGTGCTTACACAACTTACAAGCAATTAAAATGGAGATGGTAGAGAAAAAAGAAAATTAGACTAGAATATTAATAGAATGGTATCCAAGAGATACAAAAAGAAATAAAGGAAGATAGAATAAAAAATGGAAAGATTGTTTTAAGAAAATTGCGGGCCGATTTGGACTCGTATATCGAAAGATAGAACAGCATGGAAATCTTTAGAGGAGGCCTTTGTCTTTCTTCGTATTCGTTTGCCGATACTTAGTTGTGGCGTGTTTAGTTATATTTTAAAACTATGTTTACAATGTACGAAAGTTTATGGCAATAAAGGCTTATTTGTTGTTATATAATGTAAGAGAATTAAATAATATAAAATATATAAAGTAAGGCGAAAAGTCTCTTCCACGTAAATGTACGTAAAATGTAATGTGATATGACGACTGTCAGGCAGTGGCGACAAGTAATGCTTTCATAGCAATCAGTCATTCGTATAATGGAAACATGTGACTTTTATGAACAATAATACGTCTACGAGCCATAACAATAAGCGGTTTTATAATACCGGCGTAAGTTTCGATTTATATGCACATGGCGTTTTATAAATTGTATTCACGATGAACTGTCCCGTTGTAGGGTCGTGTGTGAGCTAAGTTTGACTTACTTTTCAATGTGTGGATAATGTGAAACGGGACGGCTAGTTCCAGGTATGCTGTGTCACCTAGGTACATGCGTCAGAATGACGTCCGTAATATTATTGTAATAATGTGTGAAAGTGTACTGCTGGTGGTCTTAAGCCTTTTAGTTATTCCATCATAATTTATTAGGTTAAGTTGGCATCAGCAAAATGTACATTCATTACGTTTGTTAAGTAATAAATCAGTGTCCAAACATCACTCGTTGAGTTCAGCTACCTCTCACCCCTACTCTCCCACATTGGAACTCACAGTTCCTTCTTATATATTCTGTATATACACACTACACCTACCACAAATTTTACAAAAGCTTGACAATCCTATATTAAGATGGCCTCATATAATCCTTCCTACATTAATATATGTCATTAGCGTCGTAGTGTATGATTACGCCAATATAGACATATTAAATAATTATTGCAGTGAAATAAGATGAATTAATGGGTTTCAAGGTTCAAAACTGCCCAGAACTTATTTCCTGCGCTTCGTAACTGGTGCAAAGTCCTGCATTGGATACAATTTCGGACTTTGTGTCACACACTTTGTAACTATGCATAACAAAATAAACACTGCAATATTACTAAAGCATTGATATAATCTGATAGTGGAGTCGGGTCACTTTGTAATAAGTTATTGCTAACTAACAGCAGTGGGTTCGTTTGGTTATTATATACATATGCATATCTTAATTTGGTCGGTAAATATATACCCCTTCACTTTTTAAAAAAATTGCGCCAACTCCTTAACGTTATAAATTTTTCACTTATTCAAGCGTTCTTTTGATGTATATGACGTCCCGATTATACGGAAGAGTGCATATATTATGCCCATACATAAAAAAGGTAGCAAGCGGATTATAAGTAATTATAGACCAATTATCGAAAATGCTCAAAAAAATTGTGCACGGCCAATCAATTGCGGCTTTGAAATCCACCTTTAGCCCTAACCAACATGGTTTTTTCCGTGTTCGGTCAACTATGTCATATCTGATAGTACCAAACATCCTGAACTGACGCTATGAATTATGGTGTTCAAGTCGACCCAGTCTATACGGATTACACTAAAGCATTTGACCATATTCAGTACAATGTACTACTTAAAAAGCTTAAGATGGTTATTCTCATACATAAAACTTAGCTCCCAGGCTGTTGTCTTTAACAATTACATATCTTGTTGTGGGTTATCATCCCTAGTGGAGTCTCCCAGGGTCCACTGGGTCCTCTTCTGTTTATAATCAGCGTAAATGACGTAAGCATAAGTCTTCACTTATCGCATTTATTCTGCTTTGAGGATGATGATGCCGAAAAGCTACAGGCTGATCTCCTACGGCTGAAGTCCTATTGTTGCGATAATCTTCTAGACTTAAACGCGGCTAAGTGCAGTGTAGTTTCATTTTCAATAAAGCATAACACTATACATTACAAATACACTTTAAAAGGTGAGGTACAGCTTAGAGGATCCAGAATTAGAGATCTCGGTGTACTAAATGACACCAAACTGCTCATTGATGCCCACATTGATTTTATAGATACCAGGGTTAATAGAGCCTTGGGGTTTGCGATGCGTTATTCTGTGAAATTCGTCAAAATAAAAACGTTGAAATTATTATATTGTTCTCTTGTTTGGTACCACATGGAGTACGCCTCGCAGGTATGGAATCCAATGTATCCAACAAACTGAAAATAATCAGAAAAAAAAATATTAAATTTATTTGCTTCAAATCGCAACAATCGTATGATTCCACTTACTACTTAGCATTGTGTAAAAAACATCATATCCTTCCTCTCGAACTAGGAAGAAAACTTGCCGACTTGATTTATTTATTTCAAATCGCAAATTACTGTCATCAATATCTCTTAACATATAATCAAAATCTCCCAAAACCCATTGATTTACTTACCTCTAACATTCTCGAATTATAAGAAAAAGAGTTTCCTCTGGCTTGTGGAAAATAACTTCAACAAGGTCACCAACAAATTTGGTCTAGATCTCTTTAGCACTAGATGTACGTCTGTGGGAAAGTTAATTAGTGATTCTTTCTTTGAGATTTAATGTTGGTTCTTCTTTAAAAAATAACACGTAATTTTGTGTAAAACTATGCGTAATGTTACCTACCTGACTTTGGCTAATTTAACAATTGTTACCATTTCCCGTAGCACTCAGCAACTCCTCTTACCCGATGAACGTATGGCTCATGGCGCCGAAAAAGCTTTCTATTACTCTGTTTGCCCACTTTTGACCCAATTTATTTCATAAATTTCTTGTAAAAAACTCGAACAAACCAAATTTATAGTTTCAACTCAAAGCCAAGCTATTTATCGAGTTCAGACTCATTGTTCTATAAAGACATATTCATGCAATTGGTTTCCGCGACATTCAAAAGCACTTTATTAATATAAAATTCAAGAATATATTCTTATTTACGAGCATTTGTGTTGGAAACTTATTACAGTGGGAACTTATGTGAGCATTCTTATTATTTAACAATGGGTTGTGTTCGGAATGTTTCCATCATGGCTATTGCCGTTCCTTGCGTGGTTCAGAAGTTTATATAGCACTAGTTATCTGAAACGGATTGACCCGGAAGTACCGGGGGACAAATACTACGCTAAAACCTTTCTCGGAAATCGCAAAAAATTCATGAGTGAAAACCTCATGAGAGTCAGTCCTGTAGATATCGGAAAAAGCCATCCCATTCAGGCATGTCTGTCTGTCTGAACAAAGTAATTGTCTGGAAAAGAATTTTGTTTTGTAATGAAAAGACAAGGAAAAAGAGTAGTCGACGCTTATTGGTGACTACCACCACTTTTTAAAGTCCGCACATTTCATAAGCATATACGTGATGCCTTCACATATTTAACATTTTTTTACATCCACTATTAAAACTTATATCGCTGCTGAACCCACACAAACTTTGTTATAATTTTACTTTTTCCACTTTATTTGCAGAAGACGCCTTAACATTCTTACACCAATATGTTCGGACGTTAAATGATTAAGTGTATATAAATTTCTTTGTTCTCTGCTATATACTGAACAGCTATACGAATTTTATTATATAAAGTGTGTCTAGGATTTTCTTGATGAGGCGAGGGGCACTGATTTCATTGAAATATATCCTAAGATTTGTAAGCATATATTTAAATTTTCAATGTAACACTAGTTCTATTTTTAACATAGGTGCATTTTCAAACTACATCGCCGCCAGGATTTAACGCACATTTTTTCAGCCATTAAGCAATCAGCGATGGCGGCAAAAACATCTCTTGGAAATCAAACAAATAGCTTTGTTTCCGATGATTTATCAAGTTGGAGTGTCAGTCGGGGGAGCATTTGGACCATTATCTGTACGCTTCATGCGCGCTCTTTGAGAAATGTGTGTTTACGTATGTATGTTGCCTTTTTGTCTAACAATTTCCGTAAATGCCCTATCATGAGCGGTGTTCATCTGATCATGGGGTATACTCATTATAAATTGTTTCGCTAAGTAAAAATAATCGAAATACCACTCACTGATCAATAACGAAATCTCAAAACCTTAACACCTACAAAATTATCTGCTAATATCATTCACTATTGCGAATTTTGCAAAAACCCATATGGAAAGGTGAGTTTTTAGGGGTGAGTTCGCAGGTGACATTGCGAGGTTCTGCTAGAGGAAACATATATATATAGAAGCATATAAACATTGGGCTCCGATTGTGTCCGATTGCTCGTTTGCCCCCCTATATTATAAAAATCTTCTAAGTTTGATAACGTGTTTGTTTTATTGGTTGTAATAAGCTTCCACTACTACTTAATTGGTACTACTGTTTAATTGGTATTTTATTGTATAGGGCAAACGAGAAATAAAAAAAGGAAAAGCCTCATAACGACTACTCATGCTCAAAGTAATCCAATGAATGATTTCATACTGATTAGTCACCCTCCTTGCCTTTACCATCCAATGAGCCACCGACTACCAACATATGATAGAAACGGAAACACCAAAACTTAAAAACCTAAAACAGTTTTGCCTAAAAAAGTTAAAAAATATGTTCTTAAGATATTCACGTTTGTTTTTTGTTTACACCCTCCATAATAAAATCTAAAAGATGAACTTATTTATATCATCATCATCATCATCAGCCTTGTCCTATGTACATTGCTGGACAAGGACATGGCGATGATTATGTGTTACAGACTGTGCACTGGGAGCCATGGAGCGCCATGTCCTATGTACACTGCTGGACTGTACACTGGGAGCCATAGAGCGCCATGTCCTATGTACACTGCTGGACTGTACACTGGGAGCCATAGAGCGCCATGTCCTATGTACACTGCTGGACTGTACACTGGAAGCCATATAGCGCCATGTCCTATGTACACTGCTGGACTGTACACTGGGAGCCATAGAGCGCCATGTCCTATGTACACTGCTGGACTGTACACTGGGAGCCATAGAGCGCCATTTCCTATGTACACCGCTGGACTGTACATTGGGAGCCATAGAGTGACACCGTTCACTTATTTATGCAGCCTAAAAATATATTTTATGATTTTTCCGCACCTCGCTGTTGTATTGTAATTTAGGTTTCGGGTTCAAACACACCTAACACAAATAACTGACCACTGTTCAACGGGCGCTTCTCGCACATGACTTACATGTACATATTTGTGTTTTCCATGAAAAACTGAATGGGGAGCTTTCCATTTTATATTCCAGTTACTTTTTAATATAACTTAATATCTCCACAAGATGCAGTTAAAATATTACATAATATTTTTATAGCGGTAAATTAAATGAACTACTTAATGTCGTCCAATGTCCCGACATAAAAAGTAATATAAACACCATATATGCGAATTGTATAGTAATAAAGAATAATATTATTTTCACATCCCGGCTACTAACTTAGAAAACAATGCAACGATTTCAACAGTCGTACAAAGTTTTAATGAAACCAAACCCGCGTCGCGTCGGTTTTAAAATAGAGAACACGATTAGTATCTGGCTCCTACTGATGTCTAATTTAATAAAACTTCGAACACCTAATTAAACTTTAAAATGACACCGAGCTTTTCGGTACTTCCATATTCCGGTACACATATTAAGGGTGGGGGCGAATTTGTAAATGCGTAAAAAGTCACAAGATCTTTCGCCTGCCTGCACAATACTTAGACTGTAGGGCGCGGTGGCTTTTTTTTTCGGAGGCACCTAATACCGGTTGGCGGCGCTTGTCCACCCTCAACCGTTCGACTGACTACGAAGACTTTTGTGTCTTCTGGTTTAGGGAGACGACAGAGGGACAGACCCCCCTCTTATCCCGCAGACGGGAAGAGATGTACCAGGTTGATTGTGGGCGTACCCTATAGTAACCATTTTTGGGACAGAAAAGGGGGAAACGGTCCCTCTCCCTACACTAATGGGACGGCGCGCGCACGATGCCGTTTAAGTTGCGGTGTCGTGGATAAGGATAATTGAGCTCGTTTAATGTTTGGCTTATCTGAGGAGGCCGGTCTCCTCACACCCCCACCCTTCTCTGACAGAAGGGGGTCGATCTGCGCTACAATTCAGCAAAAAGCCGTATTCTTAACAAATTTATTATTAGAGCTCTCTAAAGTCGCGTTATTTTGTTTATACCATTCTAAGCTCTCAACTCACGGATTAGAACCCGGGCTCGTTTCCGTAAACGGTGTGTGTCATTCTGACAGTCATATGTGTTATAACTGTGTCACTGTATGTAAGGTTTCATAGCTCGACCGGTACGACCGGTGAATATGGCATTAGCTCTAGCAGAAAAAATACATTTACGCATCATCCAGCCGACCCAAGGGGGCCCGAAGTGTGTGTCGGGCTCAGGTCGTGAAGCGATAGCTACTACCGACTAAAAACTGCTATCCGTTAGTTGACCCTATTGGCATTTTACTGTGGGAGCGTGTCTTGGTGTTTCTTTGTTTGTGTTCTTGGACGGACTTAGTTACTGCTATCGCGATCGCGTCGTCGGCGTCGTACAATACGTGCTTCGGCCGACGGTAACGGGAACGCGGTGGCTGCCACTACTGTCTGCATTGATAGTAATTGTGATCATTTTTTATTTGATTCGTGGATAATGTTTAACGTACTGACATCGGTATTGGGTGGGATACGATGGGATGTGTAGGCCTCACGGATATACCAAATACCCACTAAAACCCCACGGGTAAAGAGGTGCTCCGGATCTGTCAGCTACAAAGCACATATACTCTCTCTAATGATAAATTATAAAAATTACTATTTAATCACAAACAAGTTATGTACATATATTTGATATTGTCCGTTAAAGAGACACAACAATGAATATTATTCGCGTAAATATACGAAAATATTTTTTTATATAGATAAGTATGTAAATTATTATGCGATTTGAAGAAATTATATACTTTATATACTAGCGTAATGATGAATTGAAACTGAATTGAAAACAATTGATATAATTTTAATCAATAAATACACTAGTGAAAATAGTGTAAACAGGATACTAGATATACTTTTTATACTTCAAATTATTACAAGATTTTCCATTAAGAACTGATTGCGCTGCGTTCCTTTTCTCCTCCCCTCCGATGGGCCATCGGCTACCTATAGTCCATTTTTTTAAGTCCCTTAAGGTATAAACTACTTTTTTCCTCACTTATTATCACTTACTAGGCGATACAATAAGATACAAAGATGTGCACGATCACCATTAACACGATTAATAATATCAACTACTTACAGTTCATCACTGTTACACTTTTAATTAACAATATCAACTACTTACAGTTCGTCACTGTTACACTTTTAATTAATAATATCAACTACTTACAGTTCATCACCCTTACACTTTTAATTAATAATATCAACTACTTACAGTTCATCACCCTTACACTTTTAATTAATAATATCAACCACTTACAGTTCATCACTG
>JAFELO010001291.1:0-14024 GCA_017140195.1 Eumaeus atala | reverse complement strand
TTATACTACATATTACTATGATTCTTTTAAAGCATCTTTTAGCAAAAATGAAATAAGACAGCATGATGCGAGTGGGATTCGGCAATTTTTTTAATGAAACATATTACAAAAAGATGACACACGCGAACTTTATAGATTAGGAAAGGGAATCGTGAAATCGGGCTTTTTACGACTACCGACGCCCATGAACATTTACATACTTACTATGCTGATGCGTTGCCCCACCAATTGGCCACCCGTCACTCACAAACCTCACGAAACGCGACACTGAAGATGTCACTATACGGCGGTGTCAAGTGAGCGAGAGGTATCTCCCCGGTCCTGCCGCCCCAATTCCGTATGGCACTACCTCCTCCTACGCAGCATGGCACTACCTCTTCATGTATGTTGACAGCCGTTGTCATTACACTTTAAATAATAACAAATATTAATTATCTTAATAATGTTTCCTTTTAGTCAAGACCAATCATTCGTTCTGTGTCTCAACAATTTACCGCATTATTTCCCTATATTGACGTTGGCTGGAAGTACGCCACATTTGTTTCCCATTCAGGATACTTTGAAAAAAATGGACTATACAAACTGCACGAAACGCGACAGCAGAGCTGTCATCTTAAGATGGTGCCTCCTCCGGTGACAGGCGGTACCGCCTCGGTCGTGCAAATTTCACATTTAAAATATTATAAAAATAATATATAATATTATCATCGAGAATAAAAACACATTGTTGGGTTACATTTTACGCAATCCCGGGGCGGTGCTAGTTTTTTGTAACACACTCTTTGTTAATCAAATTCGAGGTCGACCTGAATCAGGATCAGCCCTAAAATTCCTGAAACAATGACCTAACACTAAAGTACCCAGCGTCACGAGCGTTATCTGAGTGACGAACCACACCTCATACGTTAAAATATCAACATTGTAGTAGTCGCATTTCCAGCTGTAGCATATTTATATGCATGCTCGAGAAACATTAGCCTTATCCGACGTATTCGTGAAAAATGCTGTACATAGATGCTCGATATTGTAGCCTTTTCCTGATTACAGAAAACAAGAGTACGTGGGAGAGACAACATTCTTATTTTGATTGACAAAAATAGGAGAGACAAAATGATTACTGTAATGATACTGTATATTAGTATTTATGGGTTTGACATAACATTTATTTGTTATAACACAGCTTGGTATTTTCATAACAACTCGATAGAAGTCGAGTTGAATCTAAATCAAATGTCTTAATTATTTTGGATTTGTGATCCGCTATGATAATGAGAATACATACATACATGAGAAAACTAATTATTTTCCGTGAAACATTCTGAACCTTTGGGTACGTATATATATATATTACATATATCATGATAGTTATAATACTCGGTTGATATGAGCTTTTTTTTATATAACTCAAGAGGGAAATGTGTAGTTGCAGCATTTTAACTAGCACAGGCGCCTAGACGACCGCGTAACAATTGCTAAGCAATGTTTACGCCGTCAGGAGAGCAGAATGCATAGCTGCATGTTTGCGATGCTCACATATGCGCGAAGGTTACTTCGCCAGTCATACCTCTGACAAATTTTCACGATAGGAAATGAGAACGTAATCGTCGTCAGAGTTACACAATTGGCCCATATGGGAGAGGATGTAAAGGAGGGCAACGCATCGGCATAATTATGCTTATATTCATTGGCGTCGGTTGGCGTTGAAAGGCTCTGATTTCTCGTTTGTCTTGCCTTTCACAGTGAGCTTACTTATCCTTCAATGGTCGAAATTATTTTTTGTAGTCGCAAACCCAAAAGTTTAGTTACTGCTGCCTCGTATTGTGGGCAATTTCAGAGCACCGTACGTGTTCCTCTCTAGAGATCATTGGACCCTATGGAACTGACTCTGAAGAAGGTAACTGTAGTCTTCTAGTATGTAGGAGTCCGACATATTGTTCGATATTATATTACGCGCTACCGGTTCCCTAATTGATCTGTAAAGGAATCGTTCGATGATGCAAGAAATACGAGTTGTTACGCATTCCCGTTCGCGGGCTCAGCCCATTCAGAACGTTACTATGACGTCATTCTTTTTAATGCATGCAGTTATCGATTTATCGATTTACCAGACGGATTTCCGCACGTTCTTCAATCCAGAACTGTTCCAGTAATGGCCCGCAGTGCGTCGCTGGTTTGCAAATATTTTTCGTCACCGTAGATACCGTGACGTGTAACAAGTCCACTGCTGAATTTATTATCGAGCTTTACTATGTACGTTTTGGAAAAATTTATTATGAAAATATATGTATGTCATCCGTGACATTTCATCCGAGGGGACAAAACTAGTCTATTTTTTTTTCTTTATCTCAGACATCAAATTTCAACTGAGACAGGATTTTAGTCATAACGAATGCATTGCTCAGAGGCCAGGTCAAACTTTTATTCTCTTACTCAATAAGAGAGAATACGAGTTATCGTTACTCAAAAGCCATGCTGCAATGCAGTCAAATTGGACCAGCACGACCGCCGAGGTACCTCTCACACATATAATACTGCCAATGAGGGTTGACTATGCTGTCATAATTCTTGCGGTGTGTGTGCGTGTTTCCCGTGGCCCATGGGAGGGGGGGGGGAGAAGAAGGGTTTGGTCGTTTTTCGATGGGTTCCGAAGGCGTCGGTGATCATTAAATACTTAGAATACGCGTTCCCCTAATTATTTTTATAGAATAGGGGGTAAACGAGCAATCGGAGCCTTTTTACGACTACCAATGCCCAAATGCGTTGACCTCTCTTCGCCCCGCCTCAATGAGCCACCGGTATCAATCGAACGAGGTGTACCGCCCCGGTCGTGCCGGCCCAGTTCCGTTGCATAGAAGGATGTCATACACTATCCAAGGCATTACCTCCTCCTACGCAGCATGGCACTACCTCTTCCTAAATCCTTTCTTCCTCTTTTCCGATAATCAGCCATCTATCCTCCTCTATGACCGTTAAAATGCTACTCCAATGAATTAAATATTTAATAAATATTTAATAGCGGAGCAGTTGAAATAAATGTGTTTTATGAGTGCGCTTTTCACCCAAGAACTAAGCAAAGAAGCCCCAGCGTATATTGCACATAAAAGTGCAAGGCTGAAACACATTTGATGCTTGCTCTTTTTGCTAGTGAAAAATAGGTTTACAAGTGCGATATTAAATTAAGACTTCACATTTTTTAAAATTAATATGTAAATTATTACGTGTTCAATCCTGGACTTGTGATTTTTCATTTAGCAGTACGGCAAGGAATATTTTTATTGACTACTGAAACCCATAAGCATCGGCTCAATAATAGTATAATATACAGTAGCGTTGCTTTGCAAACGAACAGTCGAAGCCTATTTGTCACTGCAACACAGATATGCTATAGATATACAGATATATCACTGCTATAGATGTCAAGATATTTACATAGTCCTTCACGTGATCAGACAGCCGCGTTAGATAGATACAATATAAGGGATATTGCTGATTCAGGTCCAAAGGTCATGAGCTGAGGACACCGTGGGTGCGTACCTCAGAGATGTGTTAGCCTGCCGTCATACACGTAGTACTTCTCACCTAGAGTCCATCTATTGGGCCCTCCATACGCCATCCTGACGTAACACATCGGCACATATAAGTATATAACAGTCACATCATGTCTAGATAATTGTAAAGCTGTTTGCATATTACCCTTCTTCTTCCCGTCTAACGGCTCAAAACACACCAAACGCGACAAATAAGCTGTCGCTGCGACGTAATCTCGTGTGTGTAAGAGTAAGAGAGTAAGTTGAGCTCCGGAATAAGTAGCAAACGGTTCTCCGTTTGCGCCGGCGCAGATTATCTTATTGTTATCTTCGTCTCTGCACTAAAACCTACACACTCCGTTCCATTACACCGTCGTTTATATTCTAAAACATCAATATTCAGCTCCAGGAATCAAACTTCACACCTCACAAAAACAACCTCAATAAACGAAGGAGACATTAAAATATCCACAAAAGGGACATTCACAGTTGATCCAATAGAAGTACACTACACCGCTGCTCCAAGGTTATTAAATATGCATAAAATTCCTCGAAGGTAGTAAAATTTGCTACCGACTCGTACAGAATTATATTATGGCTTATCTTTTAGCTTTACAACCCCATAACTGTCATGGGGATAACGAAAGAGCAGTATATTGCAGTGCCGCTTGCACTGTGTTTGCTTCTTTGTAAGAATATATCGTGGTATATATTAATATTGTAAAGAAGAAACATTTGATTGTTTGTGAATAGGCTACGATACTACAGGATCTGAAATATGCCTTTCACCATTAGAATCCTAGACTATCTGTGATAGATATAGGCTACACCATGTTCTAAAACTTTGTAGATAACAATTTCAACCAAAGCTGTGCAAAAATGTCAAAATAAGTCCTTATTTAGCTGCAGGAATGACTGACAGCTCGCTGTCCCGTCAGACGTTGTTCTGTCATACATTGAATTTATATCATTGTAACATGTATTGTTACGACATTTCTATTGTAATCATTACATTCAAATCTTATTTTGTAAAAAATCCGGGACGGACTGCTAGTCAAGAAATGAACTGAGACTGAATATTTATTTAAGAATTTATATCCGTGCTATATTTGCTCCGGGATGGAGGCGAGAAAAAGCCGGGAGAGCCCGGGAGTTGACTGCAAGCGCACTAATGAATCCTTCTTTCACTCATCGGCCAGAGGAAGTCTACTATTGGAACAAGCCTCGCCTGAAGAGCGACCCCTGCATAATAAATACCTTGTTACTCGGTCTCATTTAGTGTAGATGAAATTTGTATGTCCGTTGCCTTCAACTTTTTATAATAGCTTTAGATGTGGCAGTCGTCCGTTAACTGTATTTTGGCGATAGTCACCACGACAAAAAAAACGGCAAAACAAACTTAGCACGCAAATAGAAATTAAGGAAAAAGAGCCGGCAAAACAAACTTGGAGAGAAAAAAAAGCTGGCAAAACAAACTTAGCACGCAAATAGAAATTAAGGAGACACACAAGCGCGCCTCCTCATGCCGGCCCAAAATCACTGCAGGTCATCCGTGTGCGACGAATGGGCCACCGGGTACTCAAAAACCGCGTAAAACGCGACAGCGTAGCTATCATTTTTTCATGTGAGCGAGAAGTAACTTACCGGTCGTGTCGGTCCAATTCGCTGCAATGTAGCATGGCACTACCTGTTGCTAAAGCGGAGCATGCCACTACCGCATGCTTTACGCTCGTATCATAAATACACGTACTATGTTTAAGCAGTAAGCCAGTATTCCGATGTCACTGCCAGATGTTGCCAATAACCGGAGGCGACACTTGGAGAATTCGCCTTAATAGCAGCAAGAACAACTGAGCAACTAAGTGGCGATCAATATTTGATCTTAGAACAATAACTTGATGTTTCCTATGAAGGGGTAAAGAGATTGTTAATACTGTGATAAATAGATTAAGATACATGGAAATAAATAGATACCTTTTCTTCGCCGGGGAATGCTCTTAGATGGGGAAAACCGGGGAAAATGTCGAACTCGGGAGCTATGAGACAACTCCTCCTACCCACTATACCCTAGTGGCGTTCTTTCTCATCTGCCAGTAGGAGGAGCCGGTCCCGCCGGCCTAGTAACTCTGCAATGCGGCATGGCACCACCTTTATATACCATAATAGCTGATCACACTGATATAAGGTTCCGACTGCCTCGTGGTGTAGAGGTAAGCGTATTTAACTACAATCGTCCTGGGGTCTACACCGAGTCCTTGGGTTCGAGTCCCTTGTCAGACCAGTATTATTAGGATTTGTCAATTGCTGGTAATATTCTAAAGTCAGAAAGTTGGCGGGTTCACACTCTCGTGATAACCCAGAGCACGTTAATTGGTCTGTGTCTGTAACTGCTTGCCTTCCCATCGGCACAGGAGAATGAGGAAACAGCGAGTGCAATTGAGCCTGCGTACACTCTTGCACATTATACTTGTGTACCTATTCCATATGTCTTACGCGTTTGGCTAGTCTCTACAGAGGTGGCTGCCGAAACTGAAGTTTAACTAGGGCAACATATTTGTTCTTATTGAACGATCCTTTTTTTTTCAAAACTAAGGGTGCGGCGGTACAAAATTACTGAAACTAGTGAAACCCTTCTACCTAGTTGTTGGTAGTTTACATCCTACTTCACAATATTCTTCTCCGCTCTAGGCGAGCCAGTTCGGGCCAAACATCTACAGAACTGCCCAAAATGTTTCATCCCTTTGATACGCTACACAAAATCGTAGTAAAACACGGCAGAAACGTTGAAAACTTACAAGATACTGATATAACAAACCGCAAGCAAGTTGCGCCGAATAGTTTCGAGGTAACTCACGTTAATTATTTAATAAACAACTTTGTAAACCGAAAGTCTTACATTATTAGTGGTATAAATGCGCATAATTTAATATTTTAGTAAGCGAATATTAATATAAAGCAATGAGTTGTATGTGGATCGTGTCACTATTATCATCAATACCTACTGATGATTGTAGTGTTACGATCATGCATGCCTATGCAATCGCAGTCGAGTTTGAGATTTGGAGGGGAAGGAAATAGTCACGTCTGCATAGCCTATATGCGGGTGTTTATGAGCGTTCGTAGTCGCCAGCATCCTCGTTTCCACCGTTGTAACCAACTGTCTATACACTAATAAACCGGCGTTTTAAGGACTGCCCAGTCAGCCAGGTGGCTGATTAGTACACCCGTACGTAGATGTCTAGTACATAGGTAGGAGCTGTTAAGACATATATTTTTGGGCCCTAGAGGAGGAAGGGGCACAATACAGGTCCACAAGTACTGTACGTAATCACTAAATGCCTGCAACATTATTATAATCCATCATTGTAAAGAAAGATGTAGTGCCATGCTGCATAGGAAGAGGTAGTGCCATGCATGGTACAAGGGAATTGGGCCGGCACGACCGGGGAGGTACCTCTCGGTCACATAATACCATCGTAAAGTGACATCTTCTGTGTCGCACTTCGTGCGGTTTGTGGGTATCCGGTGGCCTATGGGGGGGAGGGCGGTTGGAGGGCAACGCATCGGCATAATAAGTATGTGGATGAACGTGGGCGTCGGTAGTCGTAAAAAGGCCCCGATTGATCGTTTGCACCCCTCTTCTATAAAAAAAATGTGTTGTAAACCTTCTCTTCCAATGAGTCAGTGGAACATCACATTCCGCAAGAAACGCGACTACTTAGCTATAAATTCTTGCTAGTATGCCTAAAATGTAGCACGCCACTACCTAACCTACCTCCAAGTTTTTACTTTTTAATTAATATTACAAAGACCTAACGTCGTTTATCTTCACTGAGGGATTAAATTTCACAAATACCCTTCTCGGTCACCTAACAACTTCACAAATACCCTTATCAATCACCTAACAACTTCACAAATACCCTTATCTGTTGCCTAACAACTTCCTATGAATAAGCAAATTTTAATCGTGTTTGTGCTGTCAGACTTTGTGGAATTAGCGGTCGTAATTTACTTTATAAGGAGACATTCACGATTGTTATTAGAAAAGAATAAAAGACATTTACACATAAAGAACATTATGTTATAATAACAAGATTTTTTTGTAAATAGAATAGGGGGCAAACGAGATAAAATCAATCACACACGGCCAGACAAGGTTTGCGGACTTTCTTTTATAACAAGAATAAGCTAGCGATCTGGGCGGCTTCGCCCTTGAATAAATTGTTACCTTATTAAATTATGCAGCACTAAAACCTTCCTAGCGTTATCGCTCTACATGGGAGAAAACTGCATGAAATTACATCGAGATATCTTTCTGAACGATTATGTTTTATAATATAACTAGCTATCTTCTACGACTTCGCCTGACTATAATGAGAGCCGAATTTTACACAAAAACCACTTCCTGGAAATCGCTATATTCAGGAAAGAAAACGGCACGAAAATCAGTTTTGTAGATTTTCACACAAACAGCCTTTGACGCTTTTCGTCGAAGGGGAGGACGGGGAAAGGGCAACACGTCTGCACAATAAATATGTTTCAGGCGTCGGTTGTCATTGGAAAACCAACCTTAAGTTAAGTTAAGTGCCAGGCTGCATTACATCACAATTGCGCCGGCACGACCGGGGAGGTACCTCCAGATCACTTGATACCGCCGTAAAATGCACCTACGGTGTCTCGTTTCGTGTAGTTTGTGAAAAGGAGGCAACGCATCGGCATAGTAATGGCGCTGTTGTTCATAGGCATCGGTAGTCGTAGAAATTCTCCGTTTGCTCTTTTAACCCCTATACTAAAAATAGGAAAACTCCAAAAAAAATATTAGCAAAATCGTGTAACTTATACTCTATACTAACAAACAGATCTATACCAAGAATGTACTTTCTTGACATATCACGAATAAGGTCTTATGTATTAGATGTTTTTGTATTTGAAATTGAAAAGCGGAGTAAAGATATATAAAAATAGGAAAGAACCGGCTCAATGCGAACTGGTCTCGCACACGTAATATTCCGTGCCATTTCTAAAATTAAAAAGATAAAGTTTTTGTATTCAATCATTATTTTAATCTGTTTCTTAACATTTGTTGTTATAGCGCATAAGGAATACGTCATCTGTGAAAATATCAACTCGCTTGCTACAACATGATATCTCCGTCTCCGGGCAGACTGACAGAAGGACAGTGAAATCTAAGTAATAGGATTCCGTTTTTTACCCTCTGGATATGTAACCCTAAATTAGTCCTTTGATAGAAAATTAATCACAAAAAACCATAAAAGTATATAATTTTAAAAGCAATTAATGTATAACCAGTTAAAGTGAAATAAACCCGTGCTTATACCTAACATAATGGAAGAAATAAACGAATTAACCAGCCTACAGCCGTTCACCGGTGAGCGCAGGCCTCCCCCATTGGGCGCCAACCATCCAATCAACCAACGATACATAATATGCAGTGAAAACTATCATGCTAAGTCAGGGACTTGATAAAAATGTTATTATTTTTTATTTATAAATAGTTATTGTTATTTATCCATGGCTAAAGTATAGTACTAGATCAAAGGATTATATATTTCAGGTTGGAAATTCCATAAGCAAAATTGTTATGTAAGACCAGAGTGAAGCGTTTTGTTCGCGTGTACAACACGACAAGTTTCTTGGCGAAAATGGCTTCCTTATGCATGAAATTAATTTATCCCGGGAATTTACTAAACCACGTGCAGCGCGAACATAAACAATGAATACAACATACGAACATTAACAAACCACGCGCGGCGCGAACTAAAACAGTGAATACAACAAACAAACTTAATAAACCACGTGCGGCGCGAACTAGAACAATGAATACAACATACGAACACTAATAAACCACGTGCGGCGCGAACTAAAACAATGAATACAACATACGAACATTAGTAAACCACGTGCGGCGCGAACTAAAACAATGAATACAACATATAAACTTAATAAACCACGTGCGGCGCGAACTAAAACAATGAATACAATACACGAACATTAATAAGTTTCCTACAAAACGTCAACTTTCAATGACACACACAATAAAATTTGTATAAACATTATAAGTATAATTATTACTTCTTCCTGCCAGCTTTATCCAGTTTCTATATCAGATGATATCGGGGCCTATCTAATGTAGGCAATTCGACAAGGGCGCCAGTCTTTATACAGAGTGGCTGCCATCGTACCACTGCAACCCAGAACGAAAACGAGCTCCAAACCTACATTAAGTAGAATTCCAATGCCATTACCAGTTGGACGACGTCAACTACTGGACACAGGCCTCCCCCATAGAGCGCCATAAATCACGGGTCACTTGCACCCAGAGGCTCCCCACCACCTTAACTCAGTTATCAGGCCTCCGGGTTTGAGGCCGTATTATCGATAGTTTCACAGAAATACCTATGTATGTTATGGGAAATTTCTCCTTTTTTTTTGGTGACGAAGGGGAATGCATTTACGCATGATACCTGGGAGCCCGGGTAGACCCCCAGACCTATGTTGGACTCGGCCATTGGGTAGCAATACCAACTAAACCCCTACGGGAGCCATCAGCCGCTATAAGTGGAGGGTCCCGGATCTGCAGGCAACAGGACCCCTCCAGCGACAGGCTGGCCTCGGCGAAAAGGCCAGACTTCACCTCCTCGGAGACTGTCCGGCTACTCTAAGACAGTCCCCACGACGCCGTGTCATTGAAAGTGGACCGGGTTCCCATCCCGGCCCGACACGGAACACAGGGGCACTACTGAAGGCGCTGCAGATAGCGCCTCTTTCGTACCCCCATTCGTCGTCGGCGGGGAGAGGCCGCGTCGGCAGCCTCCTCTCTCACCCGCTCGTCGGCTTCCTTCTGGGACATGACTGTCTCGCAGAAGGAAGCCATCGCCTTGTAGGACTCGTCGCTGCCGAGCATCGCGAGGATGATGCTCGACTTTGACGCAGCGCCGCCCATCTCGGGCACACCTCGAGGGTGTGCTGGGCCGAGTCCACCGCCGCGTCACAATCGTGACATCGAGTCGTCGGCTCCCTGCGGGCCGTCTTGCACAGATACTCACCGAAGCAACCATGCCCGGTGAGCACCTGCGTTAGACGGAAGGTGAGGGGTTTGCGCCTACGGCGCATCCACCGCTCGAGGACCGGGCGCAAGGCAGCCGTTAACTCTCTACCGTACGGCTGCCGCGCCAGGTCCTCCCCCCAATGTGAAATTTCTCCTGGTTTAGTATTGACTAGGCCTGAGATGCGAGATGCAGATTAATTATCGAAGTAACTAGGCTTGTAATGTAACTTGATATACATATAATAGACACAGGAATCGATTTATTAATGATTAGTCTAGACCTGCGGACAGACCGGATCAGCCTGTTCCCATTATGTCAGCCTTGCTCTGCCCGTACGCACATCTTTCGTCATTCGTATTGTATTTCTGTTTCGTTAAGAACCACTTTTGCTTCTTGTCCAAACCAAAAACCATACGTAGGAAAAGTTTAAAACATAAAGTATCACTAAATCGTTTAAAATGTCTAATATCGTTTTAAATAATTAGATAACATTAAACGATCATATTTCTTGGCACTGCGTTAAGGTTTTAAATCGGGACACCGCATTGTTTGGACGTCTGCAAATCCCACGGTTCAGTTCTGGTAAACAACTTGCTAACTTCCCAGCTGGACGCCTGTGGCTTAAAGTATTACGAGCAACATTCGCAATTGTCATATTTTATGAACACAGCCCGGTCATGTTTCGTGTTTGTCTGTTTTCTTTTTAAAACTTCTGTGAATTTACGTTTGTCTTTATTTGTATTATTGCGGTCGTAATTTTAGCATTATTAAAAAATATACATAGGTGAATGATGACACCCGGCTGACTCAGTTGGTAACGTAGCGGTTAGGCCACGTGTTACGCCAGAGTTCACGGGTTCGAAACCCGCATAGGTCTTGGATGTTTCTAAATATATTGTATTTATTTGTATAATAAAAATTAAATATTAAATATATAAACTTTCTTAAATTTGCAAAACATTTTAAATATATTTCCGTTGTGTAGTACCTGTAACATAAGTCCTTACGGTACTCAGCACAGGACTGCGCTGACGCGGCACAATAAGTCCACAGATATTGTTATATCATTATTATACGTTTGTACGTTCTTACTTTAAAATATTCATTTAATTTTTCTATGAAATCATAAATCAGGAAGAATTCAAATTAAAACGAAAAACAAGAACCTGTCTCATCATCATCATCATTATCAGTCCTTGTCAGTCCCCTGCCAGACACAGGCCTCTTTAAATGAACGCCAAGACGACCGATCTCCTGCCGTTAAAGCCTGTCTACTTACTTACTTACTTAGAGATTTCATATAATGTGCTCAATATCACTCTCGTTATCAAAACAAATCTGAAGATACCTAATCTATGTTTACCTACCCCTCGACGCTTTCGACGAGACCGTAGCACCTGGAGTCTCACAAACGACACAAAACACGACACCTTCAGCGCATTGGAACTGTTGAGATAATCTTAATATGCTAAATACGGGAAGCCATAGGCAGGCCCATGATAACGAGTGTCCGTGTTGGGTAACAGAGGAGAAGGATGGCAAACACATTACCGTCTTTATCTATTTAGGTACAGGTAGTGCCATGCTAGGAAGAGGTTTTTCCATGAATGGTACACGACACTACGTCCTCCAAGCAACAGAATGGGGCAGGTACCTCTCGCTCACATAATGCCAGTGTCGCGTTTCGTGCGGTTTACGAGTAGCACCTTCACAGAAGCATTTTAGCCTGGCCCATGTCTATTTTAGCGACAAGAGCGGCCCTCATGGTCTGAACAGCCCACGAGAAATACTTCTTAAAACAGTAGTCATCTCAGTAATAGCAATGATGAAGGAAAATAACGCAATCGTACTATGTTATTAGCTTGTTTGTGTGTCAATAAACTAGCTGACGTGGCGCTTTTTAGGTAAAAAGTTTGAAGCATAATTGTTGAAAAAAATACTTATTGAGGTCACATTTATCTTTCCATGGTCAGATATGAACAATGAAAGATTTGTCGTACGGCGTAAACTGTGTTTATGAGATGAAAACAAAACGTTTTTAAATTTAAAGATTTATCGTCCGGTGTAATATGTGTGTTTATGTGATGCAAACTCTATGTAAAATAGACGTTCTCATTGTTAAGGTAGTAAATAGTAGGGACATACAAAAGTAGCTGAATTTCCACACTACCATAAGATATTAGCTGTCTTCTGTGTAAACAAAGACTCATGTTTTATAGCATAAGGGCTAAACGCTTAGTCGGAGCCTTTTCCTGATCACTGCCCTTCCCTTACACACCCACGTAATTGTTACACTGACTCTTGGCGTCACTCCTCTACTCCAGTGGTGCAGCAGAATCTCACGAATCGCAGTACGTAGTTTTATAGCGATATCATGTGTTATGGCAATGGGTACATCTTCGGTTATGCTAACCCAATCCAGCTGTAATGTAGCTCGGCATTATGAAACTATTGAAACTATGCAAGCCAGAACCGACATGGATAAATAATTATCTAAAAAAATAGTACTAAAAGTATAGAAAATAAGTGTTAATAGCATTTTGAATGTTTCGAGGAAAAGGAGTTTAAAGAAAATTTTAATTAATCAACGAAACAATCTGTATTGACTATAAAAGAAATCTTTTTAATATAAAGAAAAAAACTTGAAAAAAAAAAAACAAAATAAAACACTGAGCAAACAGATATTCATAAAACGTCTTCGGGTTATTAAGGCGGTGTTACAATTTATTTATGTACTTAGTTGTAAATAAATAGTGAAAAAAATATCGGTATATTCCGTTTCATCAAAGGAAATGATCCTAAATGGCGTACCGTTCATGCTTTCTCACTAATAGACTATTGCTGTCTTCGTCATATTTACTAATCTGTAGCCGGTACTCGAAGCAAAATAGTAATCGATACGAGCATACAAATTTTAAAATAGTTTTTTGTTACTATTACAAGTTTATTGTTATTTAGTGTCACTTCATAACTTCATTAAGTTCACTTGTATAATTCATAAATTATTGTTTTCATTATATTACGTCATCTATTGCTGGTTTGAAGCGCCTTTAACTTTTAACTTAATTAATTATCTATCTTTTTGTTTAGTGTAGGGGTCAAATGAGAAGTCTGAGAGAGAGCTTAGGGGACTTTTATTGATATCCCGTGTATCATTAAAATAAATAACGCGTATCCCTAGAAGAGATACTTAATATTTAGACAGTAGAACACATGTTATAATTACTCGAAACTTAAAAATTTTTGTTTGAGAAAGTTTGCCTTAAACTAACAAAATCTCAGTTTAAGCTGAAGTCTAAATTGTAGCGAGTTCTAGATTTTTGTTATTTAATTATACCTTCGTTGTGTACATGGAAAATGAAGTGTTGGTCGACCGTTCACCAGGTGAGAAGACGATCTCCGCGCAGTAGCCGTTCCGGGATGAATG
>JAFELO010001290.1:15931-28852 GCA_017140195.1 Eumaeus atala | reverse complement strand
TTCCCATAAGCTGTCTGTCATCGATTTTCTCAAAATCTACTGAACAGATTTTAATGCGGTATTCATCCATGGATAGACCGATTCTCGGGGAAAGCTTAGTGTTGAATATACACTGCCGAAGCCGGGGCTGGATGCTAGTCTAATATAAATAATAATCCTGACGCATCTCTCTAGTTTACGTCACATAATATACCTCATCATCATTCATCGTTATTAGCCCTTATCGGTCCACTGCTAGACACAGGCCTCTTTCAATGAACGCCAAGACGACCGATCTTCTGCTACTCGGGATGAATATCCCGGACCGTCTACTCCGCGAAGATCATCTTCCCACTTTCTTTTCCCTACAGTTCTTCTGAGTGTGTGACCTCATTACTCATAGCTAGCTCACTACCACTTCAGCGATATCGAATACCTTTTTTTTTCAGCCTTACAGACTTCTTTACGAAGTCTGTCGTACAGAGAAACACCCAACATAGCACGTTCAATATCCCGTTGAGCTATCGCACAATTGCAGACCAGTCCTAAATTAAGAGGCCATGTTTCAGCCCGGTAGGTCATCACGGGAAGAACGCATTGGATGAAGACTTTTGTCTTCAATCTCTGCGGTTAGGCAACGTGAGAATGTGACGAAGCGTCCGGAATGCTGCTCTACCCTACTGAATCCTTCACCACCTAATAGCAATAGTTGCCCCAGGTAGACATATTCGTCTACAACTTCGAGAATAGCACCATCGACGTTGACCGGCCTAGAGGGAACGTGTTCGTTAAACATGGCCTTTGTCTTGTCCAAGTTCATCCTAAGGCCTATACGTCGGGAAGATTCATTTAGGCTGTGCAACATCTCCTGCAAGCTCTCCAACGACTCGACCAACACAACGATATCTTCGTTGAAACTAAGATGTGAGAGGTATGCGCCTTTAATATTTATACCGCATTCTGCCCAGTTTATAGTCTTAAAGACATCCTCCAAAACATTTGTAAATAGCCTCGGGGAAATAACATCCCCCTGCCGCCCTCCTCGATGCAATTGGATTGGCCTTGTTTGACCTCCCTGAATCAGAAGAGACATGAATGCAACATCATACAATGCTCTCAGTACTTCGACGTATCGCCAACCGTCCTGACATCGCTGTAAACCTTCCAGAACAGCCCAGGTTTCGACAGAGTCAGACGCTTTTTCATAATACACCTAGTCTTGCCATAAATATTTTATAACAAAGATTTTTTTTTTATTGTAAATAACGTTTATTACTTCTACAGTGTATTTAATACACAAATATACAACGAATAAAAATATAAGATTTAATCGATCAAGTCAGTAAACAATAGAAGCACGCACTCTTTCCAATGGAAAATTTTTCACTGCCAATCGTACGGATTGTTTTGTTTTTGTTAAAATTTTGCTCAATTGTGAAAGAAAATTATCCGTAAACAATTTTTTTCTGTGACTCTACTACTCGTACGAACACTACTTGGAGAGCCAGATCTTTGTCACACAAAGAGGAAGTCCCATTGTACCTATTATTAGTCCGGTACACAAATATTTGACTAATACTAAGTGTCGAGTTTTAAAAATTGCATTTTGCTCCATACCTACATCGTATAATTCATGACAGTGATTCTGTTTTCTTCATCACCCCACTCATTTTTAGTAACGCAAAACATTGTACAATGTATTGGCGCTAAAGAAAGAAAACACCATGAACAATCGTATAAAAGTGACAGATTCCAAATTCAAGTATAATATATTTTATCTTTACTTGTAACATAATTAATGGCTAGACTAAGTATAATCGCAGATTAAGACTAAACCCGTGCTAGCGCTAGAACAACAGCCAATATGGCGGCGGTGGAAGTTTTCGCGTCCATGAACGCACAGTGAAGGTTTACAACATGTATCGCGTAATTGCGCCGTTATCATTTATCGGTACGTAATTTATTGTACACAAATTGAATCACAAAACATTTCAAGCACTCGAAATTCGTGTATCATTGTAAATAAACATTAGTGTACACGCTACAATATTATATAGTTTCTGCAAACTACGCTAGTTCGAAAGAGCTTAGTACGAGTCTTGCCGAATTGGAATGTTCCTCTCATAGCGCAGAAAAGTGACAGGTCTACCGTCGCATCTCGTGTGGTTGTGATCTTCACTTGGATCTTTAGGGTGGAGGAGGGAACGATTCGTATCCCGTAGGCTGTTACTTAAATATAATATCGTCTAACTTCCTAAAATGTCCATTGCTGGCTCTCGGACGTGTAGATCTTTCGTTGTCACAAAGTACAAAGCTCCTTCTTCTACCCTCTTCCTCCTCTTCTACTAGGCAATAGTTCTCCCACGATCTCTCAGTTTCTCGCTGTCTCCAATACCATCAACATCAGCTCTAGCAAGTGCAACGAGTCGTTGGTTTCGATGGTTCGCCCATGAGTCACGTAAATAGTGTTCTCTGCCGCAGCTTGTGTTTTGATCGGTGTTATTTAACAGATAAACACAGCGCAGACACCGGGTCCAGACGCCCGGGCACAGTCGTCTACACAACTTATTAGCTACTACTATTATTATTATGTACAATATTATATGATGTTGATGAAACAGGAAGGTATCTAAATTGTCAGTCAGGAAGAGGGCGTGAAACAGGAGCCAGGCCTTCGCATAACGAATTCAGGTCAGTTTATAATAAGTATGTTTAATGATGACTGTGGACTTATCACATCACGTTAGCCTAGTTCTCAGTTAGTAAGGACATGTGTTACAGTTACAAGACAACGGAGATATATTTAATATTCTTATAAGTTTAAGAATTTTGATATATTCAATATTTTTATTATATAAATACATGTATAAACATCCATGACCTGAATTCGAAGCCACGACCGCTGGCGTAACACGCGGATTAACCGCTACGTTGCCAACTGAGCCAGGAGGTCGTCATGTGTATATTTTATATCATAGGGAGTAAAGAGAAGCTGATCAGAACATGTGAGGATAACGGACCCAGTCAAAACTCTTTGGACTAAACGCTTGGCCCCACACACAGCCGGCTCTCACACACTAAAATCAAGTGCATTTCCATACATATTTTGAAATTCTAGCTGTCATCATAATTATCATCATCAGCCGGACGACGTCCACTGCTGCACATAGGCCTTACCCCAGAGCGCTACAGGACGTAGTTACGAGCCACTTGCATCAAGAGGCTCCCCGCCACCTTAACCAAGTCGTCAGTCCACGGGGTAGTAGGTCGTTCCACACTCCGTCTTCCGGTGGGCGCCGCCACTCGAGCACCTTTCTTCCCCAACAGTTATCGGTTCTGCGAGCATTGTGGTCTGCCCATTGCCACTTCAGCCTGCCGATTCTCTATAATTCTAGCTGTGCGTGCCATTTATTCAGATGAAACATATTTTCATGTTATTATACATATGTATTACTATGTAGCGTTGGTCGGCCTCCTAGCCGGTGGTCTGGCGATTAGTTTAAGGCGGTGGGGAGCCGCTGGGTGCACGTGACTTTTGACCGTGACCTATGACGCTCTATGGGGGAGGCCTATGTCCAGCGTTGGACGTCTCCGGCTGTTGATGATGATGATGAAATCATGTGTATCATAATTTTAAAGAAGTGTGTAAAATAAAGGGACCTCTGCTTAGGATACAAATACTATTTTTTATACCTAATTGTAAATATATTCACAACCTAAACGCAGCTCTTCTTTTATGTCACAGTTGCGTTTGGTAACTTATCTTTTATTATGGCTCGCAGTGTTAACTAAGGATCGGTAGGAAAAAAAATATTTTGGTTTCAGATACATTTTTTTTTGATTCCGATACAGATTTTGCGCGCAAGTGTACACGTACCCGGTACACTTATCACTTCTCAGAACTAAACATTGATATAAAGTACACTCGCCAAGAAAAATAAATCGTGTGTAAGACGTGAGGTAGAAAACATCCGACAAAAATATTGAGGTAACTACTTTTGAAGTAGTTAAGAAAAAATTTAAACAATTACTTTTGATTCTAGAATGTTCTACAATTACATAGGCCTCATAGTTTTGCTGCAAAACATAATTTCTTTTAGAATCCTAATAAATATATAGAACTGTTTAAATGTTTTTTTTATAGCATACGGGGCATACGAGAATCGGAACAGACGCACAATTGTTACGGAGATGCGTTGCGCTCCTATCATCCCACACCCCAATGGGACACCGGCTACTCACAAACCGCATGAAACGCGACAGCGACGCTGTAACTCTAGGCCGGTATCAAGTGAACAAGAGGTACTTCACCGGTCGTGCCGGCAGAATTCCGTAGCATAGCAGGAGGCAGTGTCATGCACCAAAATGTTACGCAGCAAATTTACTTTTGATACTCGGCTACCAGTTTATCGATCTTATTCATTGATATGAATCTACTGGACTGCTGGTCCCATGTACCACCATTGGTACCATTTGAACGGATATCAACGATATCATTAGTGGGCTCACTAGCCGTCGAGGTACCCTGATGATTTGTTGTTTCCGGAAACTCACCAAAGGCGGCACTGATGACACTCGCATTACTTCTGTAGGTATTCAGCACTATGATGTGCCGCGAGCCCCACACACCACTGGACCCCGTACAAGGCCAGTGCAGGCGCGTAAATGCGATTCCCCACATCAAGAGAAAAATCTTTGCTCTATTTGAAGATGTATCAATCAGTATTTATGATTATATCAGGTTGCAACGATGCAGTTCCTCTAACGCTACGTATACGTACGTACTTGCCTAGACGTAATACGACAGCTAACATTAAATTCTAAACAAATAAAAATGTCTGCATAAATTATACTTTAAATTGTAATGTATCCAACATACACAACACGGCAGCCGCGAGTCGCGTTATCATAGCGGATTCATCGACATGTCGTACGTTTAAATCCGTCAAATCGAGCCGGGTGTAACTAAGAACATAGAAACGAACACACATGCACTGGAAAAACATTACCCTCTTACTCAGTCAGGTTAAAAATAATTAAATACCTAATGCGATAACGCGGATATGCGACGTATGTTGGCACTCCACATTATTTAGAGCGAAGTTCTCCCGTCTGTTATTCTTATCCAACGTCATATAATTGGAATATATAAATTAAAACCACCGTTTGTTTAACTATTTCTTTGTTATGTTCATAAAATTGTTATCTATCACACAATGAGCCCTAACAAAAGAAAAAACTGTACTAACAGAATCAATTCATTCGGAAAAAAGACAATAACGTTAGATAACAATGTTGTTTTATTATATTATCTAATTGTATCCACGTGTAACTTTTCATCAGGTTAATGCACTACGGTCTGCTGTAGCTGCAGACTAATTAGAGAACAAACTCATAGCTAGACTCTTCAACAAAAAGAGTCGATTATATAAACGGTGTGACAAACTAAATGCATTCAATGTTTATACTTTCGGAGCATTATTTTGCGCGGACAGCGGAGAAAAGTATTCAAGGCAAACTCACATACATAACAAAAGGCTACAGTAAAGTTCTCCGGCGCCGCATGTGAAGCAATGTCATTATAGTGTAAGAACATTAACAAAGTATCACAAAGCAAAGACATATACTCATATTACCTTTTCTCATCATGATTTTTGTAACAACGGAATCACTTCCGGGGTATGCCTTTCAAACAAAAAAAAACATTTGAAAATTAGTCCACAATTGCCGATGTGCCGTAACATACGTACAGAAAAGTACAGCAATATTTCATATCCTAATTCGACAAGTTTGCCTAAACGTACGTTTGAAGCAGTCACTCGTCGTAACTGGGAAGAGGTAGTGCCATGTCGCATAGGAGGAGGTGGCACTAGTTATGCATAGTGCATGACACTACACCCTCCAATATGCATGCAACGGAATTGGACCGGCATGGCCAGGGAGGTACCTCTCGCTCACATAATACCGCCGTAAAGTGACATCTTCAGTGTCCGGTTTTCGTGCGGTTTGTGAGTAGCAGGCTGCCCCATGATATATATAAAAAAAATTCGGTTGAGAGACAGAAAGCAAGATATTTTTTTCGGAGGGACCTACGACTGCTGGCGCTGCTACTGCATTTGCCTCTGCGGACACACAGCAAGAGATAGTCAATTTATTCGCTTATCTTTACTCAACGCTCAGCCACAATTTATGTATTTCACAATATATTTCACAATTTTGTAACGTAGCCTCAATCAGCCTGCCTGAACGGTTTTTATCATTAGTTGTAGTAGGCATGGCCCCACCATGGTTCAAGCCTTGACGTGGCGGTGGGGTTCAGTAGCCTGGGGTGAACCCAGGCGGAGCCAATTGTACCGAGAGGGCAGCGCTTCGTACTCCTCTTATAAGGAGAAGGGTCTAAAGAACATAAGGAGGAGATGCTCTTTGTAGCCCTCTCATAAGAAGAGGGGACATAAGAGCAAAAGGAGGAGGTGATTCTGTGTACGGGTAGGGAGTGAGGATGGGAACCTCATATCTTTGCACTATCCTAAAGTTGGTGGTTGTCGTGTGGTGTGGGACAACCCTTCGTGGAGGAGGCGTCGGTCCTGGAGGTCGGAGGTATGGCCACAGTTTAAATCAATAAACCATTACAATACAACCGCTTTTCCGGTTTTTATAATTAATTATTTAGCGGTTTTTATTTAATTATTTAACTACCCGACGTTCCAGAAGACAAGGAAGACACGGGTGGAGCTTTACATCGTGGTTGCTGTAAAGCTTCTGGTGAAATTGAAAAACGTGGTGCTAGTTAAATAATTAAATAAACCACGATAAAGTCCGTAAAATTAGTTGTATTGTAATGAGTAAGATTTGCGTAAACTTAAGATATCAATCGGTGAACCACTTATGTGTTGGCCCTGGAATCTGAATACCTGTAACATTTTACTAATAATACATAAAAGTCTGCGTACTTTCTGTCGTCTGCTATACCTGAAACTCCGACCTCATTCCTTCGCGACCGTCAAACTTCTTTTGTTTTTATACAATGTCTTCGCGCCTATTTAAAAACAAGAGCGTGTCGGGTCACGAGCAGTGTAGGGTTCCGTAATGCTTACAATAGCCAAGAATGAGTCAGATACGATGACCGAAAGTTCTAGTTTTGTACCATCCTCTAACTAAAAGCCAAAGATAGCTGCTTCATTTGACGTCCCACACAAATTAGCTAACAGACGATTTCTTCGAATGTCATCAATTTTTTTGCGATTTGGATATGACTGCGATATTAAAATTGTTTTCGGTTAGAATTTAGCTGCTCGAATATTACTCTTAAACTTACAAAGCCAACTTAAGTGTGATTGATGGTTTTCCCTTTAACTTAATTATATGTGTACTGCTGTCGTGACGTCTGAATTTGTAACAACACCCGTTTATTGGATAGAGGGGGAGGGGACTTGACTATTAACAAAAATTGGTCCTTGAAGTCGTTTATAGTTAAGTCACGAACGGTTTACTAAATCGAAAAATGGTCTCCCACACTCCCCATATTGAATGATGAAAAGGACCTTTCTATACATATGTAGTAGTCTTCTCGTGACTTAACTATAAACGACTTCAATAACCAATTTTTGTTAATAGTCAAGTCCCCTCCCCCTCTATCCAATAAACGGGTGTTGTTACAAATTCAGACGTCACGGCAACAGTATACATATATAATTAAGTCATAGTACTAATAAAAACTCTAGAATGCCCGACGGTAAAAATTTTACCTACAATATCCATGTTGGTACTAACATTCATTAGAATACGATTAAAGACACAAGAGAAATCGTTCTATGAATATTAATAACATCATTATTTATTATAAAATGACCTCCTCACATTAATCTTCCACACATTCTGCAGATGCTACACTAAAAACAACGAAACTACGTTGCAATACAAAAGCAATAAATGTACCACACAATGCTTGAAGGAAAAAAAATCTAAAATACGTACGACAAACTCTAAAGTACGGCCATATTTAGAGCATATATAAGATACTCTAAAAATACGTTCCAGATACGCAAAATTACACACGATGTACTCTAAAACGTCCAAGATACTCTAACGTACGTATTTGCGAGTATATTTTATGTCATACAGCATTTAAAATACGTACTACGCGTATTAAATATCGGTAACTATACAAACCTTTTCCCAGTGCTTCCGTACGCAAGGCACCGGTTATCGGTGTACTGATTCATTTTATCGAGCTTTTTGGCCGGCGTCCAGTGAAACAATCAGTCGGTGATTTAAAAGCGAACACGTGTGGGATTTATGGACAGGCCTTTTTAATATTCACTCATACGATCACTTCAGACTGTTTGCGTTCTATGAACTTATGTTTCCAGGTCCGTCGTAATCCTACGTTTTCGTTTAATTTAAGAGCAAGGCGGCATCGGGGCAGCTCATGATGTTCGCTTCCTCTCTCCTCCCCAGTTCTCCGCAAGACAGAATTCTGTAAGTCATTTACTTACTAATTACACATATTCACGCCAGGTACCCTAGTAGGGTAGACAAAGCGAAAGGAGCGGCACATAACATGATCCTTACGCTGGCCACTCATTGTGAAGACTCTTGACTCCACATTCGGACATTATCCGGTCAATCTGATCATGGTGTGTCAGTCTTGTTCTTCCTTTACACCTACATCCACTCGCTTTGTACATCTGTTTTGTTGTGCCCGTTGTAATCTTTCTTATCTCCGCTAATTTTATAGAGCTGAAAAGTTTGTTTCTTTGGCTGAACGCGCTATTCTTAGAAACTACTGTTCCAATTTAAAAAAAAATTTCGTTGTTAGATTTACATTTATTAAAGGAGACTACTAGAAGCGGAGTTATGCGATCGAAGAGGCGGGGCTTCAACTTACTAGCTGTATCATTAGTGCTACTTATAAATTCACAAGTCTATGTATGTTTGTTCTTCTTTGAAACAAAAACTATATAAAAATTAAGTTAGTGAAATAAGAAGCCCCCGAAACAATTATCTCCAAATGGCTGTACAGATTTTCACTAAACATTATTAGGAACTTTCGATTAATTCGCCGTTTTAACCAAAAAGATTTATCCATTTAGGTTCACTGGTTTGCATGATACGATGCCACAAACAGACACGCATATACACACACATCAAATCCGCAATCGACAAATCGGAGAACATAAACTAATTTGGATGAAATTTGGCACATCGTGGCCAAAGTTCATTTATTATTTATTTTAATAATTAATATTTATCCGGATTAAACTTAAAATTTAGTTTGATATATATTTTACAATGGTTTTTCACGAATGATCAATTTCAAAAACAAACGAAAATTATTCTAAGCCCCAAATTGGGTGCAGTGCGGTATGACAATCAAATCTTATTTACCATAATATTTATGAGTTCGTAGCAATCCTCGCCGACTGTGCCCGTGAGTAAGACGGGCCGGATTACTATTTAAACAAATAATAATAAATACACTAAAGCTTTTTGCTTATTTTTGTTGTGGGCCTCGCGGCACATGATAGTGCCGAATGCCCACAAAAAACACCGCGAGTGCCATCTGTGCCACCCCTGGGTGAGGTGCTGCGGCACAACGAATCACTATGGCAAACCATTTGGGGTGTTTTAATTGACCATACATGAATCTGATAATTAACTAGTAGAAACCAACCGTAATTTATGTAATTTTAACAATTTACTCCTTACAATTATACTAAAACCTTCCTCGGGAATCGCTCTCTTCATTTGTGAAAATCGCATAAAAAAATCACGTCAGTAAATTTGAAAAAATCTACCACGTACAAACAGACAGACAGCTTTTTGGTACTTTGTTTTATCACAAGTACAATATAGGGAGCCTGAGCCAAGGAACCCACGCAACACACTTGTCAACAGCACTGAGTGGTTTCCTTGAGGCATCTCTTGAGCACGGGCCTGGTCCTTTCAAATAACGTGTCGTCGGAGCGTTGACGTCATTCAACGGGTGCCGGGCTCCAAAGTTTGAGGGTCAATAAGGAGTGCCATGCTGTGTTGCAGCCGATTTGAACTGATACAACCGGGGAGATACGTCTCGCTCGCATGATACTGCCGTGAAGTGCCGGCTATACTATCACGTTGTCGCTCACATAATTCCGACGAAAAGTGTCATCTTCAGTGTCGAAGGAGGGCAACGCATCGGCATAGTAAATATGACGATGTTCATGGGCGTCGGTAGTTATAAAAAGGCACTGGTTTCTTGTTTGGCCCCTATTCTATAAAAAGTCGGCCAAAAGGTGCTCAGATTCTTGGCAATAATAAGTCAAGTTTAACGATGACAGATACATTTTAATATAACCTCCAGCATTTCGCTTACTTATAAACGGTGGAGGCTGTGCGGATGTATTTGGGTTTAAGTGGTCAGCGAAAGATTTTGCTGCTCTAAAAGCCGTCGTTTTTTCGCCTTATTTTATAAAAAATGTGATAACAGCAGTGATAATTGGTGAAGCACATCTCCGCTCTCGTAAGCCGAATGCTTTCGCGATGACATTGTGAAGGCCGCGACGTGTCGCCCCGCTCATGGACTCTCTCCACACTACACGATTATTTTTCGTACGAAAGAAAAGTAACAAATTGTCGTAAAATGAACTAACGATAATTGCTATTACATTCCATTAGGGTTCCTTAGACAAATGGCAAAAAACTGATCCAGTCTCTACGTCCGTATGTCACATGCCGTATGGCGCGGAGATTATGGGTACTGTGTCCCTGAAATTTAGAAAGTATGTGTATTTTAGTATCCACTACACAATGGTGTAGTATGATTTTGAAAAATAAAATTATTAATTGTAGCAGCACTCCGTACGCGAGGTATCATTGGATAGGTCTATTTAAATGGTATACATATTTTAAAGAAAGTCTTTTCATTATGCTAATACTTGAGATATTCGTTTCTCACATCGCAAAAACTCAATTCAAGGATCTAACTTTTGAAATGAGTAAAATTATTTAAAAGAAAATGATTTTAGAATCGAATAAAAACTTCAAACGCAAATTGGTTGGAACAAAATCGAGTTTAAGAGATATGATAACTACTTTACGGATTTTTTCGAGGTTTAGTTTTAATTATTTATGTAGTCCAACCGTGACCATGGTTGCTGTAAAGCCTCAGAAGCATCGGGCTACATAAGTAATTAAATAAACCGCGATAAAATCCGTAAAGTTATTTTATTGTAATGACTAACATTCGCGTAAACCTAAGACATCAAGATATGAAAATATTTTTTATTGCGGCGGAGCCCTTTATGGGCGACTCCGGCTCGCAGCTAACCGATTTACTGTATATGTCGTAAACTTAAGACGTTTTGTGTAGATGCAAAATAGCTTATAGTAAGAAGAAGTGACATGCTACGTTGCATTCGAATTGTGCAGACGCGATAGGGGAGTTAACTCTCGCTCTCATGCTGTTGCGTTTCTATCGGATTGTGAGTTTAATGAATTGGAGGAAGGAGACATACGATTGTCAACCATCATCATCATCATCATTATCAGCCCTTAGCGGTCCACTGCTGATGTACAGCCTCGCTCAATGAACGCCAAGACGACCGATCTCCTGTTACGAGCATCCATCCTGAACCAGCTACTGCACGGAGATCGTCTTCCCACCTGGTGAACGGTCGACCAACACTTCGTTTTCCTAAACGCGGCCTCAACTCCAGAACTATATGTCATCCATACGTTATGCTGCACTGTCTATGGACGTCGGTATCATCAAAGTCTTAAGTCTATTACATTGCGCACATTTCACAGAGTAAATTTCTGACGCGCGTGGGAATTAAAGCGTAGATTTTTATTTTCCTTCTTATCTGTGGAGAATATAGCATATTATCATCCGAAAATCCTATGTGACCAACGGCGCTCTATGAGGGCAGGCTATGTCCAACAGTGGACGTCGTCCGGCTGATGATGACGATGATGCGAAAAAGTTGCGCGTCCCTGGTGTGCGGAGTACGGCTCAACTTCCACAGGATCCTGTGCATGATTGCAGCTAGGGACGACCCTGCTGTCGACGGCCGATTCTTCAAAATCGGTACAGGCATTTTAGTTAACTCTTTTACTAATTATTATAGCTTTTAAGTAAAAATATGTTACTGACCCCTTAAGAGTCAATGATAGTTCAAAACAAAAGAATAATAATAATGTAACTATAAGTTTAAGTAAAAGAGTAACTTAACTAACTTTACACGTTGTATAATTAAAATTAAAAAGCCGGAAACCCGCGCCGTGTGGTCCAGGTATGCGGTTGCGTAACCTCTTTGTCTGGTTGCGCAACCCCCCGCGTGTCCGGCTCGTAACGGTACGAGCCAGAATGTCGATTTGACACGGGTTGCCTCATCCGTCACTTCGGGCCACTACCGTAGCATCGACGCTATAGTTCCGTATATCATGATATCGATAATAGAGACAATATAGAGTAGGGAACATGCCTACGACTGCGAGTCTTGCTGGATAATAGAGAGATGAGAAACACATTACTATATTTGTCTCGCGTGCGTAATATCCATGGCACATTTTTAACTTGTATTCTTTGCACTTAATAATGTTTATTAATAGATGATACAGAAAAACACGTCTTGATACTGAACTGTCATTCTAAACCATCCATCACTGTGCATAAACGAATTTTTTTGTCAAATTTAGGCGCATGATCAAGTCTTTTTACAAAGAGCATAATTTGATATGAGTACACCTTTCATACGGATGGTTATGAGACGCTGAATGTCAGTGAAATTTTTTTTATATCAATATCAACATAAATTTGAAATCAATTTGTTTATGAAATCTAACATCTGATATCGCTGATCAAAAGAGAAACAGATATAGCCACATCCGCTTTCTCTTTCTGCTTTGACGGATGCGTTTTAGACTAGATTCCCTACTCTATCTGTATTGTCACTATTTATC
>JAFELO010001289.1:51795-74262 GCA_017140195.1 Eumaeus atala | reverse complement strand
TAGGGACGCTCCTAGGGGTTACCTTCATGGGGCTCTCCAGAGCGGCGGCGAAGCTGCGATATCGGGTCACGTCAACCGATCCGCTGGAGAAGGCAGGCTCGACGTCCCCTGCAGACACAGCAGTCGAAACGGAGGCGGAGGCGACTCCCGGCGGCGTCGACGAGTCTTCCCCGGGCGCCGCTGGGCCAGCCATTTCCGACTCACGAGCCACAGGTGACGTATGCAGTGACTCGGGCGGGTCGTATGCAGATTGAGATGATGTTGATGCGGCGGTCGAGTGTGAATCCTCCACTGCGACCAGCTTGGAGGGTCCCTCTGCGGGCGAGGACGCCGCGCGCTTCTGTGGGCATAGCTCCTCCAGCTCCGCTAGGAACTCCTTCTTCTCCTCTTCTGAAGGGAACAGGGGCCTCCTCACGATCACGTGGTGGATGGTGGTAGGTCCTCCGTCGGACTCGCTGTTCACTGCCCCGACCTTTCTTCAAAAAGGTCGGGGAGTATGTCGCGCGGTGCGGCTTCGGACCTGTTGGGTCTAGGTCTCCTCTTATATACCAGACTATATGTATACAAAAAGCTCGTTGGCTTCGTCCGAGTTCTAAACACGGCACGGAATAACAATTATTCCGGACCGCGTTCCGAACAAAGACGAGAGGGCTGGGGTGCAAGCGGGACGACACTATCTCTCCCTCACCTTCCGGCAAGAGAGGGACTGCAGGCGTTTCCGAGTGCGGTAGTGTGTGTCTGACACCGAAAGTATCACGTGAGCGAGAGGTACATTTGGTCGCGCAGGCCCATTTCCATTGTAATGCAGTACGGCACTACCTCTTACTAAGTGTATGATAGCTACCTACGTTCATGAATAAAATGTTCGGAAGTTTCCTGGTTATATGACGCCAGGGCAATGCTATTATAACAATATATCCAAGCCGACAATAATAAATACAACGATAGAAACAACATGCTCAAGACGTATTGTTCTAAACATGAAGTAACAATGCTCAAACGATAGTTGAGTCCTGTCCAAGTATCCTATAACAATGTTGCCATCGCTAAGTAATTAATACTAGCGGCTGTAACAGTCAATAATGTTACGACGGTAATGATGCCGGCCTCGTAATTACCGATATTACCTATGCCGGCCTGGTAATTATTACCGATATTACCCCTGTAATGAAACGCCGCATCGGTAATCACTTTATTAAGCCAGAGTCTGCGCTTTATTGTTGCGATTTCTTAGAAGGAATATTTAAGTATTAAATGTTATATTAGATCTAATGTTGCTTTGTTTATTGGCGGCGTTTTGTGTTGGTACGCTGTTTGATTTAATGTTTCTTAGTTATTTATTTATTTTATTTCTATTTCTATTTCTACCGACGACTTTCTATGACTACCGACGCCCATAGATATCCACATTATTGTTACGCAGATGTGTTGTCCCTTCTCCCTCTTCCCCTTCCAATGGGCCACCGACAAATGACATTAAAATCTACGGCAGAGCTGTCCCTTTGTCGTGGTATCATATAAGCCAGAGGCTACGTACCTTTTCGGTTGCGTCGGTACGATTCGGTTTCAATACATGGCATTACAATTTACGTTAAAAAAAATTTGAATAGAAACGGATATATAACGGAAGATAAAATATATATTGTAAGCAAAATTATTTTCGATTCGAAATTCACTAGAAATGTATTTCTACAATGTTTATAAGTATCTACTAGTGGTACGGTAACCTGAGCCAATGGGTAAAGGCCAAGCCTTGCAATCAAAGTGGAGCTCTATTTGTCGAAATATAAAAAAAAAGCTGTCTTAGGTGAGGCCTTTCCAATATCTTCAACACAAATATAATTTTAAGTTAAATACGGTTCATTACCAAACAACTACACTGTGCGATGTATGTTCTGTTTCAGCCCGATAGATGGCGTTAGCGGTAGCAAATAGCAATGCTACGTAGGCAGTGAGGTATTCTACATGATTTTTATAGTATAGCCTATAAGGGCAAATAAGAAATCGGATTACTTTGACAGTATCGACACATATACATCCGCAGTATTAACATGTATATCCATCCGCAGTATTAACATTGCCCTCCTCTCCTCGTCCTCCCCAGGGAGCCATTGGCTGCTCACGAGCGGCACAGAACGTAACATTCATACATTTTATTATGAAGTTGTGCTCCCTCGAATATAATGTTTCTTTTTTGCCGTAAGATGTTCTAGTATTCGGTGACATAACTATCTACATAACCCCACCATGGTTCAAGCCTTGTCCTGGCGGTGAGGCTCAGTAGCCTGGGGGTGATCCGAGACACCTTGGGCGAAGCCAATTGAACCGAGGAGGTGGCGGCTCTTTGTACCCCTCTTATAAGAAGAGGGGACTAAGGAGCAGGAGGAGGACGGGACAGCCCCATCTGTGGAGGTGGCGTCGGTCCCTCCGAGGACTGACCAGCCGTCGAGGTGCCCTGATGATTTGTTGTTCCGGGGTACCTCACCAAAGGCGGCACGGATGGCACTCGCGGCGGTTTTTGTGGGTATTCGGTACTATAATATGCTGCAAGTCTCATACACCACTGGCCCACCCAGGGCCGGTGAAGGCGCGTAAATGCGTTTACCCGCGTCAACAAAAATAAAAAGTCAAATTACTGTCTACCTTTAAGCCGAATTGTTATTCACTGAGTTTTTGTTCTAACTGTACATTGTTTATAGTAAGGGATGCGTGTGGCGTTAATAATTTATTTCCAGCTTTAAAAATAATTTAGCTTGTTTTTTAAGTATTTAGTGTTAGGAGATTGCTTTGACGCCAGGTGTCTAAAGTGTTTAAATATTCTTGAGGGAGACCAAAATTGAAAAGACAGGTGCATATAGAGTTATATTAAACGGAGTAGGTAAACATAGTTCTAGGATATTATTTATGTAAATCGGAAAAATAATGGCCCTAATATAGATGTTTGCGGAACTCCGCACGTTACGCAACGACTCACTTTGACAGTCTTCAATTATAACCACTCGATATCGTTTAGTAAGATAAGATTCATACATTTTTAAAGCATTGTCAGTGACGCCTATCCTTTCTGCTTTTAAAAAAGTTATTTGTGGCTTATGACAATGTATAAAATGCTATTTTAAATCTATGAATATTCCTGAAACGATATTTTTGCTTTAGGTGCTGCGCTTCACTTTCCACTACCAAGTCAATTGTCGCAGTGTGTTACTTTTTAGCCTAAGCCCATATTGCCGTTCGGTGATAAAAGTAATTGTTTCAGTGTATTTGTGTAATCTGGTGTATAATACTTTTTCTAGTATAACTGTATTATTTTCAAAACCTATAGTTATGGAAATAATACATGACACAGTCTTAATCTCCTTTCTTTTACTTTACAGGTAACTCAAATATTATTCATGCAAAATTCACAATTGTTTGAGTTCACTCAAAAATAAAAAGTTGCAGGAGAATACACAATTGTTGTTTCCAAGAGTTTTACACTTCATTAAATGAACGTTGTATGAATAATCAGTTTACAGCACCGATCTCACACGAACTTGTATTGTCTGTTGTAACATTGTACCCGCAGCCACTGGAACTACGCACATTATGAACAAACACAACACAAAAGATTATCTTTAACCAGAAGGCAGGTACGTAATGTTAACCCCAGTAGAATGGTCAGTGAATGAGAGACACTAATCTTTTCTTCTCATTATCTTGTCTATTATTGAGTTACAATGCATTGTGAATTTAGTCGGCAAGCGCAAAGAGTTTACAATGGTGTTTCAAAACCCTTATTCTATTAAGGAGCCTAATGCTATACCCTTACGAGTTACCAGAACCGGGGCATTGTTGGTGTGGCTTTAGGTTTAGTTCATATAGATGTAATCATCACGGTCGCTCCAGACTCTGCTGACAATTTACAGCCCTTTTGTAGGCTACATGATAATAATAATAATATCCATGGGCTTATGGGAACCACGGTGGGGACATTAGCCTAGCCCTGTGCTGAGTATCGTAAGGATTTGCGATACAGTTACAACAGAAATATATAAAATATTTTTATAAATTTAAGAAGTTTTATATATTTTTAAATTTTTGTTATGGAAATACATATAATACATACATAAATATCAGTGGCCTGCCTAGGCGGGATTCGAAAATGCGACCTCAGATATAAAGCGCGGCCTATCCGCCTCGTCACCATCTGAGCCAGTCGGTCGTCCCCGTGTACACACGTGTATGTAGAGTTTGCAGCAAGATGCTCCTAACCGGATTTAACGTGTCTTAATACAGAAGTCAAACTTGAGCTTGCGTAGATTGACTCACCAGTCCACCGGGTGGCAGGGTCCTAAATACTGCGCCTTCCGGTGCAGCATAGACGAACATAAATGTAGATTTGAAAGCAGTGTGTTTATTTTTAAATTAAATGACACCTGATAACCAAATGTTACTAAAAATGTAAAAATTTAGATTAATTTTTGAATAATTGAAGAAATTTGAATAAAATAATACAGACCAAAAAAATATCATTCCCCTCTTACTAGTTTATTACATTTATTAAAATATTTATTTTATAAATTACATTTTCTACGCCACTTCTGTTATATAATAAATAATAAAACGTACTAAAGTTGAGCAATAACCACTTTCGAATGCGCAATCGTTACAACTTCATTTTTGTAATAAAATTGATTGTTCAATAAATATAATTAAGTGTTTCGCCGTCATCATCAGATTTTGTCAGATCAATGCTAAATCAAGTCTCGTACAATGAACACCAAGCACGCCCACACTCACATCTGCCCGGCTGGCCATCTAACCCGGCTACAGGAATATGAATATCCTATACCAATTACATACACTTCATTCTCCCAAACGCAAGCCTCTAGAACTATCGACCATCCAGCAGAAAAGTGACTCTTGCGGGTATAATGTCGTAGATATTTGTCGCGATTGAGTCGTCTGTAAGTCACAAGACATAGAATGGGATTGCAATCAAGCGATCTCATGGCCGACACGACTCCATGCAATTTTTACCGTCAGATGTTATGTACAGTGCGGTTTGAATATCATAAATATAACGTAATAATGTTAATGTGTTGTCCGGTAGAATAACAGCGGCTATTGTGGAGGTGTGAATATTGTCGGCTCTTACAATCGCGCAGGAAGCGCGCTCGCTTGGAGGCCGATTGGCTCGCGGTACTTCACGAGGCGCTCGCAGCTCGTAGCTCGCAGGTCATCGTGAAACAACAATAACGAATCGATTTTACTAATATCCCGCTATTCCAACAGTTTAAATGCATAGGAAACAAACGAAAAGTAGACACATCTGGTGGTAAATGATAACTTATTAACATCTGAGTAAAGGGGACATTAGGCCAGCTTCTCCGTCATTTTACAGGGCGCAACGGTGTACGTAGGGGGATGTATTTAGTGCTGTCATATTGAGGGCACCATATGGGCTAATGTAACCGTACGTGTATGGGCTTCAATCCGCAAATAGAACCCAATAGCGAAAAGCACAAAGCTTTCTGGCGGTTAGGGTGATCCGTGGGTGTTGTACAATCTCTTGGGCTGCCCTTGCTGACGATCCGCCGTGGGAATTGGTGATTTGAGATGTGTTAATACAAAGGCAGGAGATAACGCACCGTTGCTGGCTTGGAGCGAATGCCGTGCAAACGGAGACCGCTTACCTTTCCTATGACAAGGGTACTCTTTGGGCAGGGATGTTTTGGTATTTATCTGAGTCGAGTCGCCCATAGAGATTCGAGGCCAGTGTGCCATCGACATGGCGTTGCTGAGCCCATCCCACTTTCGAGGTGTGTACCGTATGTGCTGAACAGCGCCCGGGCTTACTCTGGCGTACAGATGAGTGGGCCTGTTCCCAATATGTTATCGTTACACCTATGGGGTGTCCTGTGATTTTATTGGGGAGGAGGTCTCACAATAGAGAGCTTAGAATCCCACATTGTCTGTAACATTCCCCGGGGTATGCCAATGGGGCGTAAAATGATTTCCTCGTGTCATTAAAAATAGTTTCTGTAGAAAATGGGCTTGACAATGCAAAGTGGACTTTTGAAATGAATATTATAAAGCAATTAAATTTTGTTATCGTAGACGCAATCGCAGCGCGCTTTGACTGTCGTTTACTGTCACTTCATGATCGATGGCTTCTCACCTGTCTACCAACAGTCCTGACACTTAACATGAAACTCGTAACCTGATGTCTGATGTGAGCGACCTCACACGATTACGTAGGTTCTTGATGCTTTTGTTATGATGTTCATAAACGAATGTTCATAAGCTCTTTGGATTGATGGATTCTAGCGTGACAACCACGTTGAGATCGACTATTTATCGTGTCATCATCATTATCAGCCCTTATCAATGACCGCCAAGACGACAAATTCCCTGTTACTCGCATTCATCCCGGACTGGCTACCAAACGGAGATCGTCTTCCCACTTGGTGAACGGTCGACCAACATGTAACGTTTATCCTGTATTCAGAGTAAATCATTCGAAGGTAGGAAGGTAGAAGGAAGGAAGAAATAGATAAAAGGATCGCTTAGCTTGACGTTAATCTTTTGTAAAGCGCCCGCCCTGCTCAGCAAGCCACAGTTAAAACGGCTTTTGGTCCAATTGTGGGAATTAGGCCTGGCTATGTGGCCGAGACAATGATCATTTAAAAACACCATAGCAGCCCCAAGATTTTTGGGTAATAAGTAATTTAAGCTGGCCAGGACAACGAAATTCAGGAGCAACCTCGTCTCGATAATTTAGCTCAGTTATCTACTATAACAAGTTACTATAAAAAATCATAATAGATGTAGTGCTTATCCTTCTTCTATCCTTCAATGAGTCCCTCTGAGAATGCGAGCGGAAACTTACAAATAGCATAAAAAGCGCCAGCATGTCTGTCACATTACGGCGGCATCATTTGCACGAGAGGTACTTCCCGGTCGTGCCGGCTCACTTCAGCTGTTATGGTAGTATGGTAAACAATAACAACAACAACACATCTTTACGCCAGTTCAAAAATGGGATTGGCAGCCACAACGGAGAGCCACGTATGCGTTCCTTACATATATACAAGTATGACACTACCTCTAATAACATGTAGAGAGGAGGAATAAACCACCTTGGCACAGAAGATTTAGTAGAAATAATAGAAGATTACCCATCCGGATGCCTGCAACTTTGTTGATCGTGCGACTAGGCAAGCTGCACTCTTTCTTTATAGTAATAACTTTCGTTATAGAAAGCCAATTAATCAAATACATGAACCAGACTTAATGCACAGCGACAGAATAATTGTGAATAATAAACATTGAATATGTATGACGTTAATTTCACCCTTGCCTTGGCTGCGAGTGTTGCAGGTGTGTAGGAATTATACCTGCACAGATGTTCATCTGTAGGTGGATCCATGGTGAAGGGCTTTTAATCATTTTCAGCCTATCAGGTATAGAAAAGGCATAAAACTGTAACAATTTAACAAATGGACATATTTATACTTCTATTTTTTACGAGATCTTGACACGTAGCCACCGTTTTGTGTCATCATATTCGTGCGCTCAATTGACTTTTCGCCTTTGGAGCGGAACAAATATTTGCCCCCTCCAGAACCCTGAGAAAACCCGCATGTACATTATTATGCGGGTTTTCTTTTTCTTTTTTTTTTCAGAAGGACTTACTACTGTTAGCGATGCTATCGCAATTGCCACAACAGTTCATCGGACGAGGCCTCACGTGTGTTATATTTTAGGGCGACGAAAGGCGGACTTACGCCCCTTCCGCCTACATTCCCGCAGATGGGAGGAGATGTACCGTGTTAAAAGTATTTATGCGGATTATTGCTATAAGAATTGTACATTAAGGTCACGCCGTACAATACACTACTTAATTCACGCGTATCTTAACGTAGGTACTATGTTGTTAAATAGTACAGTGAAATTCTAGGGTTGCAACATTATTTATGAGCACGTTATGCATGCAGTTAGTGTAGAGTATCCAAGTGGTGCTCTCATTATAATAGTAATACAGATATTATAATCACATAGTATATTTTAGATGCTCGTAAACTGCATCGCTTAAACGGCGCCGTAATAAAGTCATAGATCAGAAGAACTTGTGCCCCCCATGCATGCGCCGCATCAGGCAGCCGAGCCACACGAAAGCGCATAATCAAGAGCATTCTTTACACATGCATTACAGCTCGAAAATATTATTAGTAATACACGATCTATCTAACGATACATTCTCACAATATAATTATGGAATAAAAGTTACAGGGATTCTAAAACTTTTAGGCTTTGTGGCGCATTTACTTCTTTAATATTTGCTCAGATAATAATACGGTCATTATAATAATAATGTTCTTCTTGCGGAATCGCGGAAGCGGTAGGATAGTATATTATAGTGCCCGAGCGCATTCTCGGTTCTCTCATTCTCCCTTTACGGCGGCAGTCCGACGTCCGATCGTAAGACCTTCGGCTGTCCGAGGTGCTCCTGTCTGCCCCAATAAAATTTTTGGTGCGAGCTCGAACTTAGGAATCCAAGATCATTGGTTGAACAAACCTACCACTAAACAGCGGCATATGTACAGATCCTAGATACATAAAATACAGAAAAGCTTTGCTGTACTATTTTTAACCTACGGGTCAATGGGTCAGTGCAACGTGTGAGCTTAGTGATCGAGGCACATCTTTCAATTGTTAGCTGCGCGAATGTCAACTTTACACCGTGTGCCCTAGTGATCCGCCCCGGCTTCGCCCGTGTATACATTCAAAGATTATACGCTATAACCGTTCTCGTGAACCGCTCTGTCCATTAGTGAAAACCTCATGAAAATCCGTTTATTATTTTTTGAGTCGATTACGTGTAGATCAACTTTATTTTTTAATGTGTATGGTTAGACAACCTCGCAGCGCCTCTGACTTCTATTGTCTGCACTCTAGAACGCTACGGCGCACACTTTAAGAACCCCTGGCATAGTATTATATTTCGTTGAGAGTTTGACGTCAGTTTCTCAAATAGCGTGGTTATACGGTTGTTTTTTGTGAGGACTTTGTGAATTATAATGTCGTTCAATCCTCGGACAGTCGACCTTTCCATGTGCTGTGGGTGTCAGACGCCATGCCGATGGAATGCCACACCGTGACAGGTAATTGTATGAAAGGCCGTTGAACAAAAGGTTAGTAGGCTTTCTATATATATTGAAGGCACTCACAGTGTATGCACATTATCGTTTTTTTGTTAGTGTGTTTAGGGAGGCAAGCGACCAACCTCTTGACGATTACCGACGCCCAAAGGACACTTTTTCAAATCAATCAAAAAAAAATGGTCAATGTGTCCATCCCTGCTCTACTCCAATGGGCCACTGAAAACTCACAGACTATGCGATAGCAAAGCTGTGCGAGTATCATGCGAGAGTGAGGTCTGGGTCGTGCTGGCCCTATTCGGCTGTCTTGGATAATGGGGCTGCCTTATACAAAATTCGTACTTTTCACCGATTGAAGGTCAGAAAGTGTAAATTATCGTTCTTACTGCAAAAAATGCTTACCTACTTGTTCTGGAAACGTCTCCCCGACGTGCGATGGTTGCATTCCCACAAACTCCTACTTCCGCCTCTTTTTATATACCGTAGTGACCAGTCGGAGCTCATTTGTAGTTATTGGCAGCCATGAAATGGTGACATCTCCACAGAAATTGTACAAATACTGTGTCTTCCTCAAACACCAGTCACCAGGGGGACACCAGTCACCTGGAGCTTGTCATTAAAAATATTTGTCAGCGTCAGTGATGTCTCTCTGGTGACTGACTCGGAGCAGGTGCTCATTAGTCGGATACTTAAAACTTACTGGGAGATTGTTAAGGGCTGAATCCATTAGAGAAGCAAAGAAAATCCAGTTGCCTAGCTTGAATTGTTTTGCTCTTATAGGCAGTCGTTGACTTGATCTTAACCATCCGGATGTATTCCAATAGGAGAAAACTAGCTGCACCCCTTTCACACTGACCTCGTAGAGCATAAGCCTCATCGACGAACAGTAAAAGACTACTGCTGATCAAATGATAAAAACTCTAAGTTGTTAAAGTAAGTGTATGATGATATAAGCTCTAAGCCACCAATGTGGAGTACGACTACTGCTGATCGAACGATATAAGCTCTGAGCCACCAATGTGGCGTACAACTACTGCTGACCAATCGCTATAAGCTGTAAGCCGAGAGTGTAGAGTACGACTACTGCTGACAAACGATATAAGCTCTAAGCGGCGAATGTAGAGTACGACTAATGCTGATCTTGAAACAACTACGCCCATCGACCAGCCATCATTCTGGCGCGTATTGATCTAATCTCCGCCTACACATGAGACCACAATATGCGTGTAAATATGATGAATAACGCTCATTCTATTAAGGGGGCGACGTAATGGCGTCGGCCACGCGACGTCACAAAGGGTAATGTATTTGTTACCCGAAATATATCCAGCGTTCACCTAAATATACTCATCAACTGTATTGACACCGAAAGTATCTTGTTATGTGTAAGGAAAGTTCAATATCTGAAAATATTCTTTACAAAATCATCACATACCTACACACAGATCTTAAGTATGTCTCCCACAGCGCTCTTTTATACCAATATAATGTAGAACTCAGGAACCAGAAACGCAAGAACACGGAGAGAATTAGACGAAAGTCTAAAATTCACTTTGTGCGGGCTCGGGAATCGAATAATCGACAGCTGAAAATATTTGCAACCAGACCTAAACATCGGCATAACATTAGTCATAGATACTCTGTAATTAGTTATTAGTTCACAGTTGTATTATTCTAATTATATCCAAATCCAACAAAAAAATCCCAACCGTATTTCTTTGAAACTTTGTACATAATGAATACCTGTAACCAACAGCGTTTAGACAGGTAATGATAAAGGCGCAGTCTCGTACGTGACTCCGGCTGTTTCATTAACATCATTACGGTCATGTCATTAGATCGTTCACAAAATAATACATTCGATATTACCAATAAACTATTCCCATTGGAGAGGTTAGTTTACGTAAATTGTAGGAAGAAAAAACTTAAGCGTTGGGAGTGCATTTAGGCGTATCTATAGTGAAAAAAACTGACTCTCTTGAGATTGTTTTTTTTTCGGTTTTACTCAGGAAACTACTGTCTTCAGTACTGTCTCTTAAATGACGTGAAATTTGTACTAAGTGGAGTGTTTCTGAACTGGTACATGCAGTCTATATAAACTTTACAAACTAAAAGTAGAATTCTGCAAAGTAAGAGGTAGTAAGGGTAATAGCATGCTCCATTGTACCGCTCACGTTATACCTGCGTAAAAGTGACAGATATCCTGTCGCTTATTGTGCGGTTCGTGAGTTTCCAACGCCTCATTCTATTCATGTCACAGGGAAAAACAAAACGACTTCCAGGAACACTTATCATCTATCAAAATGCTCCGACTGCTCATTTTTCCTCAGTACATTACTTAAAGAACAACACACACAAAAACAAATGCCCAACGCGCCTAAGGAAGCTTTCAAATAAAATATGTTTTAAAAATAGATGGGCACGTACTGTACTTTGGATAATTACGTGAAAAGATTTTGTAAAACATGTGCCTCACAGTAAATTGTTAGAGATGGCGCTACACGTGGAGTCGGTAACAGTGTCGTGAGTTCAATGATTCTTCCCATGTAATCATTTAATTCGGTGGCAAATGGGGGGCGGGGTGATATGGAAGGCATTGCATCGGAATAGTGATTATGCTGATGATCTAGGGCGTCGGTAGTGGTCACAAGACTCCGTTTGTCGATCCTCGTTTGTCCCACAATAATGTAAAAAATCTACAAATGTTCGAAGCGTCTAAAGAAGTTTTCACTCCAAGAAATCTTGCTAATTATAAAATTTATTAAGTTTTATGTTATGCTATTGCACCACCGTTTGGTTTCAACCGTGTGACTCCGGTCCTATTGGACGTAGCGTCATGGTATAGCCTATAGCCTTCCAGGAAAAATGGGCCATTCAACACAAAATGATTTTTTTATTCGGGCCAGTAGTTCCAGAGATTAGCGCGTTCAAACAAACAAAGTCTTCAGCTTTATATTGCTAGCAAAGATTAGTAGGTACATACATTGTCTCAACCTGGTTACCTCACTTACCATCAGCTGATGCGACTGCTTGTATGTCTCTTCACAAGGAAGTATCGAACTAGTCCAGACGCCTGAACACGTCAAATAATGATGAGACAATCGCAAAGCGACTCGATATGCTTAGTCAATCGAATTATAACGAAATAATTATATACACTGTCGCGCGGATCGGCACGTACGGCCAAAAAACTAAATTGAGCACCAGACGTTTCCTAAAGCCATAAAAATGAGGAATAAGAAAAAAAATACAAAAAACATGGACGAGACAACGAGAGTGGAAATGAAATTGAAATTTCGAAAAGTAATAAGAGAGGTCCACGATAAATAATTTTTTATTGTGTTTATCGGCCATTCTGTGTCATTTACTTAAAATGCTATGGACCAAAACGCGCCGCCATTAAACTATACAACAAAAACGTCGTTTCAAAATGTGTATATGTTTACTGTGACACTTTCCCGTCATTGATTACGAAATTTAATTGAATTTTCATAATTTATATAATGTTTATTTTATTTGATGGCACAATAAAATTGTACAATTAATTTTGAAACAAAAACGTATTTTTTTTTTGCTTTTGACTGTTATTTTACTTTTTACAGATTAATGATTGAGGTTGAACTTGCTTACCTACCAATAGGACAAGAGGCAGTCTCTCATCATTAAACGGGTAATGAAGTATTGCAGAGCTTTCTTTCTAAATAGGATTGACTACAAATTGTATAATAATTACTAAATTGGAGTACGAAATTCGAAGAAGTGTCTAAGTGAGTGCCTTAGCATTCATAAACCTAATCAGCAACACAAAATGTAACACTCTTAAAATAAACAGCAACATTGTAAATAGAGAAACAGATAAAATATCCAAGTGTCATTTTGAAGTGTATCAGTTTTCGATACATTTTAAAATAGCGGCTCAATCAAATATTAGAATTGCACACGGTGAGACGCGATACAGATCGGAATTGGAAACGCGATACGAAATGAGAGTACTCGATACGTGCCGCTATTTAGCGCTCAAACGGCGCAGGCGCAAATTGGAAATCAAAACAACTATCCACAATCGAAACTAATCGATTCTTAACATCGTGATCGATAACGTACCATCTTCAGTATCGAAATCACGATTATTTGTGTACAACGAATCACAAGATCGACAGCCTTACACTAATACCATACGGCTATCGGATCGACGCAAGCCTTGCCAATGTATCGAATTCCGTCTCTATCCCACCGTAACAAAGTTTAAAACAGTTGCTGTGTCGTAAAGTGTGAGGAAATCGGTTCGATATTATGATCTATATGGATGTATGGACAACACTCTCAAACATGTCGAGTGCACCTATTTCTTTGGATTATATTAAATTATAGCTAGCCGTGAAAATCGTCTCGTAATGTGTTGGCGAGATTGCCGGCCGTGGGACTGCGGGAACGTATCATTTGCTCCGATTCGGTCCATTTCGATGCGAGCTGGTAAATGGTAATAGGCACTCATTATTCGATTAGTATCGGTATTCGGATTTTAACCTGTTTTAAATCGATTATAATGTTGTTTACACACATTATATTTATAAAGCGACTTAATACTTTTGAATAACTATGCACACTAAACACATATCGACACTTTTCGGTTATGATCAAGTTTTTATTACCAGTGCTTTTTTATATAAGTATAGTATCATCAAAGGAAGGAAGCGAGGTCTAAAATACCTACCTACCTATAGGCCACCCTAGTCACGGTGAAAATATGTTACAATAAGAAAATTAAGCCGCACACGTGAATGTTATAGGTCGTAAGCGATTATTTAATTATGTTAAATTATTAGAAAAAAAAACATTTAAAATTTTCAGACACTTTAGAATGCTGCTGGCTGGCTGCGATAAGTTCAAAGGACCTTTCCCTAGTTTGAACATTTTAAATAGTTAAAGAGATTGATTATTAAGAAATCAGATGCTCTATGTATTGTCTTATTATATAAGTGTCGTGTGCTTGTGCGAGCGTTTCGTCTCGCTGTGTGAGCGGGGGAGAATACATTAGCGTCTGTTAAAACTACATTACGGAGCCGCTCGTCCGCCCCACCATTACCTGCTCACCGTCATTTAACTGTGCATAATTTACACGACATAACATAAAGGTGTTCTGTATGTTTTATTGGGGCTCGGATAAATCAATCTGCGAGGCAGCGACAGTGCTGTTTTGCAGCTGACCGGAATTGTTCCTGCTTCTCGCTACATTGTCGTTTTTCTGATAGTTTTTGATTTTCAGGTGGCCCCTCAGGGGACTGGAATATTAGGCTTATGTAAGCAGTCTGGTTTTGCCGATGTGGACTGTCATTAGTCACCAAAAATCTTGTCCCTTCAAGTTCGATTTCACGTTTGTCCCTTGGAAGGAATAAAAAAACCTGGATGAACGTGACGTGTCTCTGGGCTGCAGAAGGCAGACTGCAGTCGTACTGTATAAAAACTGGCGCCCTAGTCAATTCCAATAGATTAGGTAGCTGACTCCGATATCGTCTGATATAGGAACGAGACAAGGCTAGAACGAAGAGAGACATCTAGGGTGTTTATATATTGTCTTTTGTTGTGAGAGTATGACTGATTAAAAGTGAAATGTCAAATGTTCATGTATAGGTTGTAAGTGAATAAAATTTAATTTTTATAAACGGCAAGAGACTCAGCGAGGGGTCAAGATTAAGTGGATGGACATTCGAAAATTCGCCAAAGACTCAGGAGAGAAAAGTCTCTTGTCCTTTATTTTTTATAGGATAAGGGGCAAACGAGCAGGTGGTAGGTAAATACCGCCGCCCATAGTCATCCGCACGACCCGAGGTTATGCAGGCGCATTGACGTGCAGTAAGCTCTTTTCTTGAAGAACCCCACATCATACCGGTTACCGGAAATACCAACGGTGGCAGCTGGTTCCACATCGAAGTTGTGCGCAATAGGGAATTGCGCTTGAAACGCTCAGTTGTAGACTTCGGGACATCAAGGTAGTGACGATGGAACTTAGAGTTCTGCCGTGATGTCCGAGAGTAGAATTCCGCTGCTGATATTAATCCGAACAACTCCTCCGGTAGAAGATGCAGAGCGAGCCCACGTCTCTTCGTAATGCCAAAGGATCAAGCTGCACGGAAACAATCTGGTAATTAACTTTCGAGTCGCTCTACATCGAACATGGTAAAATGGGCCGATTTGATAGCTGGGGGCACCAGCCAAAAGGTGAGAGCAGTACTCCATATGCGGTCGGACCTGCGCATTGTATAATTGCAGCCGTTGATGTGGCGTGAAGTTCTGTTTCGCCCTATTGAGCACACCCAGCTTCTTGAAGGCTAATTTAACCTTCGCCTCCAAATGACCGCGGAATTGAACGTTGCCCGATGTGTCGACTCCAAGAATCCCGATACTAGCTGAGACCATTAGGGGGGTATTTATTTGTTCGTATAAAGATTTCCATAGCTCGAGGAACCCTAACGTTTCCATGAAGATAGTTGGCACAACTAATGTCTCCGTAGTGAGACCCTTATCTGAATAATTAAAAGTCGATTTAGCTTTCTAATGTCAGCTCCTCCACAGAGTAGGTACACGGGCGACGGGCTTTTTACCGATGATTAATGTGACAGTTGTGATGTAACTAATTATTAATATTTTAACGTTTTATCGTTAACCATGTTTGTGACAGCTATCTGATGAATTAACACAGATACCGGCAGTAAAGTCGACAGTTAAACGATTACACGAACAAACGTACACTGTTATGTTCGGACATGGCCATTGTGGTTTCGCAGGTACAGTTTGGCGTTCATTCTTTTATTACATCTTTAAATAGTGGCTCTAATTGGCTGTGAGTTGCTCACAGTTGGTCAGTAGGTTTGACTAATTGGTCAACTTAACTGTAAACGTTATGTGACTGAATATTCCTCGGCAGTCGGCGACAACCGCTCTTTCCACGGACTATTGAAATTGATTCGAATTGATTTGCGCATTTGCATAGTAATTAGTAACGGCTGATTTCGCATCCAGCTTTTAAAAATACCTTTAACTTTAGCAGTTTATTTCTATAAAAATATTGGCAAGACAGCTGTTAACACTTGATTGGCCCGATCCCCATATTCCTATAATAATGATGATAAAACGCCCTAAGGTATAACTTTTCTCCGAACAACATTCCCAATGCAAAAATAATCCACTTACTCACATAAATGAAGTCATAAACATTTTATTTTCGTATACATAATATTTTAAGATCTATTCCGTGCGCACGGTTTTACGCCACACTTAAACTCTTGTAACTATAACTTCATTTAGCACTCGTTACAGTTTACTTTGTAAACGTAAGTGCTAATAAATGTAAGGCTAAAAATCATAACTCGCGGATTTGATCATTTGTTTTATCCAATGATATGCGCCGCGCTGTGCATCGCCGAATAAACACTTAATTTTATTTCGACATTTATGTCGTTCTGCGTTTTTACGATGCCAATTTAATAAGTTGACGCCGTGTGGCAATAAACGTGTATTGTACTGTAGTGCTGTTAATATCAACTTCTTTTTCAAGGCCAATTTAAGGCGTACAAGATGGCATCACCGCCCACATCATCAAAACTTTGTCCACCATCTTTTAATAAACGCTAAGGCAGATAGATATTTCCGCCACGATGCCGATCCAACGGCGTGCCTCAGCACCGTCAGGTCCTATCGTGAACCTCAACACGACAGCAGTTGGTAGCGGCACACTCTCTGCCGAGTCCGTCACAACCTTCCGGCCACTACTAGAGCCATTCGGACAGTGCACTAAGTATTTTCCCGGCGTAAAAGAAACTGTATTCCTGCCACTAGCATGATGATGCGCGATTTGGAGCTGTCTTTTCGCATCAGCTTACCATCAGCTAAAATACTTATATAATAGTGAGTGAGTTTAAAATACTTATATAGTGTGAGTGAGGTATGGGATAAATAATAGTGAGCGTTAAAATATAACATCATTGCACAACACCAACTATGATCAGATTGTTCTGTAGTTCATGATTATTTGGGAATATGTTCTGTTGTATATATATTTAGAGCGCCTCACCAAATATATTGGATCCGTGGGATTTTAATGACATCCTACGTCTTTCTGCACCGATAGTCGAACTACAGATGCAGTAGTACACTAAAAACCCCAAATCTCTTTCTAATCAAAATAAAAGGACTAATAACCGACTGTTGCAGCCAGTCGGCAACATATCAGTCAGTGTGTCCAGAAGAATCCTAACGTTCACTGGTTGAGGTTCCTAATGTGAGTACAGAGACGATCCCATCCGATGATTGTCACGTGGCTGCGATGGTGTTGTCACTGCGACGCCACCAGTTTGATTGTCACGTGGCTGCGATGGTGTTGTCACTGCGACGCCACCAGTTTGATTGTCACGTGGCTGCGATGGTGTTGTCACTGCGACGCCACCAGTTTGATTCATAATTTTTATAGTAAGGCAAACGAGCAAGCGCGTCCTTTGACTTCCGACGCCCATAGGCATCCGCACATAAGTCAAGCAGATGCATAGCCCTCCTTTTCACCTCCCCTCCAAAGGGCCACAAACCGATTGAGATACGATAGCTCACCTCCATAAGGGCGGTATCTTGAGAGCGACATTTACCCGGTCGTGGTCGGCACGACCGGGTAAATGTCGCATTTCTGCTGCAATGTAGTAGTAGTATGGTATTTTCTTGATGAGCTGATGATGGTTTTAAAATATTCAATTAATATAATTACCTCACACAGCCTTTATGGGCATCATCTGACTGCCTCAAACATTTTAACGATATACAATTCTTGTTATATTATTTACGGCTCTTGCCCGTAGCCGGTACAACTATAAAATTTATACATTTAACTATAAACTTTTGGATATACTCAAATATTTTAACAGGATTATATTGAGTGTAATCCTATTAAATATATCTGGCATTTATGCGACAACGCCATAAATAACATAGACTCGGTGTCCGTCCCGTAAAGACGGTTTAAGGCTTAGGTATACAAAGGAATTTTATCTCGGTTACTTTGCAGAATATTTCCATGAACATAGATTAGAATAATCTTTTCGTAGAAATTTTTAGGAATACGGATTAATAGGATGGGATGTTTCACTTTGAGGATTCGGTAATATCCTTTTACAGAACTGTAAATATCCAATTGAAGTGAAAATAGTTTTAATCTTAAGCTTCTATTCGACTTATACAGAAACAACAGAACGAACGATCTTACACTTCTTATGTCGGCACGTTAATCTTAAACTACCCGCAACTCCATTGCGAGTACTTTAAGATTTATAAAGAATATTCGCGATATTGTTCCTACAACGGTACAATGATAATCCATGCTGCGTTACAGATGAGTCGGGCCAGTACGATTAGCTAGAACCTTTCGCTCGGTAGATACCGCAGCACAGTGAAAGCCATTATTTCGCGTTTAGTGCAGTTTAGGGTTTCCGGTGGCCTGTTGGGGAGACAATAAGAAAGGAGGGCAACGCGTCTGAATAATCACTTGCCTACTTATACTATAAAAAAGATATTAAAATTTTATTTATTTTATCTACATCACTCTTCACAAAATCTTAGGAGCGTTAAGTCTCATGGAACATGCTCATACATATAACAATTAACACTGGTTTGGAGCACGCTTTGTTTAAATGTAACTGCTTTGTGCTTGATAAAAAATGTTAACTTGTCCTTTTCTACATTTTTGTAACCAGGTATTTATTACTAAAAATGTACCAGTCAATGTACTCTTGTTTTTAGTGATCCTATTAATATGCAATCTCACTAATAGTTTTTATTGTTACATCTTTTTTATTTTAGTGCCGTAGCGGTCTTGTTGAGACGATAGCCAAAAGGTTGCCTAGAAGTATTGTTAGTGTTAAGCGAGAGATAGGCCTGACGAGGCTGCATTGCAACAATCAGACTAATTATCTTCTGATGGCAATCTGAAAATATACATGTAACGGTCTAAATATGCGTCTATGGTCATACTAAAAGAACTTACATAACCGCTCAAGAGATGTACCTTCCATCATCAGCCCAGTGACGTGAGATGATAACTACCAGCAACTTTTTTAGTGAGGTAGTTTGCTGCATTTCAACGGAATTGGTCCGGCACGAGCTGGTAACCTCCCTGCACATATGATACCGACGTAAAGTCACATCTTCGTTGTCTCGTTTCGTATCGTTTGTGAGCAGCCGGTGGCCCATTGGGGGTGGAGGAAAGGAGGGCAACGGATCGACAATAACAAATATATTCATGGGTGTCGGTAGTTGTTATATGGTTATCATTTCTCGTTTGCACCTCTATACTATTAAAAAAACTGTTAAAATAACAATAGAAATATATAGTTTATAAAAACACGCATGTGCATACATTGAGGGTTACCTTCGAGTTCTACGGGATCCCCTTAGCGAATAATGATTTGGTGACAAGTAGCCCAATACTATTTCGTACCGAAATACTTCCCTTGGAAGCAACTAAAAGTTGTTGCTAAATCGGTTGACAATTGTTGATGTAACGATGTACGTGTTTACATAACACATACAGCCGAATTGAGAACCTAGTTTTTTCTATTACGAATAAAAATCGCACGAAACGCGCCATCAAAACTAGAGTAGCTAATGAGTGAGCGAGAACTTCCTTATAGCCTATCTGTTTTTAGTTGGCGCTCCGACTCGGTTGCAACAGAATAGATACTGATGATGAAGTGAAATTATAATGTTATATTAAATATACTTCAATAAAAAATAGCATAAACTTCCAGTCTACGTAATTTATATCGATAATGTTCATTTCTATAGCTTTTGTCTATTTGGTTATTATTCACTTCGTACGATTGGGAATAAAAATGGGGGCCCATTTAAACGAAGAAGCCGAGAACGTTTTTCTTACCTATCTATTTAGTAATGACTAGCTGTGCCCTCCAAGTTTTTATGCCACTAAAATTGTTAATGCTTGGGACAGCCCAAACGTTAACAATTTTTTTCTCAAGAGATTTTATTGTATATGTAAATACATACACACCTACAAAATTTCGCAATGTTACATTATTAGAATATATTTTTAAATATTCCTAATATAGCCAACAATGCACAACATATATCTAAAGTGCAAATAAAAAGTTCTTCATTAATTTCACCTGGTCGCTAAATAAACCCGACGAAACCGAACCTAATGACCACTTTTTAGCCTTCTTACTTGTCCAACATACAAAGCCAATCTATCGTATACCGATTGTCTACTTTGTTAACGTTCCCACCTCTCACAGAACTAATATCTACGCATCAAATAATATCATGTCGTTCTTTTTGAAGCCGGCCCGAGACCAATCGATTCAGACTCGATGATGCAGAGTTTGTTTAACCCAACCGAATCCGTCCAAAAAGAGGAGTCGTGAATTGATTCTCGCACTTTTAGATCAAGTGATCGAAACCGGCGCGTTCTTAACAGACGCGCGGTGTACAATTCTGTACATCAACCGAATAGCTTGGAGAAGCTCATAGTAATAACGCAGTGAATTGGGAGGAATATTTAAAGTCATTGATGACCTTTTATGGTATCGGCGATACGTATGAAAAACGCCATCATCACGAGCGGATACCGGACGAAAATGGCCGTGGTAATGGTATTTGTTTGTTGATTTGTCCGTTTTGGGCTGTAACTCGATTTGCTTTTTGTGCCATCGCCACAAAAGCGAGTAAATTTCGTTAACGCTACGCCCCTCTGGGAGCGTCGTGAGCTCCTGGATGCACGGTGCCGTAGAAGATCAATTACGGTGTTATTAAAACAAATATTGAGTTACAGTTTCGCTTCGGACCTGGATCGTGGTTTACGCTCGTTCGATGGCGAAGGTGTTTTTTTTAACTCTGTTCTGCTTATTCAAAATAAGTATATAGGGAGGGAAATTAGGCCTCGCTTAAGGAGGATAGTCATATAAGGAGAGAGCCAGACATCTGATTATGAATGTTGGAATTTTCTCAGGTTATAGAGAACAATCGTGTTTTAGTTCTAAGACGCTCTATAGTTGATAAATCTGTAGCAAATATGTAGTCAAAGACTGTGTAGATTTTTTCCATCTGTATTAACCGAGCATACGTGTTCTTCGAGTAGTACGCAAAAAAACAAAAGAAGTTCTATAAATTTTTTGTGTATTAGCGAGGGCAGACGAGAAAATCAGAGCCGTTCTACGGCTATCGACGCCCATGAACATTCGCACAATTACCAAGCCGATGCGCTGCCCTCCTTTTAAATCCTCTCCAATGGACCATCGCCTAATCAGTATGAGGTACGGGGTAAAAGCTGGGTTCGTCGAATGATAATGTCGTAACGGGGAGCTTATTAAACTACGACGATGTCAAGTCGGCGCTCCGGTACAGTTCGGTGGCGTACTAACGGAACGGGGATGATGAGAGGTGAAAGGGTAATGAGAAAGGGCTTGACATTCCATCGAGATTTACTGATATTCTGACCGTGTCGTACGTAGCATTTCCTACATCACAGAGTATGTAACCGTTAGTCAGTATTGACCTCGAACCGGTTTGCAATTTTGTCTTCACTTCAGAGCGTTTGCAGTTACTCAGTTCCAGTTAACAACTATATAATTGAGATTATAACCACATCCAGCTACATATTCAGTGGTAGTTACATAACAGGGTGTAAACAATTTATTTTAAATTAAGCAAAAACCTTTTATATCGAATTTAGTCGGTCATATCCGGTCGGAGGTGCTAAAAAACATTAACTGTCCAGATTGATTCGAGTCACCGCTATCATGTCGTGACTTGACTGGCGGAAATCACATCTATGCGCCAGGGGTTTAGGTTGAATGTTCCCTGACCGGTACCGCGGTAGGTACAGTGCTGAATTGTGTATATATTTATTTGTCCCTTCAAATTGCATCGCAACTAATTGTTAAAGGTACAGTAGTGCAGACAATCTAATTAGAAGGCCGTCGTACTTCCTACACAGTCTAGTCTCTAATTTATTTGAAAGTAAAACTTTAGTTGGTTGGTGACGTTGTGGCATGGCACCTGAACCGGGCCAGCTCGACAGGGGACTATACTATTACTAACTACATAACAATAATAAAATTAGCCATTGAAACACTCACATCGAGCATGCATTTCTCCCATCTGTGGAAGAGAGGGCGGTCAGTCCCTAAACATACTCCCCGAAACCCGATAAAGTTGTATTGTGCTTTCCTTCGCTTCCTCACCAAGTTCAGGTTCGAAAAAGTACAGGGAAGATTCCGCAGGGTGTCAGTGACAGTTCGCTCTCATGAAGCGTCTCTTCAAGTTGGTC
>JAFELO010001289.1:21579-43683 GCA_017140195.1 Eumaeus atala | reverse complement strand
AAATGCATTCCCCTTCGTCACCAAAAAAAAAAAATAGGTGGAATAATGTATATTTAAGTCATTTATTTTATTTAATATCTTGAAGGTTCTTGATACTAGTTACAAGTATTACAACATCAATAGAGGTATTAGGAGTAACAATTATTGTGCCTTTAATATTTTGTACTTATTTTGAAAAAAAAAGATCAATAATAATACAACTTAATAGTTAATGTAATTTTATCAAACATTTACTGTAAACGTCGATAGTTCCATCAGCGGTCAAAATTCGATACCAATTGTGAGAAAGGAAAGCCTTTTAGTCAAAAATAAAGAATGTCGCTGGATGCAAGTGGCTCGGAACCGTGACTTACGGCGCTCTTTGAGGGAGGCCTGTGTCAAGCAGTGGACGGCGTCCGGCTAGTGATGATAATTAAATTAATGTCAAATGATTGAGTTTGACAAGTGGCACTACATAAAATGTATCTTACCCAAGTGAATGCATATTGTATGCTCGCAGTAGTTTTTGTATCGTTTTATTTAAAATAATAAAATGTAACAAATCTTCTATTAAAATGTTAGCTTTATCTTTTATAGCATATATAGCATAGCATATCTTTTCGGCTTAATGTTCAACTGTGCAAATTTGAAATTCCTCCATTCCTGCATCTTTTTTAAAGAATGGGTTCTTTTGTGTGGATTGAATTTACCTACTTACTAACTTGAATACTTAACAAACGTTTTGAAATCAAAGAAAATAATTTAATGAGTTACTCGGTCTGAGCACGAGATCAAATCATCCATTAGTTTGCGGCGTACTTAATTACATCGCTAGTGGATCGCAGTTAGGCTTTTGACGCGGCAGACAAACGCATATATCGTGACTTTAGCCAGTAAAGTCAGTTTGTTGATAAAGTCAATTAGCGGTATCGAAGCAGGGACCCGTATCAACTGATCCGGGCCCACCCTCGCGTCTGTCGCCGTATCACGGCGCTGCGATTGGCCGGGCGTACCGCAGGGAGGGGCTTGGGTCCGCCACATTTTTTTGTCATACTTTTTTGAACCATGCGTTAGCGATCATAAGCCATCCGCTTTATTCTCCACCAGTCGATTGAAGGCGTTGGTGTGTTGTAGTTTATTACTTTGTTGTGTTTGTAACGTCACAACGCACGTTGCGATTTAATTGTGGCGTTCGAAGTCAAGAGTCAAACTTTTGTGATCTCATTACAGTTTGTGACATTTGTAACATTGGGTTCGCTTGGAGTTTATTTTTACTCAGAAAATAAATAATTGTGCGGTAAGTGTTTTTTGATTGAATTTATAATTATTTTATATTTTTAATTATAAATTTATTTTTTCAAATTTATTTATTTTATTCTATTTTGATTCGATTATTTTTAAATTAATAACACATTTTAATAAAACTAAATTTAAAGATAAAATAGAGTAATAATATGGTACTATGGTAATATATTTATTATTTGTCTAAAATTTTCATTAATTACATATTAGCCAATTGCTTTTTTCTAATTAATATTTTTATTCAATTTAATCATAATATAAGTGACATCTAAGTAGATAAATTTTATGTTAATGAAAGTTATAATTTCTACAACGCAACGAATTTCTTGATGATCAATTAATTTTTTTCATCATAACTCAGAATCCATTTTTGCCTCAAAAGGCATTCATCTGATATTTTAATGGCATTTGCATAATTAGGTGAATTTTATTGCTTTATTGAATTAAGGTCGATATCAGGCCCAAAATTGGACGCAGCGGGGTCCCTATGTTGTTAATTTTGTTTATAGCTTGTATTATAGTCAGCTCTAAAGGTTATACCCATATCTCAAACTCTTAAATATTGTTAGATGTTGTACGAGATGATAACAATAGCACTTTTTTATTATTGAAAACATTTGGTTGGAGTTTTATGTGAACGGCCACAGTTATTAAAGGTGATTTTAATTCGTTTTATATGCCTTTATAGCTGCTTGCAGTGTGCATTTGATTTGGCTAAGGATAGTTTTGAAAATAAATCACCATTATTTGTGAGTTTTTTTTTTATTTTTCTTTCTACATATTACGATCGTCATTATTATTGCTGTAAAGTTTGATTAATTTTTGAAGTTTATACTGGAGGCAGGTATGTGATATTTAGAAATTGTATGTAGACCTAATACTAAAATAAATGCAACTGTCAGTGATCTATGAGTATGATAATTAAAAAAAGTCTGCCCTTTGAAAATGGTTTCATTAAATATTGTTGGAGCTACTTTTTTATAGATAACGCCGCATTATTCTATTAAAATTAAATACCTTATAGGCACCAAAGAAAATTTGCGAGTTTCGAAAGCTGTTGTATAACTATCTTTTGCCAAAATTATTTCTTTGTGAAATAAATAGATATTATTTAATTTACTTGATAATAGCTTTTAGTGCATTCTTTAACTAGTTGTAACATATTTTGTTTGAGTTTGATGACTACAAAATTGCAGACATAGGTAACACACATAGACAAATTATTTATATCCACTCAGCAAACACCTAATAAGATATTATTAAATAACAGGAAATTTTATAAACAAATTATTCGCATCAAGTTATAGTTAATTTTGCAGACGGTCCATGATTTCAGTGGCCAAGAAGGAAGGAAGGCACAAAAAAGCAATAGGACAGTCTTTGAAATCACTTCAAAACTACTATCTGAGGTTGTGTTCTTTTGTAGTAGTAAATACTGTGTACAAAACGTGGCTGCTGGTGACTCACCAGTTTTTTAGTGGCTACCAGGTTATCTCTTCAGTAAACATTGTTCTGTGTTTGTGTACCTTATTGATGGACATGCCACTTGAAAAGATTTATACGTTATTTAAAAGCTTCTATTAACGTAATAAAAAAACCGATGCATTATCATGTTTCACTGCAAGTGTAGCGACTGTTGAGCACCTAATAAAAGAAATATTTTCACTATATTAATAATTAAACCAATGTAATGTTACAATGATTCGTTTAAGGCTATGTTATATTTTACAAAATAAAAAGCCGTTTATGTGAATAATATGGGTGAACGGCACTGCCTCAAATAATTGCAAAATGACATTGATATAATAATGAACTAAGACTACTCAAATCTTTAAAATTATTCATGTAACAATACTCTTGACGTTGGTTTATACATCAAATAAGAATGCCTATGATAATTAAAAAATTAACCGATAAGTGCAAAATATATTGATAAATAAAAATATCGACAAATTTTTGAGCCGTTATTTTTTTGTAGAAATGTCTGTAGATGCTTACTTACTACATTCTATGTCAGAAACCTCTCTAGATACCAATTCGTGTAGATATTATTTAATATTACTAGTAACTCTAAAGTAATTTACAACCACAAAAAGCTTATAAAGGGATTAAACATCTTCATTAACTTTTACGGTAGGCAAGATCTACTCATTCGAGTTATAATTGAGTTCTCACATTACAAAGGTTCTTTGAGTGAATGATTTCAAGTTTTTTTCACGCTAAAGGGTTCGATCTCAATTCGATTAACATTGGCTAATGGTGTTCCTTCAACAGTTAATGAAGTCGTATAACACTGTAAAGGTTACCTTCCTTCAACACTCCACAAATGACTTGCTGATTTTGAAATTCGGGCAGCAATCATTGTATTAGTTTTAATTAGTTAGTAATTAACAGTCTGACTTTCTCATTACACGCTCCTCCGAGCTACTAAAAGCGTGTGTAATGGAAAAGTAGATTGGTAGATCAAATCATACTTTTAATTCTTTTACGATAAATTTTATTGAGGACTCCGGATTGATTATAAGAAATACCTAGATAATTGCATCGATATTGCGATTGTTGAGATAATACAATTTGCACGGCGTACATTTATTAGTTTCTGAGTAAACAATTTTGGATGGATCCAAGCGTTGAATAAGATTCTGCAGTGGAGGCCGCGTGTAGGAAAACGAAGTGTTGGTCGACCGTTCGTTCACCAGGTGGGAAGACGATCTTCGTGTAGTAGCCGGTCCATTGAAAGAGGCGTATGTCCAGCAGTGGACCGATAAGGGCTGATAATGATGATGATGTAAGCGTTCAATATTGAAAACTACTTTTATTTGCAATGTCCTTTTGTACTTCTTCTAATTAATCTATTTTATAGACATTGTCCTAATTATTCAGTTGTATTGACTTAACAAGGAAGAAAACTTATTATCAATAATTAATTAAAAGTAATTATTTTTGGTACTTATTTACTATCTACCAACCTCTGAATAGACCATAAAGTTATAACAATAATTAAAATATAGTAGGGACATATATTTTTATATACGTTAAATTATTTTAATTGTCTAAAGCAAACCCATATGGAGTTAGGTGATATCACGTAATTTGGATTAAACTTAGGGGGCACATTGAATATTTATAAGCTTAATAAAACTTGGGGACAATGTAATACGTAATTGTTCTACTTTACTCCGACATCATCATATTTAACCACATATTAAAGTAAATAATATTATAATTATTACAAGAATGCTAAAGCCGTATTTTTATTGATTTTATAATTATGTGGTTACATAACACAAAATAGAGTCTTTATTTGTAACGCTGTGTTTATCGCTTGGTGTAAATTATTTTTAATGACTTCTATTCACAGCTATTACCATACATTATTAAACTAATTATAATAAGTTTTATTTTCTATTTTGAATAACAGGGCTTTCATTTTTTTAAGGATTAAGACATAAAAATTAAAACTGTTTATTACTGTTTAAAATGTACACATCGGTAAAAAAAAGAACTTCAAATAATTTTGTTACAAAGTTTGACAAATGCTAGGAATGCATAATTTTGCTTATGTGTCTTATATACACCGCAAATTTTTATAAACTTTTTTTGAAACATATTAAGGCCCGAGGTATGAACAAACAATGTGTGAAGTAAAATTGTGTGAAACTACCGTGCGTAACGCTGTACCACACTTACGCCGCTTGCGGATCATTCGCTTCAGTACACTCGAGTAAACTACAGTCGCCTGTCGGAGATGACACTCACAGTTTTTAATTCATAAACTTGCACCCGTTAATAGTGTTTATGTCTTCGTAGTTTAAAAAGGTTTGATATTTCTTAGTCAATATTCATTGAGCATATAATTCTTTTATACTATATAGTTATAATAAACGAGCAATCGGAGCCCATTGGTGATGATTTGCTTTCAAAGGCTTTGTCCACCTCTCCTCCTTATGGACCACGGGCTACTCACAAGCCACATAAAACACTTCACGGTAGTATGTAAGCGAGAGGTGCCTCCCCTAACTACCTACTAAAAAACATCGAATTGAATGTATTCGAGTAGGTATTTATGTCATACGGGGTGGGTGTGGCGGACTATCGTTTTAGTTCTATCTGAGCCAACGGTCGGTGAGACATTGATGATGATTATGAGTAATGTCGCAGGCACCTGAGGTCTGGATGTAAAACTAATTGTCCCGATTATAAGCATATTTACGCTTACTCTACAGTAGTAAAAGTGCAATACTTCACATTTGTAGACTGTTTAATTCGGATACAAAGCATTTGTTTACAAACTTCTTCATGGATAAGTGTAACATTCCAACTAAGGGTACGAAGTATTTTCCACCTTATCCCGTAGGTGCTGAGTCGACTCCGCACTGGACACTTTCTGCAGTTATCTGAAGGTTTAGAAGTAATCCGGAACGCCATTAACACTTAAGCCTAATGGACAAAAACCTCTAATCCACCTTTTGTGTTGATAACGCTCTCTTGCAAATACGTAGAAAATTATAAAAAAGTGGGTAGGCGTATTTTGTACGGGTGCGTATCCTCAACTGATGTTTGCAGCCGTTAATTTAAATTTTCTATTGTGAATATGTATCCACTACACACGCATAATTCAAATGTTATTGGAGGATGTTGAGGAAATGTCGTTAACTTAGACTGTTGAATAACATTTGCTTCGGCTATGTCATTATTACATAACTCTAGAATCTACATGATATTGTTCCCAGCAGTATTGATTTTTGATTTAGGTACATCAATTTACTAGGACTAATTCGCTTGAAAGATACTGTCAATTTGCTATCACATGGAATAGATATTTATTTAGGACTACACAAATGAAATGTCTGTATCAGGTATTGAAAAAAAGTGTCAAAAGACTTATAAAAAAAACTTATCACACTCTTTTTTCGATACAATTTTCTTAGCCATACTTACATTTTGTGTGTATTAGATGTTTGAATTTGTGAATAATAAATGATGACCAATTTAATTCCAATAAATAATGGTATATGTAGATGTTAGCATAGCATGCTCCCTACTCATACGTAGATGACCATACGAGATGACTAGTTTAATTACTAATTAAATTAATAATAATAATACGATCACTACATAAGTAGGCGCCTAAACAGCAGGCAGCTTGCCCCAGCAGCACCTCTGCCCTAACGGAGGCAGCAGGCAGCTTGCCTCCGGTAGGGCAGAGGGTCGTGTGTGTATGGCATGAGACATTGAGCCTGTGCATTAGGTTGTAATGAGTATCTGAACTCAACTGGTTCATAAAACTTATGATAAATAACGTGGACCGCTGTTTTGTTTCACACTTTATATACAAATAAGTCGGCATACAATAGGAGCTTTTTATCATTTGTTGAAGAAATTCGAGGATACCTACAGGAATATCATTGAAAAATAATCTTAAGTTCCATCGATAGAAGCAGAGATCTCAAGGCGATTAACATATGCAATTTAGATCAGAATGACAATTTCGTTACGTTTGTTGTTGAAGAGGTACAGGTAGTTAGTGCACCAAGCTACCTTACTTTACATATAAAATCAGGTAATGAATAATCAAAAAGGTATTATATATTGTTTTGGAAAAAAAGCTATTTAATTGTTACCGGCCAAGTTTTATATTATGCACAAACAATAACTATGAAACATAAAGTTCAATAATCAAGAATATCAATTACACTGTCAACCGGAGACCATTAGCAATAAAAAACTAATCAATCGATTGTGTTAAAACGCGGTTTATTTACAACGGGGAAATAAACTGAGTTATACGACCACACGGACAACCAATAATTAAATAACTAATTATTTATTGTAGGCACATAAACATGGCAAATAGAAAACAACTACACAGCGACTGAAAGGGTAAATATAATAAATAACTTATATGAACATTTTTTTCACACACTTTCGATCCATACAATTTTATTTTCGACTTCTCTATACTATTAATATAAAGCTGTAGTTTCTTTTTTTTTTTTGAATGCGCGAATGAGGAACTACTGGTTCGAACTGAAAAAATATTTTTGTTGAATACATTTATCGAGGATGGCTTTAGGCTATATATGCTATATATACTATATATATAATAGGACCGGAGTTACGCGGGTACCACGGGGCTATGCGAGTTATATAAATATGGGAGATTGATTATGGATGTTTAACCTATACCTAACCTAATATATTTGAACTGAAAATCTAAGCTAAGTAGTTGAACTTTTTAAAATATTGTTTTCATATCTGAAGCAGTCAAATAAAGAAATAATTAACATATCATATGCAAGTTAGATTTTTAAAGTGACAAGTATTTAATTAGATGGATAGTGATATGTAGCATTCAGTTCCTACTGCGTGACCCATTAGGGAATTTGCTAGAAGATGTGTGTGTGTGTATGCAGTGTTAAAAAATGTTTGGCCGCGCCGCTTTATTACTGCGTTTGATAAAACTTAACATTGATTTCACTTAAGAGCATAGTCAAGTAAACAACGAATCGTTACAACCACTAACTGTTTAATTAAATAACCGTTAATGTCTAAAATGAACATTTAAACTTGGTTATAAGCCGCAATAACATGACCTCATTATTTCGCGCGTTCGACTAAAAATTTCGTAATTATGTATTTTCTTTTCCAATTTCATTTTAATTGATTTTTGTAGAACGAAAGCTGATATCTGAAAGAGGCGTAATGGAGCGGCGAGCGGTAAACGAACCAGCAACGCAAAAAACTCTGTCAACCGATTACCTCTGTGGGCTCAATCGTGGCGAATATTCAAATACCGGGCCGCTCAATCGAGCACTTCCTTTTCTTACTAAATTGAATATATTTTTTTCCTAATCAAATCTTTCGGAAAGTACGTGACTTCGAAATTGGTCAATGATCTGTGATGAAACGTGAAGATTCTTGTAATATTATACTCTGTTGCAGTCGCAATACAGAAAATTAGTAATTGAGGAAGTTCATGTAAACAAAACAGTTTAATGTTCTTTTTTTTGGTTTTTATTTTCGGATCTAAACTTGTACTGCGGATGCAAGGTGAAGCCCAGTACAGCTTCACCGGATTGCAACACAACTAGATGTTAGTATACCATCGGTGTTTTCGATTTTCCGAGCGGACCCGTAAAGGATAAAGGTAGTCTTAATAATAATTAATATCGTAGCATCGAGCTATCTACGTACCAAACGCACCAAGTGGACGTCTTAATACTGGAATGTTTATTAAACAACGATTTTAGCGGTATTTTACATTAATTTTCACGGTCAATCATCTAAGAGCAAGGTCTTTGTCTGTGCAGTCTTTGCTATATGCTTCTTCTCTCAGCCTGACACTTACTTTGACTGGTCTCTGTAACTGGCTCTCGGTCGTCCTCGTTAATCTTTTCTGCTCTAAATACATTAAGGTGACAAATATATTCTATATTCACGTATCTCTAGGGGTAGGCGGAGGTGCTAACCGGGCCAACGTACAGTACGTTACTCCGGCCGTGTGAATATGTGATAGCTGATAACGCGTCGTACACCGTGTAATGGGTTATGAGTGCGTTAATTATAATAATAGACATTTATCTACGCCATTTGCTTTGCCCACGATCTCGCAGTGAAATCTAAGTATCGCGGGTTAAATAATGGATTATAATGTCCATTATTACTTAGCTAATTGGTCTGAAGCGAATAATTATTTCTTTGTAATTCTTGTATCATGTTAATTTCATAATTATCTCCAAATAAAAGCATATATGAATTATATTGTTTTTTACTTAACAGTTACTTAGTAAAGCGTGTTAGCTTCATTAAAACTTTAAAATGATTTCAGAAAAGGTTTCTGTTTATATGGTTGTCTTTTTAGATATTCTACTTTAGTGACCCGACCTACTCGGGTTATATCATTTACATTAAACTACTTTTTAAATAACACTGTGCACATTGTCTAAAATACTGCTCATAATTGTGGGAACTCTGGATTTATTTATGACATTTCCATTTATAATAAATTAGAATTTCTATGTATTATAAACATTAATTCGGGTAGCACGTCACCTATGATATGTACAACCTTGTCGATATATGTTTACGGTTTAGTCAAATATACTTGGATGAGAGTATCTTTGAAACGTGCCAGCATCTACAAATATACTCGTATGTAGAACGCGTTGTCTTGATAATCATCAAAACTAAATTGAACTCCACCGCTCAGATCCATTCTTCTCGTTTCTATTACAACATTATAAATGCAATTGGCCTTACTAACCATTTAACACTCAGACAATAAATTTTAGCAGATACAAATAAATATACCCCTTACAATTAATATATAACACAAAAAATTATAATTCCAAAAAGCAACCTGCTAACTATTCTTACATTACCTTACGAAAATGTGTAGGTAAACTAATAAATTAAATGAATATTAACCTTCACTTTACTCTTTAACACAAGTAGGTGAGTTAATTTACGAGAACAACTAAATTGCATTTTTAAAACATCGCAATAAAACCTCACAATGAAATATCACAATACGTTGGCAAAGCAAAGTTTTCAGTATATTAAATTAAACTTATTACAGCTATGTATACTATTATTACTTATGTTAATTATATAATTATATGCATAAGGTTTGTAATAACCTTCCACTTATTATCAGGTTTAAATAGCGCTTTTAATTATGCCTTTGTCTTAAAAAAAATTGAGCGTTATTTGCAAATCGAGAAATATACAACGTGACTGGGCATTTTGTGACTGCCCAAACCCATAGATTTCCGTTTAAAATGGGCATCTGAAAACTCACAAATCGCAAGAAACGGGGTTGGGTCGGCCCCATTCTCCCATTCAGCATGACACTACAGCTTACAGTACCTGTATTTCTGTATGTGGAAAATATCCTATGATACATGACATTCCATGACAAATTTCGTGCTGGTTTTGTATTTAAAACAATGTCTAATTTCTTGTTCCAAATACCTCTATTAGACTTTTAAATGATGATTGTACAAGAATCAATAGGTGGGTAGATACATATGTTTAGATAGACCAGATGCTGCACATGTATACGGGTGTTCAGTGCTTTTATGTGTTTCTTTTTGAATAAAATAACTTGGCTAACGGTTTCATCATCATCATTATGAGCCTTTTACAACGGCTTAGCAGCCGCTATTACCATGTAATCTTCATCGTGTATTCCATCCCCCCATTGGTACGCGTACCCCACTTTAAGAAACCCTGTGATGAACAGTGTGTCCTGCTTAACGCAGGGTTTCTCAAAGTGAGGTAAACGGTGGAAACAACTTACACTCGACGTAGACATTAATTACCTGCAGTGCTCATGCCATATGTCAACGCCAACTTAGTTTAGGAACAGTCTCTAGAGGAGACCTCAACGCTCGTACTTAACGCAGGGTTTCTCAAAGTGAGGTAAACGGTGGAAACAAGTTACACTCGACGTAGACATTAATTACCTGCAGTGCTCATGCCATATGTCAACGCCAACTTAGTTTAGGAACAGTCTCTAGAGGAGACCTCGACGCTCGTACTTGCTTACTTACTCTGATTTTACTGCCGTTCTGAAGAGAATGAATTTTGGTACATTTTCCGTCCGATCCAATAAATCAATTCTGAAGCAAAATTAAATGAGCTCATGGTGAGGTCAAAAATCATGTTGATATTGTCTTTACAATAATCTTTGTGAGAAGCTGCATGCCTCCTTTTGAGTATGATACAGCTGAATTAGGAGGCGATGGATATCCAACACTTTGAAAATTTAGGATGAGGTAGTGCCATGCTGCATAGGAGGAGGTAGTGCCATGCATGATGCATGACATTACATCCATCTATGCAACGGAATTGGGCCAGCACGAACGGGGAGGTACCTCTCGCTCACTGGATACCGGCGTAACAGAGACAGCGTCGCTATAGCGTTTTTTGCGGTTTGTTAGTAATCTGTGGCCCATTGGGGACACAGGCGGGCAACGCATCTGCGTAACAATCATGCAAACGTCCATCGGTAGTCATCAAAAGGCTCCGATTGTTTGTTAGTCTTTAAGGGGCAAATAGCATAAGTGCTATAAAAAAGTTCCTAGATTTTGTTACTCATTCTAAATAGAAAGACAAAATATAGTTGTCACTCTATCGAGATCTAAAGAGCTAATTCGATATCTATCAACTATTAAGAGATTTAGACAAATAAACGAAATAGTTGTCCAATTGGTTCTATTGGCTGGTGGAGTGAATGCTTATTATTGTGGCATCGGTTGGTGTAGAAAGTGGTGATGGGATTTATTAGCGCGTGCAGCAGATGCGGAGCAGGTGGTGGTTCCGCACCATAGCGCACAGCCAATACCAACTCGATGAAACTATATCAGATACTAGAGGCGGTGAACGGAGATTTTGTAACAAGCAGTGCTATAGATGCATTGCTTTAGAATTAGGTCGGCACAACCGGCGTAGTATTTCTCGATCGTGTGATACTCGCGTCAAGTGAAGTTACTACGGATAGCGATACAAGCGGATGCGAGTCTGACAGTAAATTTGATGGGGGAAAAGCTAAGCTTGGTTTTTGAGAATTTTTACAGGCGCTGGTAATTGCTGCTCATTTGTCTCTTTATGGTACAAAAATGTTGATGATAATATTGTTATTCCTTAATGGTCAATACCTAGATAACAACCGAAAACATTCTTTAATAGTTAGAATTAACTGTATTTATTAATGGAATCATTCCACCGTTAAATTGGCACTAAAATGTTATTAGTCAACGGTTAATTAGAACGTCACAGTTAACTAATTAATTAAGATGATAGAGATAGGTAGTGACTGAGTAGCAAAGTAATTATAGCAAGCGGTTCATTTATTTGAGAATCCGGAAAGGCTATTCCCCATAGTGACCGTACCTTTAGGCATCCATTGAAGCTTAGTAAATGTGACAGATTTTTTAGTAGCTATGATACAATGCATATCAAGTTATATGGTCAATATTGAATGACGCATATTTCAATAGAGGCGGTGGTCCAGGTCACCTGACCCTGGGATGAGTACACCCATCGGTTCGTAGCCGAACAGGCAAGTTGCTGGGGTGATCAGTTGCTAATAAATCCGGGGTATTCTTCCCCCTTCCAATTCACCCAGAGCCGGTTGGATAGTAAGTAAGAGGATCTTCCCCACTTAGTAAAAAAAACATAGCAGTCATCATTGTGAGTGTGCAGCGGGCATCGCTGCATCATTAATTATTTAAGAGCACAACGGCCGTCTGTTCGAATGTGATCGATTTTCACAAAGTATACCCAACGGACCTACATACGGTTTTCAGCAATTAAGTACCTGGTATTGTACAATTAAGTACCTGGTATTGTACAATTTTATTGAGGGAGGCCGAAGTTCAGCAGTGTACCGATAAGGGGTGATAATGATGATGATGTACAATTTACTACTAAGGTCTTTCATGAGCGAAGCCAGGACGGTTTGGTCGTCATTAATATTACAATAAATTACTATAGAAGAGAACTCGTAGTGATTTGATCAATAAAACCTACGTTCAAACAACTACATCCGCGACTGAAACATACACAGAACTAATAAACACTGGCAACATAAAGATACAAATACACTAAACGTTAAATAACTTGAAGGGACACTATCACATTTAACAGGTATGTAAGTATATTCTATCACGCCGAGTTTAATTTAATAGGTATGTAAGTATATTCTATCACGCCGAGTTTAATTTAACAGGTATGTAAGTATATCCTATCACGCCGAGTTTAATTTATGTTCGCCGAGCATAATGTTAAAAACATTATATCGCAACACGTACATTCGACCATAATTATATTTTGTTTTTCACTTCCATTTTATAAGCTTATTAAATTTTATTACTGCATGATAGTATTATAATTCCAAAATGGCTACTCCGCGGAGTGGAACGGTTGCAATTGGTTGAATAGATATAAATGTAATTTCTACTTGATTTTTTTGTATTTATGGTCGGCAGTGTTAAAAAGGGAATTATACAATTACCATTTTGTCTCTGGCGAACCCTTCTCTTTCCTGCCTGCAAACTTGGAACGTTTCGATATAAAACATATGTTTAGTGAAATGTCGTAATTGGCTTGAAGAGTAATTTTACACTCGAGTTTTTAAAACGTTCAGAATTGTTATTTGCCTTTACGGTATTAATCATAAAAATAAATGTGTATGTACTTCTGTACACGCATTAAAATTTATGCTACTTTGACGTAACAAGATAAAAATCTTTATAAAATTTTATCGTTCGATTTATTCGACGTTTGTAGAAAAAAATGACGCAAAAAAGATATTTAATACTTTAAAAATTTTGACTATACCTAACTGACGACGAGGACGAAACTGACGCACACGGTCACGAAAAACTGACATCTGAGTGTCAGCCTTTTCGTGACGGTTCAAAGTTATACTCAACATTTTTTCCTAACGCGCCAAGGAAGTGTAAATTCAAAATAAATATTTAAACCGACGTCGAGTAACAGAAAGGTTTATAATTCTAAACCCCTAATCCACCTTTAACCTAATTGTTAACCTAAGTAACCCGAAAGGGTTGATGTAATAATCTAAACTAAGAAGAAATGTACTATAGCTAAGTAAAGTTATACCTATGACGTAGTAGTAACCTATACTACTCATCTCTACTACCTACACACAAATAAATTGTTACACTGGTGTAGATTTTTACTAACTATTTGATGTCATTGCAGTTATATCAAAATGATGATAAAATAAAATCAATCGAGGAGTCATTAGATAGGTAATCAATAGTCAAAGGACAGTTGAAGGTATATTTGGTAGTTTAATTATCATAATTCTTTATCTCTGCATAATGTTTGTATAAAACGAGTTGATAATTGATGTAAAGGGTGAAACCGACGGTGTGTTCATTGCAATTAAGATGAGGAAGTTCGATACGATGGTTAATTGTGCCTGACGTTTGCATTCACTCCAGCTGCCCTAATTATTAATAATAATGAACATAATATGTGGGTAGTGGCAGATCGATATCGCTCCACTAATGTTTGCTCCTGGAAAACTATTGTTTGCTTACTATTTCATTTCCATACATAGATTTTTCGATTTCGCTCAATTATATGTTAGCGTGAAGCGGCGTTGCGAAGGTTTTTAGAACTGGTAATATTACCTTCCAGTTTAAAAGCCAGCTGTATTTCAACGATTACATTTATTTTGTATTATAAGATATTTGAACGCCTACTCCAAGCCTACATATTTATCCTACCTATAATTGATCTTTACTAGAACCTACATTTCTGCGAATTAAAATCTCTAAAAAGGGAATTTACGATTCTTTTAATTTCATAGTGTTAGAAGTAAAGTTAGTCCTTAGTTTCAACACTAGCTCATTCGCCGTATCTTCTTCTCGTTTGTTCGATGGTCGATTAGCGGGAAGGAAGCTATATCAGTGCTAACAGAGGGTTTGGTTGTGTATGTCCATGGATTGCTAAAGGCAGATGGGTTTGAAATAGTTGGCGATAACTATACCAATCAAAAAATGACATGAGAGTAACACACTTCTATGAAGCAAATAATAATAAATACATTCGATGTCTATCAAAGTCGCGGGTAATAGCTAACAATGTAAATTCCTACATATTTCGGTAGCACGAATGTGCATATTAAAATTTCTAATGTACAATTTGCATTAAGAGCGCGTACAGTAAAGTGTAAATAGAGAATAATTCGAAGTGATTTTGTTTTAATAAAAAAATTGACAGCATTACTGTGTGCGCCGGGTATTGCTCAAATGTGTTAGTTAACTTCAACGGTCCGATGCTGTTACACAGTATCTTAATTCAACATGTTATGCATCTAATTGGAACATTTTCTGGTTTTTACATTTTTTATATACTGTTAACTTATTTCTGTTCCGGTCTGGTTGTATCGGACAATGCCTGCTCGTAACTTTTCGAGAATATAAAAAAACTAGCGTCTCCAACTTCGCACGGGTAAAATACTTGGCCCGATCGCTACCGAGGTACCTCCACGGAATAAGCTCGGACGAATTAAATAAATGCTAGAAAACTTGTTTGATATTGCTGTTTTTGTGTATTCTACCCAAAGTTTTTAAGAAAAGAAAGAAATGTTTTCAAGGTATTATTAGATATAGGCTTTATATACAGTAGGTATGAGTGGGTTCAAGCCTTGTTGCGGCGGTGGGGCTCACTAGCCCGGAGTGATCCGAGACAATTGTACCGAGGAGGCGGGTGCTCTTTGTACCCATGCTATATATAAGAAGAGGGGACAAAAGAGCAAAAGGAGGCTGCGCTTTTGCGCCCATGCGCAAAGGGTCGAGGATGGGAACCTCACCCAATTACACTGTCCCAAAATTCGATGGGTTGTCCTGTGGTGCGGGACAACTCCATCTGTGGAGGTGGCGTCGGTCCCTTAGGGGCTGACTAGCCGTCGAGGTGCTCTGATAGTTTGTTGTTCCGAGACACCTCACCAAAGGCGGCACTGATGGCACTCGCAGTGGCTTTTGTGCATAGTCGGCACTTTGATATGCCGCGAGCCCCACACCACTGAACCCCACCCAGGGCCAGTGTAGGTGCGAAAATTCGTTTGCCGGCCCAAAACAATCAAATAAAAATCTCTACAGCTTTATTATATGGATATCAATAGGGAAATCTTGTGAATACTATAGGAACAAATATGAGGTCAAATTTAATTATGCGATTGTGATGTAATTCTGATGCAAAGGGGGAACAAGAGTACATATTCTAATTTGTTTATTCATTAAAATAAAACTACTTTTACGGATTTTAACGCGGTTTATTAAATTATTTATGTAGCCCGACGTTTCAGAAGCTTTACAGCAACCGTGGTCATGGGCGGATTGAGATGACAGATGTCCTGATGTACCAAGTTTTTAAAAGTACCCGAAGAATTATAATTTTAGTTGCTCCGATTAACGCAAACAGTACTTGTTACATCTCGCTGTCTTGAGGTGTTGTGTTTACTTTTTGATTTGATTATGTTCACCACTGCGGCCCAAGCAGAGGGAAGAACCCAGCCATCTTCTCTATTGAAATTTGGATGCTTTTTTTCATTTCAATAGCTCCAAAGTACCAAATTGTTTATTCATCTAAATATCTATGTTTTGTTGCAGATTGAGTAATGGGTGTATCAGAGCCAGGTTCCTCTACCACCCCAGACCTTCCACCCCACGACCCGGAGTGCCCGGGCTCCGGCAGCGGCATGGACGACGAGGACTTACCCCGACGGAAGCAGAGACGCTACAGGACTACCTTCACCAGTTACCAGTTGGACGAGCTTGAAAAGGCGTTTGGCAGGACTCATTACCCAGACGTATTTACCAGGTAAACGGTGACTTTAACGTTTTGGTCGGTATTCAAGTTTGCTCTTAACGTTGCTAACGCCATCTTTAAGAGGACTCGTGTCACCATAACTTACAAGTTCTTGCTTGCACATGTTAGTTAATGTTCTAACGTGAGCCGTTTTCTTTTGTTTTAGAGAGGAGCTGGCATTGAAAATAGGACTAACGGAAGCCAGAATTCAGGTAAATTGGCATCATTTACATCATCGTAATTGTGATCATCGTAAATGTGACGGTTTGTGAGTAGCGGTGGCCCATTTGAGACCGTGAAATGGAGGGCAACGCATCGGCACAATTATGCTGATGTTCATAAGCGTCGGTAGTCGTCGAGAGGCTCCGATTTCTCGTTTGTCCCCCTATATTATAAAAAATAGTACTTAACAGTTTTGCGTAGAACCTTATGTGTCCTTAAACTACAAATGCAATTCGGATTCACAATTAAACTGTGATCCTCAACGACTAGCCGTTATTCTGTTTAATAAGAGCCGTTATTATGTTTAATAAGAGCCGTTATTATGTTTAATAAGGGCCGTTATTGTGTTTAATAAGAGCCGTTATTATGTTTAATAAGGGCCGTTATTATGTTTAATAAGAGCCGTTATTATGTTTAATAAGAGCCGTTATTATGTTTAATAAGAGCCGTTATTATGTTTAAGCATACAACTTTACTAGATTTGGATGTACTTAAATTTTTAAGACAATAACGAACTCCGTTCATTATTATGAGCTATGGTGTGACTAGCTTTCAATTCAATTCTACAAGTTTATCTAAACATCCAGCATCGTTTTGCAAATTTCATTTTAAATCCCTTCAACTATAAGGTAATATTTCTCGTTGGTGTTTGCAATCAACATGTTTTCTTTCACCTTGACATATACACGTCAAATGTACTCATAAACACTGGTTAATTAAGTAATTACTGGCATTTTTCTGTAACAAATATAGCGTTAAAATCACAAAAGGTCAGCAACGGAAAAACACTAAGTACTTATTCACGAGATGTGGAAATATTCGCCGCAGCCCTTTGTGAGCGGAGCGCGCGATATTACGGGTCGTAACGAGTCTCATGATATACGTGACGACATCCTCTGGCCACTAAAACTTCATTGGTGCAATTATGACTGAAGGTGGAAAGTCAACGCATTCCGCTTTAACACACCAGACCCTTTTTGTTAGGTCACAACATATTGATCATTCTCAAAATCTCAAGGTTTTGTAAAGCAAGCTCCGTTTAAGCACAATAAATCACATTGTTTCAAAGGTTTTTATTAAAGTCCTGTTAGCCTAATAATTTGACTGTGGTGCTTAACGAGATAGTTATCGAATAGTTGTTGGACACTCTAATGGTAACTTGTAGAAATGGCCCTAAACATTTTAATTGGCACAGTTTTAAATAATACTCTTGGGACAACTTGGTCAAAATGGATCTTCATGTTAGCTTCCAAATTGATCATTGTTTCATTAATGATTGAGATATTATTCAAGACAATCACGTTCAGTGCAGAGATATGTCTGCGCATAACATTGAAGGGTTTTAATGGCGTTTTGGTCCCTTCCTTCTTTGCTGATAGGGGCAAGTAGGAAAACACACTTAAGTTTTGACAAGGGTGCTAATGGTTAATATTTTTAAAGGAATAATTGTATTGTCAAATAAATTATACCAATATTTATGAGTTGATTTCGCGTATATATTATAGGCGTATATGGGCGTGGAAAAAAAATTAGAAACATATTGCAAATATGACTATAATATAGGTAGGTACAATAAACAACACAATTAACAATTTAGTAAATTGAATACTCATGTCTTTGGTTTAATTTTAGTATTGTTAAGGTATTCTACACAACTGATAATTATATATTCGTCTATAATTTATTTAGTACGCATATTTTAATAGATGATAACAACGACATTGCAGCAGGAATGTCTGACTTCATCAAGGCTATTAACAAAAACTAGCAAGTGTCTTCGCGATAGGAATACACGACTTACATTAAAAGGAATATTTTATTTGAAACATAAAACTATCAGGACCTTAATGTATGAGCATTTAAATTTGAATAATATTTGGGTAAATATAAATTAGATGGTCTAACGAAGCTTAATGATAATTATATTAAAAAATTCATCACCTTTAGCCGGTGATTGTACGATATAAGTCGAGGAATGACATACACTTAATATTCATTAAATTTCGTTCATAATACAACCATTAAAACAACAATTTTTTGTATTGATTCAGAGCTGCAAGGTTAGTAAAGCTTTATTCGTTACCGCCGCCCTGGTTGCAATACATCGTAGAGAAAATATCGTTTCACAACATAACTTTTTTGAATGCAGTGAATAAGGATTTTCTTATTATTAGTCTTTAGGGCTAAAGGTATTTTAGTAACATTTGTGAAGATTACATAAACAATTCAGTTCATCATTATCAACCATGTAAATAAAATTGGTTTGATTGGTGATTTCATTAGTCTACGCAAACGTCTAATGGCGCAAACGTTAAATTACTTTGACGGATTTTATCGCGGTTTCTTTAAGTATTGTATGCCGATGTTTACAGATGTTCTGCTTCCGTAGTGTACTCCAACACTAAAGATGTGGACTCCCCTTATCGAAAATCGAATAGCACACTAAGCAGTCTTCTATCTACTCAAAAGCGGTGTCATTCTTGAATGTTCTATGATCTAATGATCAATTCGTCTATACTAAATTTATATAGTATCTAAGACATAATAATAGGAAATAATTTCCTTAGTTCTGGGCTTGTGACTCTTTGGACTTAGATTATTACGAGTACTGAATTTATACTCTGATTTTTGGCGTTCCATATTCTTAATTTCTTCTTAATTTGTATTGTAAAGTCGCATATATATAGTTATTGCGTTCTTCGGCAGTAAACCGTGTGCGTGTCATTTTTCCGCTCCATATAACTTTATTTGGACAATCAGTAGCTAAATTAATAAACATGATCAAGTTTCACAGTACATTTAAGACGATCGTTATATCGTTAAACAGATAAAAACGATAGATAATGTGGTTGAAAATACCTCACTCAATATGCGTAAAACTGTTAAATTTTAACGATTCAATCGTTAATTTTTTTAAAAGGGTGAGCTTGTGGTCATATCAGGATTATTTTCTAGAAAATAGTATTATACTTTGCTTAACTTTCAGACCTATACTTTGATTTTGGTACATTTGGACATGTATAAAACTCAGATTATGAATTATGTTATCTCCGTTTGAAGGGGGGTCTGGCCAGAAGCGTGCTCGTCACGACCCCTGCCAGTCCACTGGACTGCAATTCTGGCCTGAGTACGTACCGCAGCGCGGGCTAGGCTAGGGCAATTCCGTTGCATAGGAGAATGTAGTGTCATACACCACGCATGACACTACATGAATTGGGCGAGGCCCCTATGCAGAAAGGCACGACCTCATTAAATATATGTTGTCGCTGAAGTGTAAAAAATAAACTGTCTCATGATAGCTGTATAATTGCTGTTTTATCCCATACAAGTCTTTTTCAAGTCTACTCGAATTCCATTACGTTTGGCACCAATGCGTCAGTCATTTAGACCTTATCCGTTTTCCTTGTCAATATTGATGTTACATTCTAGAATTTAGTTCATTTATCAAACCCTATTTGAGAGTTCTCCAGTTAATTATCACTGGGACGTGTATTAACATGTGGTTATGGACTATCTGACCGGCGACTGGCGTATGTCAAGTGTAATCTGTAACTGTAATTTAACATTTTTTACAATTAATCTTGCCAATGGCTTCTTGTTCTATACCCGTTGGTCAAATGGACACTCAAATACGTAGCTATATTATTAAAACTAGATTTGGAGTTGCAGTTACTTTATTATACAAGAATATATATATCTGTGGACTTATCACACCACTTTAGATTAGGATAGCCCTGTGTTAAGAGCCGTGAAGACTTGTTTGTGACAGGTGCTAGACAGTGGAAATATATTTAATATTGGTATAACATTAGAAAATTGTATATATTTAAGATTTTTATTAAACAAATACATAGATAAATAACGATGACCTGAGTGGGGTACGAACCCGCCACCTCCGTGCAAAATGCACGACATACGAGCCATGTTACCGCTGCACATTGTTCGTCTAGACTAATTTTATACGGTACCTAAGTGATAAATGATAAGTACATATTGTGGCACTCCTTAGACTCCTCCAGAGAGCGCCTCAATTTGCATGTATCGAGCAAATCACGTCCTCTGCCTGGTGGGCCGTGGGATGAGTAATACAAGAACAATGAATAAAGGAGACAAAACTTATTAACTTTTAAAAGAAATCTTAAAATATTAACGCACTTGACCGTTTCGTTACTCCTTTCTTATCTAAAAGAAGTAAGGATAACACCTGATGTAAATGTAAATGTCCAGCAACCGCCGAACAAATACTGATAATGAGTATAATGGCTGTTGTTAAATATGAATGCTTACATAAAACACAACATGAATGGAGATCAATCACAAAGTACAATAATTCAAGTTGCGTTGCGTTATACCTGCGCTATAGCCGTTGTATCGGGACCTGTCCGCCATTTGAGCTTCGGATGCTTCATCAAATGCTTCTTAGCCACAGCCACATATTTACATAATATTTTGGTAAGTTTTGCCCATTATTATGGTTCCGGGCCCGACGGGTAAAAACGGGTACCCTATTATTAAGACTCCGTCACCAGGCTGCATCGCCTGAACCGTGATGGCAGGACCGTTAAAATTTTCACATGTGGTGTATACCCGTTGACGCTAAAACAAATAAATATTTAAATGGGGCTCCCATAAAAAAAACGTGTTTTTTATATATCATGGTACGGAACCTTTCGTACAGTAGCCTGACTCACTATTGTCCGGTATTTTAAGTTCAATATAAATATATTATTTAAAGGCACGCCGTTGAATGCAAACATTTCATAATTAATGTGTTTTATAGTAAAAGGTGTAAGCAAGAACGTTGTAAGTACGTGTATGCAAATTATAAATGGACAGTTACGATGAATTAACATTTGAAAGTGCAAAGTGTGTCGACGTACGACATGTCGTAAGCGACAGCTCGTTAGTATGTAATTACATTTTATTGCCATTCGCTATTTTGATGGTACAATTAAATACAATTTGCTGAGTTGCAATTGAGTGCCAGTTTGGTCATTACGTACATGTAGGAAGATGTAGTGCCATATTGCATAGGAGGAGTTAGTGCCATGCATGGCGCATGACACTACATCCTGCCGTGCAACGTAATTGGGCCGGCACGACTGGGGAAGTGCCCCTCGCCCACTTGATACCGGCGTAAAGTGACAGCGTCGCTGTCGCGTTTCGCGCGGTTTGTGTGTAACCGGTGGCCCCATTGGGGGAGAGGGGGCGATACACACAATTAATGTCGGTCGGTAGTCATAGCCC
>JAFELO010001289.1:1111-21183 GCA_017140195.1 Eumaeus atala | reverse complement strand
AGCGTCGCTGTCGCGTTTCGCACGGTTTGTGTGTAACCGGTGGCCCCATTGGGGGAGGGGGGGCGATACACACAATTAATGTCCATGCGCGTCGGTAGTCATAGCCCCTTTATGGTATAAAAAAGTACTGTAACCATAGTAGTGCGGCCGTGCTATACGCATACCCAAAAAAAATATTAAAGATCTTCTTTCAAATCTATTTGGTATGTGTTAACAAATTAGATTTTTTTCATACAAATCCTCTTTTATACAATTTTTTTTATAATATATTTCATTTCACAGGTATGGTTTCAAAACCGTCGCGCAAAGTGGCGTAAACAAGAAAAAGTGGGGCCCCACGCCCACCCGTACAGCGGGTACTTGAGCAGTGGGCAGCCGCTGCCAGCGCCCTCCGCCCTCCCTGCGCCGCACCCCCTCTCGCAACTCAGCTTCGGCCTAAGGAAGCCCTTCGACAACGCTTTGGCGTCGTTCAGGTACATATCAATTGGACGAACTACCTCAATTTAGGGAACAATACAGGTAATAGAATAGATCGTTTTTGTTTATAAAAAAAGGACCGAATTTGAAGTGTTGGCTCACCAACAACGTGACAAAACGCCAAAATTAAAATGCTTTCTTCTCATAAATACCTACCATTAAGTTTTTTTCTTGCGGGATTTTCATGACGTCATAGTGTACGGCATACAATAAGATACAACAAAAAAAAGGCCTCTGCTACCCGGGTTAAACGTAATTTGCTTACATAAAATTTATCTTAATTTTACAATGTGTCTAGTCCAACCTTATTGCTATACACACGTAAGGTACTAAACCGTATACAATATACATCACTAACATGAATTCTATTTGTGTTCAACAGGTACGCAAGCACACCCCTATTTGGCGCTCAGTATTTACCCTCGCTGTCTCGTCCCCCTATGTTTGGTGCCCCGCTGTACCCGGCGTCTCATGCGCACTTTCACTCTCTGTTCGCAAACCTGACAGTTCCTGAGCTACCACGCATCTCACCCGAGAGCACGCGAGTGTCGCCCGAAATTAACCGATCACCCGCACCATCAATCTCACCTCCAATATCACCCGGGAGCGAGTCCTTACCTCCTCAGCCCGAGGACATGCGAAGTTCCAGTATCGCGGCGTTAAGAATGGCAGCCAGGGAACATGAGATGAAGCTAGAAATACTACGGCAGAGAGCCGACTTAATTTGCTGATAGTATAGCATAAAATGGTATCATGATAATAGTGTGCATAAAAAATTGGAGAAATTAGTGCTGAGAACACTGGAGATACTACATATGTTTGGATCTCATTGGACTTAACAAATTTAACATACTTTGAAAATCATGTCTTTGGTGTGCGCTTACCTTTATTGATGCAATTCAGATTGGTTTTTCTTCATTGTAAATAAGTAAAATGTAGATAGTTATATATTAAGTATACTAAATAGTAAATTATAGTTAAATGTTTCAAGACCTTCATGGTTACATTTCACAGTGCAAAGACAAGTGCATTATTACAATAATAATTTATTTTTACAGATATGGTTGTTAGAATTTAAGGTGTAACTTTTATTAAAGTTTGAGTGAAATTATTGTACGTTTACCCGTGGTAACCTATAAGTGTTTCCACACGTGTGCCATTTACATTGTCCGGTCCTATATTGGCTATAGGAGCAGAGTATTACTTGAATTTTACTTTCCCCGATATCGCATCGGATAATGTGGCAAAGCTCCGACGAGGTACAGTAGCTTTTAATTCCCATGTAGTTTCGCTCGAACTCTACCCAGTGTATTTGATCTTGTTCCTTCACTTTCTACTATAAATGTAACATAAGGATGTTCTTATTAAACACTTTGTTAATTATTTATAATTAGGAACTAATGGTTGTTTGTAAGTACCCGTCCAGTTTACGTTATTTAACAATAAATTTATTTTATTAATTTTCATGATGGTTTATTATTTTACACCTGCATCTATCATTATGATTGATTCGGTCTCGATGAGTTCAATAATATTTGTGAGACAAATACAGTCAATTTAATGGGAGCCAAAAATGATTATTGCTTTAAATCATCGCCTACTAGCAGTTCCCTGCGTCTTTACCCTCCTAACCGTGTTAATATCAGTCATTGTGTGGCGATGAAGGAATATATACGTAGCTTATAACCCTCCTCGGTATATGGCTCATCTAATACTACACAACTACTACAGACGGCCACTTCCCAATGTGCCCATCTTACAAAGACTGTAGCTGTACGAAATTTAACGAGAGTTTTCTGTTATACTTCCGAGAAAAAATAGCAGTCTTTTAATAATCCTGATTATTATAAGACTGCTATTTTTTTGTAAATGTTCCGCTTTCAATTGTCTGACCCTCTACTCCATTATATTGTGCATAAATTGCTGCCCAATTACTCAACACTTAAATATTTTTAATATTTTTCCACGCTATCTATTTTGTAATCTCCGATCTCCTCGGCCATGATAAATATTACTTTGCTGTTCTAAAACCATTATCAGGATGCATCTCTCCCATCTTAGAGAAAGAGCTGGGTCTGTCCTCCTACAGACTGTAAATCTTATCAGACTGTGGCCCGACAAGTATTTCAGTAACGATGCCGCTGCTCGGGACTTCCGCCAGGAGGCTCATATAAAAAAAATCCTCGTGCACTTGTCCGTGTCTGGCGTCAATTTACACGTCTACTTGTTATTAATCAAACAGTTAAGTGCCAATTAATTTAATATAATCGACTTTTTATGTGAAATAGCTCATTCTAACTAATGAAGAGAGTATAGCAAATTGCCCGATGTTATAAGTAATACAACAGCGGTATTTTAATAGTGTGGGTTCATGTTGATAAGAGGCACTTAGCGACTTGACGGGTTAGCGGGCAGGACTGCGGAGGTGTCTCTCGCTCACGTGATACCGCCGTGAAGTGACTACTGTGCTGTCGAGGCTTGTGCGGCTTGTGAGTTACCGGTGGCCCTTAGAATGGGAGGACGGATAGAGAGTAATACGAGCGTAATACTGCGGGGAGCGTCGTCCCACCTTTTTTTTTTAGTTGACAAGGGGAAACTCATTAACGCGTTCTTGTGGTGCGGGACAAACCCACCGACTTTGGGACAGTGCAATGGAGTGAGATTCCCATCTTCGACCCTTGCCTTCTTTTGTCTCTTCTTAAGATAGGGGTAATTGGCTTCGCCCAAGGTGTCGCGGATCACCCCAGGCCGGTAGCCTGGGGTGATCCCACCGCCACGACAAGGCCTGAACAATGGTGGAGAGTCATCCCACCTATACAACGTTAACCAACACTCCGTTTTCATAAAAACTCTACTCCAATTGTCGGCATATCATCAAGAATACATTAACTGCATTACACAGAAATCAGAACGTGGAGATATTTCTCGCTCATATTATATCATCGTGTACATTGATAATACTGCATGCCCAATTCAACTGTATTACAGCAATAACACCACCTCAACGATAGAAGTAGACCCTGAGAAAACAACTGGTTTTCTTTAAGATGGTTTTGGGACGATAGAATTTTAAAGATAGAACAGTGTACTGTGAACGCATTGCCTGTATCGACGGAGTAAAAGACACGACTCACTCACAGGCTCCACCCACTGGGAACTGGGGCTGGAATTATTGATTTGAATAATGACTAGTCGAAAAAAGACATGCCATAACAGATCGTTTAAAATAGACCGTAGACAATGTTACTGTAAAAGTGACTTCTGGAATAGCCAATAAAATGTTATCGTGTCCTAAATTAGAAGTAGCGAAACGGAACGAGCAATAAAACATAGAAAGTTTAAGTTACCATTAAATGTGGCGTCTGTTTAGACCGAGGATCCGCGGATTAGTCAATTTCGTGAAATAACTAATTTGAAGCGGGGCTTCAGCCGTAGACAATAAAAAACTTCAAAAGTAAAAAAGTGAAAAAATACACTTCTCTTGTAATGGATATTTCATGTAATTATTCGTGGCATGAAATAGTCATTTTTATTGTGATTGTTAATTAAAATCTATCTCGTCCTACTGATACTATAAGTGTGAAAGTCTGTATGTTTACTTTTATTATTTTATGCAAAAAAATATTGGAACGAATATTGATAACACTTGGCACATAACATTATTGGATATCTTTAAATTACTTTTTACTGCGCAACAATGTAAGCGCCATACGCGAGCGAAACGGCTTGTTATAGTCATATATATAACGCGTAGAGGTTAATTTTTCTGATTATTGGAAACAGTAATATAGTCCTATTTCTGTTTTCAATAAATAGTTTCATTGTCAAACTATAAGTAAGTTCTATAAGCCATATATATGGCAGTGCACTGCCACAGGAAGAATCAAAAGCAGGACCGACGCACGCCTTAAAGAGGCACGGGGGTGTAGCACCGCCAACATCCCAACTCCGAATTGAAAAATCAACTAACATTTTTTGGTACGACCTGGAATTCAAACTCTAGACCACGAGCCAACCATGACATGATACAGACCCGCATAGACGTGTACTATGACCCGACTGAGGCAAACGACTGATGTGAAGGTTCGGCTGACTCATCAAATTGGGTGGCACCAAGGCCGGGTGAAGGGACCCCATCGACGTGGGGCAATTACGGGCTCTTGACCTCACGGGATCAGAGCTGCGGTTGTATAGACCTAGCTCGTATAATCATTATTATAATTATTAGAGGGGCTAATGAGCATCATACCGATTGAAATTAACGTAAAAGCCATAAGAAATACCTACATATGCATTTAGCAGGAGGTAGTGCTGTGCTCTCACATTATAGCACAGTGGCACCTACGATATTGCGTTTTGTGCGGTTGGAGAGTAGTCGGTGGCTCACTGGAGAGTAAAAAGGGAGGGTGTGCAACGCATAACAATTATGCAGGAGTCTATGGGCGTCTCTATTTAATAAAGGGATCCGACTGCCTGTTTTCGCCTTTATGCAATAAAAAATATATTTCCGTGATTTTAGTTGCGTGAGAGCTGTGTAGGGGCGGCATAAGAATACCCTCACCCTCAAGCCAAACACAGGGTGACATAAGAGTCGTCAAAGGGCACTATTCTCTTTACAACAGAGGCCTCAGCGAGCTGGTTGTTTGGTGTCCCGTCTGTTTCATATTGACAATATACGGGAGCACCGGACGGCCATCTTGCCAAGTGACGGCGGTACCATCAATCAGATCAGCAACAGGCAGCGGAGGCGCCGGTCCCAAACCTAATCTACGATTGCCAATCCTCCAGCTCAGCTGATATCGAAGCTTTCCATAGCAAGTTGCATACGTCACACACTCCTCATCCCGATATCCAAAACAACGATCCGCGTGCACGCCTAATACGACATTTGTAAGGCGATGCTCTTATGTCCGTTCTGATTCCTGGAGGCAAACAAGGCCAGTCCAATTGCAGACAGGGGGATTTTATTTCCCCGAAACTGTTCACTAATGCTTTGGTGAACGTCTTTATTTACGTACTTTAAAGTGGGCAGAATGCTGCATAAATATCAACGGCCAGTACCTCTCACATCCTCTTTTAGCCGATGATATCGTTATGTTGGCCGAATCGTTGGAGAGTTTGCAGGAAATATTACACAGCCCAAATGAATCGTTATTCTCATATATTATATTCTCAGTCGTAGTATTATATCTTATATAGTATTATTCTCAGTCGTAGACGAATACGTCTACCTCGGGCAACTATTGCAATTAGGTAGACATAACTTCGAGAAGGAAGCCGATAGAAGGATTCAGTCCTGTTGGGCAGCATTCCGGAAGCTTCGTCATATACACCTATACCGTAGAGCTTGAAGACGAAAGTTTCCACCTAGTGCGTTCCCCCTGTGATGACCTACGGGGCCGAAACATGGCCTCTTAATTAAGGACTGGTCCGCAACGTGCTGTGTTGGGTGTTCCCTGTCCGACAGAATTCGTAACGGAGTCATAAGGCAGAGAACTAAAGTGTCCGATATAACGCGACGAATAGTCTCGCTGTAGTGCCAATGGGTTGGTCACACACTCAGAAGAGCAGATGGCAGATGGGTGTAGCATTACATGGATGATGCATACAAGCACCTTATTAGATATTTGTTATTTAAGAGGTAATGCCATTCTGCATAGGAGGAGGTAGTGCCATGCATGATGCATGATACTGCTTCCTCTGTGCAATGGAATTTGGCCGTCATGACTGGGGAATTACCTCTCACCCACTTGATACCGGCGTAAAGTAACAGCATCGCTGTCGCGTTGCGTGCGGTTTGTAAGTAGCTGGTGGCCCATTGGTAGGGGGTTTTAATAGGAGCGCAACGCATCAACGTAACGATCATGCGAATGTCCATGGGCGTCGGTAGTCATAAAACGGCTGCGGCTTATCGTTTGCCCCCTTAAGCTATAAAAAATATATATAGACAGTTGCACCTTGGAATTTGTCAGGTTGGTAATTGGAAAACAATTGGCAGGAGAAGAAACGGTTACGCATATGAGCATTGGTGTGAGGCGTTGCTCCATTATAGAAAAATGTGGCCCGCATGGCCGAATGAGCACACTCTTGTAATACCGATGAATTTTAATCCCAAACATAATAATGTAAATTGTTAATAAACTTACAATCGAGACCATCAAAATACTTTTCATATCTAAAAAAACCTTTTCCAGGTGATTTATTATATGCATATATAACCACAGGGCACAACTAGTATATATCAAATTGTCTTTCATGTGCACTTACTGGAAATAATATTTTATAAGTGACATTAAGGTGAAAGCACGTATACAACACTCAATTAAAGTTCACACAAAACAAATGGCATATGTCAACATCATAACATTTAGGTTTTGAACATAAACATTCAATTATTTGTACACAGACTTGAGTGTGTGTGTGTATGTTAGAGGTCAACAAGTGATCATAGAACACAAATGTATTTTTTGAATTATTTTTATAAACATCAATTTAGGGTCCCGTGCCGACTTCAAATGGAAAACACAGAACCGTTAGGATCTCTTAGTTAACTCATATCTGTCTGTCTGTGTGTTGAGATCTTTTTCTCGGGGACCCATTTAAGGTCTGCGATTTCTGGAAGTGTATTAAAAATGGTAGCAGTAGGTATTTAATGTCTTCAATTATAGTCCAATGTTTAATATTTTTCCATTGTCTAGTACCTGTAACACAAGTTGTTATTACACCGTGGGGAATAAACTGTTATAAAGTTATATTTGTAGTTCGTTTCATACAAAGCGAGCACAGGCACTCTCAAATAAGTGTTGTTCAACTAATATCACAGGACACTCAGTGTGCCAGTCCGACTCGCGCTTGGCCGGATTTTTTATTAATATTTATTTGACAAACAATTACACGGAGTCTTTTGTGATCATGATATTCGTCGGAAGATTTTACGGCGCGGTCCGCGCCAGTGATGCGCCAGACGCGGTATCGGTTTTCGTTACGATCTGACTTAATTAAAAACCGTATAAATAATATTTATTTGTCGTAAACCTTTAACGAGGAGAGCGTTCGGTTTTCATTTAGCAGACGGTGGAATTTAATATTATCTATTTTACAGCTGGGTTTGTTCTCATGGACTGTGGTGCAGCCATTTGTTTCGAAATTTATGTTTGTATTTATATTAGCGACTATAATGAATTTTATACTTAACAAGGCGTTGACGTGTAGTCATGAATTTATTAGTCTGTTCTAATAATTATATTTAAAATCAACATTGATAGTGGAAATCTACACAAATTTTTTAAAGCTTTTTTATTGCACATTTTATAGTTATGAAATTGCTTTTTTTTTATACCAAAAATTGGTTGTTTTAAATAATTGCAAATGTAACACTTTATTTTTCGGAGCGACCTACTACTGGTTGGCGGCGCTATTTGTCCAGCCTCAACAGTCCTACTGACTAGCGAAGACTTTTGTGTCTTCAGGTTTAGTGAGAAGATAGGGGGACAGACTCCCCTCTTTTCCGGCAGATGGGAAGAGATGTATAGGGATGTTTGTGGGCGTACCCTATAGTAATCATTTTTACAATCAAATTTACAATAGTGGGACGACGCGCGCACGATGCCGTTTAAATTGCGGTGTCGTGGATAAGGCTAATTGAGCTCGTTTAACGTTTGGCTTATCTGAGGAGGCCGGTCTCCTCCACCCCCCCCCCCCCGTATGATGGGAGGAGTTGATTTGCGCTGCAAATGTAACAGATGTTAAGATTCTTCATATGTTTTATTGCTGTGTTTTTTAAATAGGTAATATAATTGCGCCGTAAAATGATAATTAAGACCTACTACTGATTTTAGTGTATTTAGTTAAAGATTACCACAATACAATGTCCGATCATAATAAAGTGTTCGATGTAGATTACCACAAAACAATGTCCGATAATAATAAAGTGCTCGATGTAGATTACCACAATACAATGTCCGATCATAATAAAGTGCTCGATGTAGATTACCACAAAACAATGTCCGATCATAATAAAGTGCTCGATGTAGATTACCACAAAACAATGTCCAATCATAATAAAGTGCTAGATGTAGATTACCATAAGACAGTGTCCAATCATAAAAAAGTGCTCGATGTAGATTACCATAAGACAGTGTCCAATCATAAAAAAGTGCTCGATGTAGATTACCACAAAACAATGTCCGATCATAATAAAGTGCTAGATGTAGATTACCACAAAACAATGTCCGATCATAATAAAGTGCTCGATGTGGTAGCTGCCCCGGCGTGGTATGCGCTCACTTCCTTGACCCAGAGGAAACGTGTGCAAGCTCAGCAGAGCATATGTAATCACGGGAGCCGGCCGCTACCTTCAGAATGTCGTGATCGCGCGAGACCTACGAGTCGAGTCTGTCGGTGAGTCTGTGGCCCGATTGTCTTGAGGCATGTTCAGTGCCGCAGACACCCGAGGGACCCGACGGGCTGCCGTACCTGCTTGAACTCGTAGCCCGTGTTCACCCAAGTGGAGAAGGGTCCTCGGCCCCGGCAATCAGGACGAGGATCATTCACTCACATTCATAGCCTACACCACAATTGGAAATCATCACACCACACTACCCACTACTGCCACCACAGTCACAAAGAAGTGATGCTACTGATAGAAAACTAAATAGTTTACTTCTAAAATTTCCATGACCCGTAAGGAACGGTGCAATGCAATGACCTACTATCAACCAGTTTCACGATAGGCATTCCCGTACGCAAGAGATTTTTTTTATGAGATAGGGGGCAAACGAGTAGGTAGGTAGTGACTACCGACGCCCATAGACATCTAAGACTACGCGTCGTACAGACGCGTTGCCGGCCTTCATGGAAGAGGTGTGCTCTTTTTTTGAAGACCTCTAAGTCGTATTGGATCAGAAATACCTAGGGAGGCAGCTGGTTTCGCAATACAGTTGTGCGCGGTAAGAAGTGGCGAATCTCCCGGGAAATCCGTATGAATAAAGCTTTGAAAGGAGCGCTTTGTGCCAAACCCGTTCAAAGGCCTACGCTACATCCAGGCCAACCGTCAATGCCTGCCTGGTTTCAGATGCCTCCGCCAATCGACGCGTTAAATAAATTATCAGATCACCAGCTGAACGTCCACGGCGAAAACCGTATTGTTGGTCAATAATTATTTAATGATCTTCTAAGTATTACAAGAGCTGGCAGTCGATAATAGATATAGATTCCATAATTTTGGAAAACGAACGGGGTTATCGCAATAGGTCGGTAGTTGGATGGGTCGGAGCGATCGCCTTTTTTTAGAGATAGGGTGCATTAAAGCTGTCTTCCAAGCTGGGAACTACGCCAACAGAGTAGGAGAATCGGAAATGGCGCGTCAATACCGGAGCCAACTCCGGAGCACATTTTCGCAGCACAATCGGAGCGACGCCATCGGACCGACTCGACTTATGAATTTCCAGGGAAAGAAGCGCTTTATTTTACGCACGGGACTCTGCCGGAATATAATGTCCAGCATCAAGTAACCACATCACGGGATAGTAGGCGACGGAGTTCCCAAATTATCCAAAAGGAGAGCCCTGAAGATCGGCTTTCTCTTTTCGGGACGGGCCAGCGATTTAACATTCCGGTGCAAAAGAGGGAGGGATGGCTTAGCATAGTTCCCTAAAACAGCCTTGGCGAGTGACCAGGACGCACGGGTTCCTAAAGGAAGGTTAACTAGTCTTTTACCAATTTTCCTTACGTTCTCTGACTTTGATTTGGAAATCACTTTTTGAAGGACCTACAGGCAGATTTATACTCGTTCTTTAGTACTCGGGTATTTGCGTCCTGTCAACTTGCCGCTGCTGTATATGCTTGGTAACATTCTAGTTTATGGCGAAGTATTGCAGCGTCCAAAGCTAGTTTGCGACTTGCTGCTAATCGACACCGCAGAGAACGGAGTGAAACGTTCCATTCCCTGAGTGACAGACTCCGCAAAGGCGTCAGAGTTATCAAACGAGAAGCCAATCCGCCCCCACGGGTAGGATAATACTAATCCATAACGTAGGTGAGACTCGACAAAAGCACGGTAGGACATAATAGCCGTTTTTGTATTTGTAACAATTTTTAATTTCTTAAGTGCAAATGTGAACTACTGCGGTTGGAATCTGTTTCAGCACAGAATCTGTAGCCATTTCTATGTGCTCAAGGAGTCGGTCTGTTTCGGTATTTCCTGCAAAGGTACATATAGACGCGGGGGTGGTTATCGCTCTCTACACAAGCCAAATGATGGATAAATCCTTATCTTCAAGTCTGAACAGGCGGCGATAGCACACATCTTCTCCGATGAAACGAAACAAGCCACCCCGTGGTATAAATAATTGTTCTAATATATACCCTGGGCCTACCCAATCAATAGGCCAAATCAATCGGACAAGATACCTGCGTTTCCTTAAGGAAGAGTGAAGCCGGCTTTGCTGTCTCCAGCTGGTGGTGGACAGTGTCGGGATTGGAGTTTAACCCCCAGATGTTTCAAAAATCAAAAATTTTGCTAGCGCGGGGAGCCTTCGACTTTTTTTTCGTTTGCCCCCAGTAAAGCCACAGCGCACATAATACGTTGGACAGTCTAGGCATTCAGGCTCTGGTTCAGGACCTGAGCTTGGACGCCCAGGGAGGGATTCTCCAGCTTCTACGTTCTGTCATGCCGAATGATTTCATCATAATTTAAAGTTCTAATTATTCATTAATCTTTTCACGTTAATCAACATTACCAATGGCGTATTCATACACTTTCATAAGCCGGACGACGTCCACTGCTGCTTTGACACTTTGGTGTTTTAGAAACAATACGAGCGACGCCATTCGTCAGAAATGACATTTACTATTGCCAGGCTTAGAGGGCACCATTTTCATAAAGCATTGTAAAAAAATTCATGGGAAGGGAGGGACTGGGCCTACAGGAACTGTCGCAAACCGCTCGAAACGCGTTGTTGACAGAGTCAACGTCACTTCAGGTCGCAGAGTCATGAGGGAGAGGTACTTGGCCAGGCGCGCCAGCCCAACTCGGCTGCCTACAAATTGAATGCAGTGTGTGCTACCTATGGAAACTTCTTGTGTCAGTCCATCGTGCCTTCCATTCACTGAGTAAGTTTTGAGTGGGTTAAAGAGTTTCGTAATTTTCGGTCTGTCTTGCAGTCTTAAAAATCTGGGCTAGAGACGTTTCTAGAGTAGTAATACATGGCAGCATGGCGTTAGATTACTGGTAATACTCCGCCAAGACAGTTCTTGCCCTACCAGTGTAGGGCCCCCGTACTAACGGTGCGGTAAGCTTTAGATAAGAATAATACTGATAGCCTCTGACTTTGTAGTAATTTTCGACGCGCCGCGCCTTTTGTAGCCCTCTCCTCTCAGAGGCGTAACCTCTCCTGCTTGGGTGGATAGGTCACATACTACTGAGGTATGTCACGTTGTATATTATTTTTAAGGACTTAAAGGACAGGCCCCATATTGAGCTCAGAATGTTGGTAAAAGCGTAGAAGATACGTTAAGTCCCTTCTCCATTCTGTTGATATGTTCTAAAAAGGTAGATTTATTTTCTAATATTAAACCGAAATGTGTAAGTAAGGGTTTCCTCGCGTTTAACCGACATAAACCCTTGTGGAAGTTGTGGCAATCCTATTTTAAATAGCAATCAGACGAAGATTTATTGCGCTTGCCTTCGCTTACAGCATAAGTTCATAACAGAAAAAAGGGTCAAGCTAGTCACACATTGCTGCAATGCTGCTAGCATAAACATTCTCGATGGCTACTGAAATATTACCGAGTGATTCATATTCTTTTAAACATCATCTGCTCATAGAAAAATATTTATATTACACGTCAAGAAACACATTTGAATATTAAAATATTAATTTATCCGTTAGTCAGTTTTATATGTTGACTATATAATTAAATTATTGATTAATAATTAGCATTTCCGAACGTAATCTAATCACACAACTGCCCGTGGACATGTGATTAGCTTTCACTTTAAAGCTATCATTAAGTAAATTAACCCAATATTACAATTTTACATTACATTTTAACATACCTGTATAACAAGTGCGCCACTTTTCTCTACTCATGATATAAAACTTAATGCACTAATCTCGGGATCTGCTGGCCCGAATTGAACAAATATTTTTGTTGAATAATCCTTTTACCGAGGAATGCTATAGGCATATACCGTGGTGCTACGACTAATGGGACCGGAGTCACGCGGATAAAACGCTAAAACGGGGTGATGCTAGTATAATATATAGTTTTTTTTTTTCAATGTAATAGTATAGCGTATACTAAGACAAATTTCAGACAAATGACTAGTGTTCACTCCTCAAGATCGGACACGATTCAGAAGTAAAAGTTGCGCAAGAGAAGGTAGCGCAATAATACGTTAGTGTTTCACATTATTTTATTCCTCATTTTGAGGGTTCCGTGCTTTAAAATCGAGCCCTTATGGGATCACTTAGTCGCCCGTCTGTCGGTTTTTTATACCGCGCGACTTAAATAATTACAATTTAATAATTGACGACCGCTACCAAATACCTCGACCAGAAAAGAGTGTTAGAACACTTCTCGAACATTTTCGACAACACCACCCATTTCGGGAGTGTACAACAGGATGAGATTCCTATCCACGGCTTGCCCTGTGCGCGAAAGCGCCTCTTTGGTCTCAGTAGCCTGCACGTGTGTACCATGGGCCTCCCCCTGCCCTGTTCGTCTCTTAAACTGCACTACAACAATAACACTGGCTCATGGAAATAATCCTTATGACACGTCACACGTACATAAGGACGTTATTCGTCGGTTGTACTGGCACTTCCGCAGCAGCTTATACCCACTTCACATCTCTACGGGATGGTGCATACAGGCTGACTGGTGAGTCATTTTCATCATTCATGACAACACACATAAAACATCGTTATGGATAAGTGTATATATATAATAAAAATAAGTAAAATAACTTCGAAGAAAAGTCAAAAGCACTATAATCGCACGTTATTGTCGCGTCTGCCCTCTTATCAATGGCTCTAAGCGTTGTGTGATTTGATCAATATTTTATTATAAAAGCGGTACTTATTTTTGACGACCGCCTGGCTTAGTAGGTAACGTAGCGGTTAGACTGCGCGTATCACCAGAGGCCGCGGGTTGGAATGGAACTATGAAAAAAGCTTTTGACTCTGTCGAAACCTGGGCTGTTCGGGAAGCGTTACAGCGATCTCAGATCGATTGGGGATACGTCGAAGTACTGAGGCCATTGTATGATGCTGCTTTTATATCCGTTCTGATTCCAGGAGGTGAAACAAGGCCAATCCTATTGCATCGAGGTACATCTCGCATCTTCGATTCGCTGAAGATATCGCTGTGTTGACCGAATCGTTCTAGAGCTTGCAGGAAATGTTCCGCAGCCTAGATGAATCCTCCCGGTGTGTTGGCCTTAGGATGAACTTGGACAAGGCATAGTTCATGTTCAAGGAACACGTTCTCCCTAGGCCGGTCAACGTCGATGGTACTATTCTCAGAATCGTAGCCGAATACGCCTACCTCGGGCAAATATTGCAATTAGGTAACTTCCAGATGGAAGCCGATAGAAGGATTCAGTTGGGTTGGACGGCATTCCGGAAGCTTCGTCACATTCTCACGTCGCCTATACCGCAGAGCTTGAACACAAAAGTCTTCAACCAATGCGTTCTCCCCGTGATGACCTACGGTGCTGAGACATGGCCTCTTAATCTTGGACTGGTCCGCAAGTTTTCGGTAGAGCTAGCCGGTTGAGCGTGATATTTTCTTGTTGTTGGGTATTTCGCTGTCCGACAGAATTCGTAGCGATTTCATAAGGCGGAGAACTAAAGTAACCGATATCACGCGACCAATAAGCTCGCTTAAGTGGCAGAGGGCTGGTCGCACACTCAGAAGTATAGATGGCAGATGGTCCAGTAAGGTTCTGAAGTGGAGGATGTGTTTAGGAAAACGAAGTGTTGGTCGACCGTTCACCAAGTGGGTTGACGACCTCCGTGCAGTGGCCTGTCCGGGATGGATGCGAGTAGCAGAAGATCGGTCGTCGTATGTCCCGTAGTAGGACGATAAGCACAGTACTGCAGTGGTGACAATGACTCACCGGTCTGCCTACTCGACTAGGGGCTCTATGAACCTCTGATATCGGAACGCAGAGCACGTGTTTTAGACAGCAGAAGCACAAAAAAACATGTTATCTTTATCATAATAATTATGCAAATCCGTGGTCACCATTGATTTGCATAATTCACTGCACAATTGCACTCGTAATAAAAGTATACATCTTAACTTAAATGAGCATAGGAAGTAAAAAAAAGTTCCACTACAAGAAATAATATTTAAAAAGTTCTAGAAAGTTTTCTTTAATCAATTTGATATATTTAATTGGTCAACTATTTGCATTACTATTAGGGAATTACAACAGAAATAATTCGCTTTATTTCTTCAATTACTAGTAAACCCATTTGAATACGGCAAAGCATATTACGACGCCATATACAATTAGCTTATCCGCTGCTCGTTTGTTTGATGTCTAAACTAAATTCTGAATTAAAAGATTTCACAAACCGTTACGTTTTTTAACTTTATCCAATATTCTATTCATCAATTCATTGCTAACAGGCTTTTCGATTGGGTGTCAATAAAACGTAATTATAACTAATCATTCGATGGTCATCAATATTAACGTGCTCACCGACATTTGTCATCATCATGATATATTATCATCATCATGATATATTATACCAAACACTACGATCATCATCATGATATATTATCATCATCATGATATATTATAACAATCACTACGATCATCATCATGATATATTATCATCATCATGATATATTATCATCATCATGATAAAGTAAAGTTCTGGTCTCCGATGAGCTCGCGAGCGATATTACCGTGACAAAGGCAGGTGCCAAACGATAAATGCTAGTATAGGGGGAAAACGAGTAATTAGGGCATTTTAACAGCTACGTACGCCCATAGTGTGTGTTATTGTCATGAAGATTGTATTGCCGTCCTTTTTCCCAAAGGGCCATCGGCTATACACGAACCGCACGAAACGCGACGGCATAACCATTACTTTTAGGCGGTATGTAAGCGAGCGGTACCTCCCCGGTTGTGAATAATTCATCTGCAATGCAGTTTCTTTAAGCAACACCTAATGTTTAAGCCATTTTATATACATTTTATTGTTATAAATTTACTCCATGAGTTACTCATCAAATTGTTAAAAATAACCTTTTAAATGTTATTTTTAGCTGACTAAATCATATTATGGCTTATGAATAAAATATTAGTAATAGGGTGTTACTTAAAAAATCGCAACCTACAAATTAAACATATAAAAAAATATAGACGGACTTTTTTATTTAGCCTTGAAATATGAATAATAATTACAGTGTTCTACTTCGCCCTAGCCTTGTCACGTTTCTTGATTATGTCTGTGTCTAAATCTAGGCAATTAGGCGACGACACCACAGAGCGACTACCATCTGCAAGAGCCAGCAGGGAGACCAGAGCCAATCCTGGATAAGGTCGATAATAATAAACGAATCCGAGTTTCCTCGCGATGTTTTATGTGCGTCTGTCCTTCACCGTAAGAGCAGTCAGAAAATGTACTTAAATTAGTAAAACTCATTGATACATTGCCGGGATCGAACCTGGACCACCCACCCGAGTGGAAGTTCGAGCCGCTAACCACTAGCCCACTGAAGCTCAAGAACTAATAACTCTAAAGTAATATTATATTTTATGTTACATCAGTCATTATTACGCAGCTTGTCTATTATATTATTGCATAAAAATCGAATAGGTGCTAATTGCGTATTATATTTTTTTTTTGTAATATAGAAGGACAAATGAGTAATGACTTATTATTTTATTTTCATAATTCATTACATATTATTTTCATATCAATGAAAGTTGTGTCAATCAATGTGTATAATAATATGGGGGATGACGGAATTTCTGTATATACACGCTTGGGCACTGCACGTGCCCTGTGCATTTGGCTGGTCACTATACATAAGCACGTCCATATCACATCTGTGTAAACAGTCGTCGATGTAAACTGACGTCAAATATTATCTTGAACTAGCTGCGCACCGCGGCTTCTCCCACGTAACATACTGAACCACTTTAACCTCGATACCAAATTTGAACTTTCTAGGTACAGTAGATTCGGCTGTGCGTTTTCACTCCGTCAATAAGTCACTTAGTAACGGAAGGGTTTTATAGGTATATAAGTTCATATGGTGATAAAATATTTAAAGAACAGTAATAGGTATAAATGATCCGCACTCTGAGGCCACAAATCTTGTATCCGTTGCTTATCTGCCCCAGCTCCAGACACCATTTACATTGTCTGCGAGTAGAACTTCGTCATTCAGATCGTGTTCCTTTTAAACGTCATTTGTTTGTTCATTCGGCGCGTGTCCGCTAATGGAAAGCCCTGCCTTGTCGCATCATAAATTTAAAAAACTCGCGACAGTATTTGTGTGGAGTTTAGGGATGTAGGAGCACCGTCTCCATGTTTCTTTTTTAGCATATGGAGTTACACGAACGCGACGAACACAGTCGGAGCCTTTTGCTGATATATATTACACATAATTGTCATACAGACGTGTTGCCCTCTTTAGTTCCTCTCTTCCAATGGACCATCATAATATTTGTCACTTTGCATCGTTATCGTGTGAGCTAAGCATCCCTGGTCGTGCCGCTCCAATTCAGCTGCGAAATAAAGTGTCATTATTTTCCCGCACAACAGCACTGCTCTGAACATATTTGAAATTACTTACTAGCATTTACATCTTTTCACCAAATATTTTCAAAGATAATCCATATAAATTATGGTTCACCTTAAATGTTTCCATACTCCACAATATTATAATTTACAATATAACAAGCTATCTTTAAATAAATTAGAGCCGTTTTAGTTTGAGACGCACGAGTTTTATATAAATCGATTTAGGATAACACTATCGATACATTTTTCTTCGAATATTTTATCGAGTCTTAAAAAATTGAAACGTTATTCTAAGGTCTAGTTTTACATATCACTTAGGTAATAAATAAAATGGCTTTTAAAAATGTCATAAATTGATTATAATTATATATAAATATCTCTTAAGGCCACTTATACTGTAAATCATTTGATTTATTTAATTTTGCGAGTAGTGATATCAATTTATGCGAGTACATTAATTTTGTGCCTTTTTCCTTGCATTTATAAATGATTAATCGCACACCAACTCAATTTGCGGCCAATGTCATAATATTATTATTGTTTGTGTAAATAAATGTATTTTGTTACGATTGTATCGTAATTGAATATACGTAAATTTATTTATAATAAAACAAAAGAATTTACTGGAAAACAAGAATACAACAAACAATCTATCTCAATTTTATATTCACAACTATTACATTAAACTACTTTTACGGATTTAAACGCGGTTCATTTAATTATTTCACCCGCCCGACATATCATGAACTTCACACCAATCATGGTCACGGGTGGACTGAGGTCAGATTTACATTCGCGTAAACTTAAAACCTCAACTATTATATTTAATATGTCAGAAATGTTTGTGATCAAAAAATTTGATATTAAGGAAGAATTATAAAACCTGTGTATACATGCCGAGGAAGACATTAACAAATAATTCACGGAAGTGGTAATTACTTTACAACAACAACTTATAAAAGTAGAATAATAAATACTTAAATATTCACGGCTCGTAATGTGTGCAAAATGTTCAACAACCAACCGTTATTTATGATGACAGGCACGGTGAAAGTAAAATTGGTGATGCAAAAGGCTGGCATATCACCTGGCCGACCTTTGCGAGCAACTATAGGAGAACGAATTTATATATCTAATAACTAAATAGCAAATCTATCACATGCACGTATCACCGTTAAGCGGCAAACCTACATTATATTTAATTCGCTTTCGTTCACAACATTAAAAGAAAACCTTATCGAGATGACCTTCTCTTCTATTGGCGACATAAAGTATTACAAATCAATATTGCTGCATGCTCGAAATAGTAAGACGTCAAAGTAACGGACCGAGCCGTAGTCGTGTACCGAATGGGCGGAGCCTGTGAGCGTGTCGTCTCCTTCGCTCCATCGGGCGATGCGTTCGCAGATCAATTAGCGATGCGAATAAGCGAGAGCGTATTTTCTTTTTAACAATAAAATTATTAACATTATTCTTCTTACTACTTTAAGATTTCTAATTTCTCTGCGAAAAGAAGACGCTATCACACACACACACACACACACATAATTTGTATCGTGCATAAACTGCACCAAGTCATATAACTTTTTTCAAGACTTTCAGATTACTTTCAGTGTGTTAAGAAGTTCCTTACTTCTTATTCAATTGGTATCAAGTAATTGTGTGAGAGCTAGATCAATGAACTAAAGGAGAGTAGTGAGAAATAAAGCAAACTCTATCTACGCTATACTCAAAACTCGATACGTGGCCGTTCTGCTAATCCTTGTTTCACCTACAAGTCTCTCATTATATGTTAGGAAACAAACAGATATTCTTTAGATTAATTAGTGTTAAACCTTAATGCTGGCCCAAACCTGCTCATTATATTTGTAACGTGCAATCTTTGTAATATAATTGTTATTGCAAGTAATTGCTCATGTTAACATAATACTCGTACAACCATTTACAAAAAATCAACAATTGAGTTTAAGCTGGAACTGGCACATAGCTAAATTATATTTATTGTAAGTACACCATTATTGTTAATTTTTAATATTCGTAAATGAATTAGAACCGGTTTGGTTTGAACTGAGAGAAGTATTTTTGTTCCACCCACCTTCGTTCCTATGAGTGCTCACCGAGCAATGGTCAGGTTTGGAGTAGAAAGGGGTCCCAGCCCCCTACCCCACTCTCAAGCAGACGGGAGATATCAACGGCATAGCTGTCCCCTTGCAGGTGAATGATGTGAGCCAGAGGTACCACCTTGTTCGGGCCAGCCACATTAGACTGTAGTGCATGCATAGCACCTGCTTTGTGCCTAAAAAGTTTATTAAGAGACGCACTTATGCTGATGGAACGTAATGATCAAGTACGTAATGCGAATATATTTAAATAAATAATAATTATTCATCTAAATATTAATTATATACTAGGGTGGATATAAAAGTTCGTGGCCTGACCTACATGGAGCTGTGTGTCTTTTTAAATCTACCGTCATTTGTTAGTATGTGTCATATTGATTTATTGTGCGCCGTTTCATTCCGATACTGCACAATATAAATTTTCTGTGATTATTTGTTTGAAGCCATCTGACGCAATTTTCAATAATGGAGAAAATTGAACACCGTGCAGTCATTAAGTACCTCAATAAAAAAGGCCCATAACCAAAAGACATCCATCAAGATATGGAGAGCACATCGGAGGAGTCTGTTACATCGTATTCCAGTGTCAAGAAGTGGGTAGCTGAGTTTGAGCGCGGTCGTGAAAGCATTAAAGATGATCCTAGGAGTGGAAGGCCTACATCCTCTACCACGAAAGAAAACATCGATAAAATTTGTGATC
>JAFELO010001284.1:129763-155833 GCA_017140195.1 Eumaeus atala | reverse complement strand
TGTGGGCATTCGGCATTATCATGTGCCGCGAGTCCCATACACCACTGGACCCCACTCGGGGCGGGTGAACGCGCGTAAATACGTTTCCCCGCGTCAACAAAAAAAAAGGAACTTAGGCCCATGATGTCATAGGGGGCAAGCCTACTTCGGGCACATTCCAATCCCGGACAATGTAATGCATGCTCAGAATCTGAGAAGCATTTAATAGCAGTTGCCCGACCTGGGGATCGAACCCAGGACCCCACGCGACTGACGGTCTCAACAAGCGACACTCGCTCCGTTATACCACAGAGGTGACTTAAATATATTACTTAGTTATAGATGCCAACTTAAATTGGAATTTTCCTATACACTACATAAGCGGAAAACTATCAAGGTTCAACAAAAATCAACGACTGACAAAAGATCAGCAACAGTTGCCTGTTACGCTTACGCTTATGCTCACTATTGGCTAACGTATGGTGCCATATTGTGGGGTAATAGCACAGGTGCAAATATTACAAAACAAATGTATAAGAACTGGACTAACTGGAAAACATCGGCGTAATGAGAAGTCGCCGCCCGCACTTCACTGAACTTGGCGTACTGCATACCTTACAGACTGTCTGTCAACAAATACATCGGCGTAATGAGAAGTCGCCGCCCGCACTTCACCGAACTTGGCGTACTGCATACCTTACAGACTGTCTGTCAACAAATCACCTCACAATCACATTGTACACGCAACGTCGCAGTTTGTGACTAACTACCGCGACGTTTCAGAGGCTTTACAGCAGCCATGGTCACGGGTGGGTCAGTCTACGGGCTAGTTAAATAATTGAATAAACCGCGAATCCGTAAAAGTAGTTTTATTGTAACAAATAAAAATACACTTGCTTTACCGACATCAAGCCTATCTATATTCCGTTCTGGACCACATGCAATGTGCATTATGGCACACAATATAATACCACAACATCTGAAAGACGTGACCACTCTCAACATATTTAAAATTGATTAAAAAATACTTTTCCCAGAAATGTTACTATAACTTAAAATAATTCTTTGAGGACAGTAACTAAATGAGATAATAATATTTACCTATATATTTAGAACATACCTAAATACTAAGGGTTTGAAATATACTTACCTAACATTTTAATATTTATTGTCAATACTATTGTTCAAAGTTAACATTGTTTTTGTTGTTAACATTTACTGTTCCAAGAATGTTGTATAATTTATACTAAGTTGCTGCGCCCAATCGGGCTATCGTGTTTGAGCACATACAAATGTCACACTTTGTACTCAGATTGCAATAAAGTTTGAAGTTTGAATATTACTTTGCGTTTTATGAATAATCTTTTTTTTTTTCTAATTTTTACTTCTGAAATTTACTAAACTAATGGCACTCCTTACTAGACTTATACGCCTGAAAAGAAAACGGAACCCTCAGAAACTAATCACTTTGTTGTCCGTCTATATGTATGCTTGCCATGATCTATTTTCTCAGGAGCGAAGTGGCAGTATTAAGCTGAAATTTATACGGAATAATGAGGCCCGCATTCTCTTTGAACACAGACAATCATACTTCTATCTCGATGCTGTAGTGACTGCGCATATTCTGACGGCGCCGCAGATATAAAACGGCACTCGAAACTTACAGTACATCGCGGAATAAATCCGGAAATTTGGGCGGTGTATTTAAAAAAAATATTTAATATGATTTAGGAAAATTAAATTATTAAGGGTGTGAGGGGGTAGCACTCCCTACTCACATGGAACTGCGGGTTGCAGAAGAATCGAGTGGGCGTCGCCGTGTGGGCTACCTATCATTGGATGGATCTTTCCCTGGGTAAGGATCTAATCTTTTGGTGGGATTTTCGGTGGTACGTGGAGCGTGGGCGCACAGCCGAAAAGAGAATACCCATGAAAATCACCGCACATGCCCGCAGTACCACTTGGGTGCCCCGTAGTCGTCAGTCTTGACTTGACAGCCGTGAACGCGACGGCTAGTCAGTCAGATGAGAGACGCCGCTCATAACTTGCGACATTGAAATGTGGTGAGGTTCCAGACCTCACCCGTTTGTCCCGTGCGCACGGGCCACACAGTAGCCCCGTCTCCTGCTCTTTAGTCTCTTGTAAAGGACTAACGAGTAGCGAACTGTGTGCACAGCATGTAGGAACTTTGTTAATACTATTTACATGTTGCCACAACAAAACATTCACTTTCAGCGGAACGTATGGCGATGGAGCGGTCGCGCGAATACATGAATGCGCGTCGGGTCGCCAAGGAGCTGGAGACGGTGACGCGAGGGCTGAACAGGAACATGCCGGCCACGCCGCCCACCGCCGACCGGGAGGAGATGAAGCAGGTGACGCAAGAACAATTCAAGTTGCATTTCACTACACAGGGCACACAAATAAAAATTTTAAAATATAAAAATATTTTAATTTTTTTTATTCTTATTCAAACTATACAGTAGATGATCCAGGTTAAGTCCAGATGGGAGGAATTTGGCCTTGTTGCTTTTAGTTCAAGAGACCAGCTGTAGATCGCCTAAGGCTGACAAAGTTATGATTGTAAAGGGTCGTGAATTTTCTCAGGTGGAGCTGTGGAAAAAGTACATCACGTGGGAGCGCTCCAACCCCCTGCGCTCGGAAGATACTGCGCTGGTGGCGCGGAGAGTCATGTTCGCTATCGAGCAGTGTCTGCTGTGTCTGGCGCACCACGCGGACGTGTGGCACCAGGTATTACCAGACACGAATATTTGCAAGCAGGCGGACTGATGCGTACGCGCTCTGTATTGTGCTCTGAGGGCAGCGCTCGTGGCGCGAAGAGTCATGTTCACTATAGAGAAGTGTTTCATTAGTACCTTGTACGAAGTAAGGTAACAACTGCCATCCCCACAATATGATGGATGCACGTCCGAGGCTGTGTCAATGCCAGTGGTCTCGAACAGCTGTCAGGGCTACTAGTAGGCAGCGCACTCCGCCGCATGTCTAGCGTAGAGGCCGTCGCTGTCTACACCACATATGGGATTGGGGGGAAAGGCCATGAGCCTCAGCGCCACGTAAATCTGCTATTGCACTGTTATTAACCATGTATATCTGTCAGGCGGCGCAGTTCCTGGACCATTCGGCGGCGCTGCTAACCGAGAAGGGTGACTCGGCGGGCGCGAGGCTGTGCTCGGACGAGGCGGGCGCTGTGTACGAGCGCGCCACGGCCGGGCCGCTCACGAGGTCTACACTGCTACACTTTGCGCACGCAGATTATGAGGAGAGCCGGCTGCACTACGCTAAGGTCAGTTGTACACTAACTGCACTGTGCCGAGGTCAGTTGTTAGCACTCCACGCTGGTTCTCTCACTAGGTCCCCGCTGCCACACCTTACGCACGGATGCCGACTCCACTAACACAAGATCAGTAAGTCTATATTTCGCTACGACATGTAAGAAATGCGCTACGATAAGTTAGTTGCAAATCAACTGCTTAGCGTAGTGTAGTCTAGTTTCCCAAATACGCCACAAACAGTTGAGTGCAGTGTGACTGTTCGCAGGTCCACCAGATCTACACGCGCTACCTGGACATGGAGGACATAGACCCGACGCTCGCCTACGTGCAGTACATGAAGTTCGCGCGCCGCGCAGAGGGCATCAAGTCCGCTCGGACTGTCTTCAAGCGCGCTCGCGAAGACGCCAGGTTACAACTGACGAGAATGTCACGTCCCAGTACAAAAAACATTACATAGGGCTATTTATGGTCACTCGCCAAATAAAGAAATAAAAGTCAATCGTTGTCAGTGCGTTTTAAATATTCTTGTCTTATTGTAAAATTTATTAAATAAACATTGAATTAAAGTGGTACCAAAATACATAATTGTTCGCACGCGGTTCGTGTGATGGGCTTACGCAGCAGATCTCGGTACTTTCCTATAATTACGGGGTTATGCGCCAACTTTTCGAGTACACCTTACAAATAAAATGCTATGATATAGTTACACGTTACACAAACAAAACCGGAACACCATATTACTTTAGTTTCGGAGTTCCACACATATTCAGCAAATCCATTTAAATATTAAAATATATAGATACGGAATCCGACGTTCCAAACCGCTATAAAGATACAATTTGATGTTGTATAAGGGATATTACCCACGCCTAGTAATCAGTGCTGCGCACACGCTAGTAGCGGTGCAAACATTTGCTACGAAGGCGTACCTTCACTTGCCAGCGCTACGTGACCGTAGCTCCACTTGCGTGTGTGTACTTTACATAGTCTTGTGTGTGGTATGTAAGCGTACGTTTCAGCTAGTACGTTCCAGTAGCCTTGCGAAAGCGTAGCTCTACTGTACTACGCTATTGCTTACGGAAACGAGCCCGGGTTCGAATCCGTAGGTCGAGAGCTTAGATTTATAGAAATAAAATAGCGCGACTGTAGAGAGCTCCAATAATAATAAATAAATCAAGAACACGGCTTTTGTCGATTTGTAGCGCAAATCAACCCCTCCCGTCAGAGGGTAGGGGGGGTGGTGGTGAGGTGGCCGGCCTCCTCAGATAAGCCAAACATTAAACGAGCTCAATTATCGTTATCCACGACACCGCAAATTAAACGGCATCGTGCGCCGTCCCACTAGACCCCACTATAGAGCCCACTATAGAGCGTAGCTCCACTTGACTGTGCTACGTGAGCGTGTGTGTGTTGTGTGTGTGTGTGTGTAGCCAGAACACATTTCCGTTAGTACATCCTAACATACCGCTACTGCTGTAGGTCGCGCTACCACGTGTTCGTGGCGGCGGCGCTGATGGAGTACTACTGCTCCAAGGACAAGAACATCGCGTTTCGCATCTTCGAGCTGGGGCTGAAGAAGTTCTCTCACGTACCGGAGTACGTGCTGTGCTACATCGACTACCTGTCACACCTCAACGGTGAGCGCACGCCATGCACACTATATACATTCCTAGTGTAGGCTGACATTTGACAATGTGTAAATATTAATATTATAAATGCCAAAGTTGGGATGGATATGTCGATGTATGGATGTTTGTTACTTAATCACTCCAAAACTACTCAAAAAGGTCCATAAAACTTGGTATTGTAGCCTAGCGAGAGGTACCTCTCCGGAGGCGACGGGAGGTGCCTAATTTGGCTGTAAACATCGATGGCACGATCAACCCCTTACTAACGACGACATGATGATCTAATGACGTACGCTGAACCGATTGTGATGTGACCGGCGCAGAGGACAACAACACGCGCGTGCTGTTCGAACGAGTGCTGTCGTCGGGCAGCCTGAAGCCGGAGAGCTCCGTGGACATCTGGAACCGCTTCCTGGAGTTCGAGTCCAACATCGGCGACCTCGTCAGCATCGTCAAGGTCGAGAAGAGGCGCCAGGCCGTCCTGGAGAAGGTTCGTGGTCTACGTGCTCACTCGCAGCTCCCACACAGCCTAGAATAATAGACAAACCCGGAAACAATAGTTTTATGGCCTAAGCATGCGTTAAAAACGAAGTGTTGAAATTTTCGTTAGTAAGTAGGTGAAATAAGGGTTTAGGCTGATTTTAGTCTCACGCCGACGGCACGCGCACGGTCAGCGCTGATGGCCGAGATATATGAACTTTTAGGAAGCGTTTTTTGATGACGCGTAGCTATCAGCGCGCACGGTGGTCAGCGCTGATAGCTACGCGTCCGTACGCGTCGTGCGTCGACCCCGCGTAGCTGTCGGCGCTGACGATCGCACGAGCGCCTCTGCGTTCAGTGAGCGCTTTAGTGACAAGCGGAGCGGACGTCGTCAGCGCGTACAGTCATGGCGAATCGCGAAGTGGATACTGGTTATGAAACAGCTAGACGTACTGATGAATAATTATATTATGTTTAATTACTAATAATATGTCATTTATGTTATTTTTTTTGTCTTACCTATAATATGAAACATAGCAATAATAATTACCTCTACTTTGCCATGATTACACATAATTATAAAACGAGTAAATATGTTTTTTCTTACCTTAAAGTCACCATTAGTCTTTCAATCGGTGGTATAGGCACGATTCATAAGCTGTAATGGACCAGTTCATCCTGTATCTTTGCCAGAAATTCGTCAAAAGTTCTAGTTGAGATTCGAAAGTAATTAAAGAATTTACTTTCGTCAGCCCTCAAAGTGCCACATAACAAGACAAACTCTCCTGCAACGGCTCTCTGCTCAATCAATGGATGAACATGGAGTCTTCGTCGTCGCTGGTTTTTATTTTTTTGGGATATATAGTACACAGCAGCAAGAATTAATACACTCCGCATTTTGTCGTCGTCTGTACGGTAAGGCGGTCAGTACGATACTAAAACGAGCCACGCTGAGCCTCAGCGCTGACAAACAAACGCGCTGAGCTATGAGCGCTGACGGTGAGCATGAGACTAAAATCAGCCTTAAAGTTGACAACGTAAGTGCTTTTGGACAATTGTTTTAAATGTGTGAATGGCTTTGAACAATGCTTAGTCCATTGTAGAGACCTACATGACAACAGAGCCATGAAATTAATGTACATGTGTGAATGATCGCAGATCAAAGAGTTTGAGGGCAAAGAGACGGCCCAACTGGTGGACCGCTACAAGTTCCTGGACCTCTACCCTTGCAGCATCGCCGAGCTCATGTCCATAGGATACACCGAGGTGAGCCACACACACGTACATACATACCAGTGTCGCAATAAGTGTCCTAGGGTGTACCCTAGCGAGACAGACTAAATGCCGATGGTAATGGATGGTGATGCGCGTACCCCTGGATTTTTTTCACAAGGACATTGTAGAGAGTTCTGGTCTGTTATCCGTCATTACACTGTCCTTTGTTGTACGCAATTTCAATGAGAAGTGCGCAGACTTGTCGTGGAGGCCGAACGCCGCGTGCCGCACGCCGCGTGTGCGAGTCCGCCCGGACAGATGAGCGCGCGTCGGGTGTAGGGCGGAGCGCAACCTCCGTACAACTACACATAGGAAAAGCGTTTCGTTAACATACTCAATGATTATGCAGTTTTATTATATATTTTTTCTATTTTATACAGCGCGTTTGTAATTTGTAACAAAAGTGTTATATATCTATTTTTAATACTGGTTTGTAGAGCCGGCATCGAAAATCGGTAGTAAATTTCCTTCTCCGACAAAACTGCCATCGTCTTCGAACGAGACTCATTATTGGTGTGGTAAATCTGCAGGTGGCGTCGATGTCCAACAAGTCCTGGGCGCTAGGTGGCCCACTGGCGGGTATCTCGCCGGAGCTGGCCGCCATCATTCTGGGGCAAAAGTATGTCGCTTTCTTATCCTAGCTACACCGCTGATCTGGCTGCGTCGGGAATGCAGTGACGTCCAATTAAATGCCACCTCAGGCAACGGGTACTTCTCTGCTCGGGGCCCAGTGACAAACATAACCAAGTTAAAACTTCTCGTAACACGCAGAGGCCGACAGATATAATACTGTTTGCATTAATCGCAACAACTAAATAATTATAATTCTTCGAGTACTTTTAATAACTTGTGACATCAGGCCATCTGACACCTCGGTCGCTGTAAAGCCTCTGAAACGTCGGGCTAGTAAAATAATAAAATAAACCGCGATAAAATCCGGAAACATTTGAATAAATAATTAAACCTTATATACTTTCTCCACAAATAATAAATTGACTAATTTATTTGTCGAAAAAGTATTAAAGTGTTAACATGAATTTCCAGCAAAAAGTGACAATATATTTAATCAACAAAATCCGTAAAATTAGTTTTATTGTAATCAGTAACCTTCGCGCAAACTTGGACTTGTTTATAATCTGACAGGTCACAATCAGCCAGAAATGACAAATGACATCAGGCGAAGAAATATATTATGAGTTTGCGACAGCAAACATGGGTAGTGCACGACCTACGTCATGGAATACGTAAAAATACGAAGTTATTTATACGTACAGTAATACTATAGCTGGCCCTTTCAATAGGAAATAGTTACAAAACAATGTACACGGGATCTCTATACTACCGGTTAGTTGTAAACCAAAACCAATCGCAATAACTATCTTATGAAATATGATGTGATTCTTAGCTAACTCGTGAACCTTACACCTGTAGGGACAACGACCCAAACAAGGACATTGCCCGGCCTGACCACAGTCAGATGATCCCGTACAAGCCGAAGGCGAACCCGCTGCCCGGCGAGCACCCCATACCCGGTGAGTACATGCCGCCGAGAGCCCGGCAGCACCCCATACCCGGTGAGTACACGCCGCCGAGAGCCCGGCAGCACCCCACACCCGGTGAGTACACGCCGCCGAGAGCCCGGCAGCACCCCACACCCGGTGAGTACACGTCGCCGAGAGCCCGGCAGCACCCCACACCCGGTGAGTACACGCCGCCGAGAGCCCGGCAGCACCCCACACCCGGTGAGTACACGCCGCCGAGAGCCCGGCAGCACCCCACACCCGGTACGTGTACGAGGAGAATTTTCTGCACTGATCTCAAAATATTGTACTAATTAAAAAACGCTATACCAGGATAATCAATTAAGAGTTCTATATAACTTAAGGGTAAGTAAAAAATGACAAGTCTGCTAGTTTTAAATCAATATTTCTTTATCAGATTTGCTTACTCCTGCGGTGAGCAAATCTGTTAAAGAAATATTTACATGGCGTTAATGTGCACACAGAACACGTACTTACGGAGTAGACAGAGAGAACCGAGTGCCATAATTCACAATCCTTATATACTCGTCTCTCTCCCTCTACATTTTAGTCTCTTAAGATGGAGTAAGAAAATGTGTACAATTGAGGACGAACTGCGCGGTTTAATGAAGCGAAGTGTTGGTGGACGAGATCTCTTCCTCTTGACCCCGTCCCTGAAACTTGTGTTCGTGCGTAGACTGCGTACACGAGACTACCCTGTAACATGCGTGCGTTACCTCCGTACGCGCACCCATGACACCGCCCCTATTGCAGGCGGCGCGTTCCCGCTGCCGGCGGCGGCCGCGGCGCTGTGCACGCAGCTACCGCCGCCCTCGTGCTTCCGCGGCCCATTTGCCGCCGTGGACAGACTAATGGCGCTCTTTAACCGTATCTCGCTTCCGGATAAACGTAAGTTTACATGTTTGTTGCTACTTTAGTTTGCGTACATTGTTCTTTTACTTAATTATTAATTAATTAGAAATTGGTGCCCAATCTTATCTAGTAGGTTCTTCTTGAATACGGAAAAGTTGAAAATAAAGTCACCCAATACTCTGAATCCTTTATAATCTGTATACAGTTCTAAAGAAAAGTTTTATATTTAATTAAAATTGAGAAGTACTTATTTGTATGCAAAGTTTATGTGATATCTTTAATTCATTGAATGTAACATGTGTGTAACCGTTTAAATAAAACTATGAAGCACTATATTGATGCCCACAGCACCCGCTCCCACTCAAGAGAATGGCTGCGACACGAAGCTGTTCGACCTAGCGCGGTCCGTGCACTGGATAGTGGACGACGACGGGCTCACCACCGTCTCCAACAAGGTACCTCGCTATATAGTGCCCACAGCGCCCGCTCACACTTGATGGTGGCCGAGGACGAGCTCACCACCGTCTCCAACAAGGTACCTCATTATAAGTGCCACAGCGCTCGCAGTATATTGAAAGTAAGCAGGCAGCATGCCGATTTCCTTAAATGTCCCTCTACGCAATGTGTTTGGAGCTAGCTCGTCGATTGCATGAGTAGCAGCTCTCTGAAGCTCACCAGTCATCGCTCTGTCACCTTCTGCATGTGACACAGCACTAACTCCTCACCGCGCTCGCGTCGCTCTTAAGGCCTACATTCAAGTCGCGTGTCGGGACAGACATTTAGTTTTCAAATTCAAATAATAATCTTTACAGGCTCGGAGGAGAAAATTGGGAGATGACTCCGATGATGACGAGCTGGGCTTCGCGCCGCCCATCAACGACATCTACCGGCAGCGGCAGCAGAAGCGCGTGAAGTAGCCGCGTGCCGTAGTGGTGCGGGCTGAGCCGCCGCCACGTGCCAGCAGTTGTACTACACCGCTTGAGACTGTACCGTTTGGGGTCGGCGCGAGAACTGCTACGAACCTTTAGTTAGCTTGCAGTTCATTGTTAGGTAAAGGTTTAATAAAATACCCAATCGTCTGATATCGTGAAAATGTATTTCTTTTCTTTTTGTAGGCAATTCCTCTGGCCTCTTTAGGTACTGTGCGCTGTAAATGTATTGAGACGTGTATGTGAACGGTATCACACATGTGTGGCTGCGTGGTCGTCAAGTCGATATTGTGAGTACAAATGTGAAGGGCGAACATTATTTTATAATGTGATTTGTTAATAAATTCAAAAGTATAATTGTGATGGAGAGAGATTTCAAAGGAGCAGCAACATATAACAAGCTCGGGCTCAGTGTCCAACGTAAAGCATTAAATGTTACGATGGTTCCGAAATCCTCCACAATGGCGCTAGCTGACTAGAATGGCTCCTATTTGATACCTTTTATCGAAAACGTTTCATGCCTCCAGTGCGCTACTACACTCATACAATGTGTGGAAATTGAATTTAGTTCACATTTGTGGATGAAGTAACCGAGGGATTACAAGATAGAGTTTATAGTGTTCTTTTATTTATTGAAATATGACGAAATTAACGACGTCCCATAGACGTCGTTAATTTTGAGTTTGTTGCACCAACCGCTGATCTGATACACAGTGGATGGTTGACACCTATGGGAAAAAAATAAAAACATGGGTAAGACTCGTTCAACGCCGCCGCATATTCCGCGCTTTAGGCGATATTCTAGTTTTGAGAATAATGGTAGCGTTGATGTATATTCAAATCGTATCTATGGGATCAGCGATCCATTAGATTCATGTCGATGTGTAAAACATATGTTGGCACACTTTCCGTTGTGATGTTTTTGTTACGCCGGGAAATGCATTTCCATACTGGCTACGGTCCTGGGTGGAGCCAGATGCCTGCAACATGCGGCTGAACCGAATACTCACCACACTGCACACTGTGCGGTTATAAGCTGCCCACACTGAGGCGAGTCGGGCAGGTCCAGACTTACGAAACTACTCGCCATTTTGACAACAATTTGCATCCACGGGGCCCAGGGCTCAAGACAAAAATTTTTTTGGGTAAATCCATCCTGGCGTCACACATCAGGAACCACTGGCCAGTCCCTTGTAAGGGATCCGTCTCCACCGACATCATTGGATGCTCACTGGAGGGTTTGAGTGGAGGTGAACGTCTACTTGCGTGTTAATGGGCATCGGTAGTCACCAAATGGCTCCTACTGCTTGTTGGTCACCCTGCATACATACATACGTTATAACAAAATTGTAATAACAAAATTACATCATCCCCTCCATCTGCCCCTGCTGCTGCATCCGACCTCCTGCCGCATGTCAGGGAGCCAACAGAAGTGATGTCTTACAATTCACGTCGCGTGTGATCTATTTTCCGAGTTCACTCCTAACCAATCAGTTGATGTGTTAAAGCTTTACAAACATTAAATAAAACCGTGCTATTTGTATCTGTTGAAAATGAAAGAGACAAATGCTTGTTCATGCTCGTAACATTATTGTCATTTTCGGAAATGACATTGAAAAATTTGCAATTTGCTTGGTTGCGCCTGCTGTGCCAATCCGCCCGTAAAAGTAAGACCAACTACGCACCAACACTGTGTCGAACCCACATTCTTTGGGCGAAAGAAATGAAATTAGCGCATAGTCGCGGTGGTTTATTTAACGGTCTCAAGTCTTTTAATCGAAATGAAACAACGCGCTGGAGAGCCGGCGGCTGCGCGGAGCTCGGAGCGACGCGACCACAGAGCAAATGCTCGGAGGAGGCGGCAGGAGCATGTCATCACTGTGGCGCAAACCTCCACACGCCCAGGAATGGGTACTCTTCGTAATCAATGAGCGAGTTAAATTAAAATAAAAAAAAAACCGAATTCTGAGTACATCTTTTACTTCCTTAATGTGAACTGAACACAAAAAAAATTAACAAAATGAAAAGGAATTAAAAATAGTATGCAATTTTTCTCTAAGTGACAATCCCCGGCGGGTAGGTTTAGATTTAAACACAAATGCTATACACATCTATTTATTTTAAGGAACAATTAAATAGATTAGACTTTCTTAACAAATATCACTTAATCATACATTTTGCTCTAAAAGCAGAACTAAAGGGAATTTCGTTCAATAACCACCTCACCGGCGCTCTCTGTTGTGACGTACAGCTGTCTGCTCTCGTTACTTCCGACCCGCTCTCTCGTCCGCGAGGACTTACTGGTCAATCTGATAGAGGTCTTTCAGGATAGTTAAGGGCTTCCACAAGAAATCTGCGGTGTTGTAACACAAGATCTTGCGGTGATTCGATGTTGCGTCCTGCCAGCACGCAGATGCTTGCGAATTTGCAGATTTTTATGTGAGGCGTTATGCCATGAAATGTAGAGGTTAATGACCGAAACTCCGTTGCAAGTCCAAGTTGCGCCTATATCTAGTGGCCCAGTGGTGGTCCAACGCTGCGGCGCCTATCGGTCGATCTCTCCGAACACGACGTCGAGTGTGCCGATGATGGCGACGATGTCCGCCAGCATGGCGTTCTTGCCGACCTTCTCCAGCGCCGCCAGGTGAGCGAAGCCGGGCGCCTTGATCTTACACCTACGACAAACAATCAAAAATAAATAACGTAAATAAATATAGCCAATAGTAGTACCCTGTCCTGTCACGCTCCGTTAACCCGGTCCAGATCTAAGCATGCATTTGCTCGCCAAGAAAAAAGTTAAGTACCGATCCAAACGGTCCTGTTATATGACAGAATATACTAAATGACACGATATCGTATTGTATACACTAGCGCTATATAATTATTGGATACCCTGTAGCACGGAGCATGGACGCTCGCTCCATCCCCCTTCACTCCCCTAGCTCACGGTACAGTTGCACTGGCAAAAGTAATAAGTCTTTACTTGAACATACACCAGCTCCTTAAGATAAAATGTATATCAAGCTACCAAACGTCTCATCAGAGCGGTATGCCCGTTTAACGTATACGCTCGCACAATCCCGCACAGGTACGCGTACAGATGCGGTCGAAGACACGCAAGCGCTAGTTGATAATAGCCGAAGTGTCAGAGACTAAGACGGATTTCTTCAAAAAAGTTTTAGTGGAAAAAGAAATTCCTCAGACTGATGAAAAAAAAATACCTGTAAGGTTTGGAGCCACCGTCTGACACAAGGTAGACGCCGAACTCTCCCTTAGGCGCTTCGATAGCCGTGTAGGTGGTGCCGGGCGGCACCTGGTAGCCCTGCGTGAACAGCTTGAAGTGGTGGATCAGCGCCTCCATAGACGTCTGCAACGAACCAACAGTTACTATACTTGTATAGTACTTCCAGTGGGCACATGCAGGTAATAACCAACAGTTACTATACTTGTATAGTACTTCCAGTGGGCACATGCAGGTAATAAGCAAAGTATTTATTTTCTTGGGCATTGTTTGTGCCTTTACAGTAGGATCGTAGAAGAATTTGTTTGAATTAGTGTATAGCGTCTTGAAAACCTTACCTTCATCTCCTCGCGCGAGGGCGGCGTGAGCTTAGCGTCGTCCGTCTTGACCTCTCCGGGCGGCATCTGGTTGAGGCACTGGTTGATGATCCGCAGCGACTGGCGCATCTCCTCCACTCGCACCAGGTACCTGAACAGAGGACACATGTTTGACTGCTCTTGCCCGAGTCTAAGGTACAATTGTTAACATAAAGAACTCGTTACTGAAATTGGTAGTTTCCGATGTCCATTGCCATTGCTGCGGTATGACCGGGGCGATACCACTGGCCCACAACAATGGCGCAATGTGCCGACATCATTGTCGCGCTTCGTGTTGTTGAAGAGTCTCCATAGCCCAGTGAGAGGAGGAGGCCAGAAGGGCAACGCAAGTGCATGGCTGAGGTGTATGCTCCATGCTTCAAGCCTGTCGTGGCGCTGGGGCTCAGTAGGGTGAACCCCGACAACGGTAATTGAACCGAGGTCACCCTCGGTTAGCCCTTTGTACCCCTCTTATAATGCCCTGATGATTTGTTGTCTCGACACCTCACCAAAGGCAGGCAAAGTGAAGGCGCGTAAATGCGTTTCCCCGCGTCATAAAAAAACGTGTCTACACCGGTCAGGAGTCGCAGGAGACTGTATGTAGTGAACTACTTTTTAATCTGTGCCCGTGTCCACCCGCCCTCCACTATAACTTATTATAGCAGAGCCATGCTCAGTTCTACTTGCCTGACAGTGCTAATTACTACACAACACCCACACAAAAGCAACATACGAAAACTTGTTATTTGTGTCACGGCGACAGTTGCTTTGACTACGACTGTAATGTGTTACCTATCGTAGCAGTCACCGTAGACTGTAATGTGGGAGTTAGTTCTCGTAGCAGTCGCATGTGACTATGTGTTACCAGTCGTAGCGGTCACCGTAGACTGTAATGTGGGAGTTAGTTCTCGTAGCAGTCGCATGTGACTATGTGTTACCTATCGTAGCGGTCACCGTAGACTGTAATGTGGGAGTTAGTTCTCGTAGCAGTCGCATGTGACTATGTGTTACCAGTCGTAGCGGTCACCGTAGACGGTGTAATGTGGGAGGTAGTTATCGTAGCAGTCGTATGTGACTATAATGTGTTACCAGTCGTAGTGGTCACCGTAGAGGGCTTAATGTGGGAATTAGTTGTCGTGGCATTCGTATGTAACTGTAATGTGTGTTACCTGTCGTAGGTGTCGCCGTAGACGGTGTAATGTGCGAGTCAGTTGTCGTAGCAGTCGTCAAGAGTGATCTAGACTGCATATTAAAGTGGAGTCAAAGTTTAGGTTTGAATTTAAATCCTGCGAAGACTCAAACTATTATAGTAGGTAGCCGGCAACTGATTTTCAAAATTAATTGGATTGAGCTACCAAATATTACTGTTGGGAGCAATATCATACCTTTTAGTACCTCCTGTCAAAAATCTAGGCATCCACTTGGACCAATCTCTTTAATGGCAAATTACGTAAGAAAATTTTCAGTGCTGCTGGCTCTATCTTCTTAGTAGCTTTCTTCCAATTCATACTAAAATATCTTTCACGCAATCACTTCTATTGCCTATTCTAGATTACGCTGATGTCTGCTACAGTTCTTCTCTCTTCTCTGGAGCGTCTGCAAAATCTATTATGCAGTCGTTTTATCTTCGGGATCCGCAAATATGACCAAGTCTCCGAATATCGTAGAAAGCTAAAGTGGCTTGCAATAAGATTACGCCGGAACTCTCATATTCTTCATCTCCTCTTTAACATCCTTTTCAATAAATTTACTCCTACATATTTAAACGAAAAGTTTTCCTATTTTGGTAATAATACGTCTATCCTTCGTTACTCTAATAAATAAACTCATAGAAAGAGGTTTTGTACTCTTTCACCGTATCAGCAATTCGAATATGGAATGCATCACCTGTAGCACAGAAAGCGCAAACCATAGCGAATTTTAAGGACCACCGTGTAATAAATAGATCCATTTCCAATACACCTGTGTTGTCCCCGGCGCTTTCTTCATGTATTAATAGAGTATATTTCTCACCATCGTCTCATATTATTCATATTGTATGCATGTAGGTATGTATGTATTTATGTTTTTTTTATTCGTGCGTTTATTATTATTATTATATATATTTTTCATTCTTTCCCCGTGCCGATTCCTACCCCAGTTCCACACGCTGTACTGTTTCTCAGCACCTGTTTGGTTGTATGGCAGAGACCGCTACCAGCGGTAAGACCGCCGTTTTTGTGCGTATCACATTATTAAGTCTGATTTGTTATTCTTATTTTTTGTACGAAATAAAGCATTTTTTATTTTTATTTATTTTTTATGTGACTGTAATGTGTGTCACCTGTCGTAACGGTCACCGTAGATGGTGTTGTTTCTTTTTTTTCCATCCCAGGAGAGGATAATCTTCGAAAAGACACCGCCAAGTTGTAGCTGGCTGGTAGTGTGGGATTTTTACCCACGAAAAAGCTCCTCTCACTAAAGTACTCAGCGCCACGGAACTGCGTTAGCACTACTTCAAGGTGCTGGTACTCCTCCCAATCGCTAGACTCAATACGGTTACCCCTCTGATCTTTCTTCTTTGCAGTTAAGATCTCTCTTACATACTCCGATATTGCTGTCCAGTTGCTATTCGACAACAACATCCAGGGAACGACATCGTTCAGGCTTTGAGGCACCCCCTTCTCATTCTGCCAACGCACCCTTATCACCCGGACCGTACACACAGTCAGGCAGGCTACGGATCCCCATACGGTGCAAATAGGCATTGAACTGTCCGTGTCCAGGTAAGAACTGTGTGAGGAGGTATTGTAGCTCTCCGTGCTGTCGCAAAACGCAGTCTCTAACTCCACAAAGAAGTCTAAATGTTCAGCGGCCAGTCTCCGCAGATTCCCAGCGCTCCTGCCAGAGTGCAAAGGTCTTCTCGCGTTCTAGGGTCCTGGTTTGGGACAAAGGTCTTTCGCCAGCCCTCCGAGCATCCCAGATACGCATTCTCTCTCGGCACCCAAGAGGTCAATTGGAATAGTGGCCACATGTTGATATAACAAGCACAGCCGCTTCTGAAACCGTTCGATAGGCACGTGCTATCCTCAGTGCACACCTACGTTGTACAGATGCAAGTCGCCTTCTATTCCTTTCTATTTTGAGTGCCTCACCCCAGACCTTCTACTCCATAGAGCATGATAGCGTTTGCGACACTCATAGGAATACATACGTCTGCTCCTTGGTGCCCCGACATTCGACATAAGCCGAGAAAGTCTGGCTACCATCGTTGTCGCTTTTGTGGCCACATTGTCGATCTGTCCACGGCAAGTCAGTTACGCGTCAATCGTCATTCAAAGACATTTCAGGGATCCACGGCTCTCTATGTGTTGATTCACGATACGAGCACGGAGAGGATTCTAGCACCATCTGTGTGCTGTGAGCACCACAATCTCAGTCTTGACAGTGGCTAATGTCAAACCATGTTCATTTAGCCTTGCGTTAATTTTGGTCGTGACAAGGCTAGCTATTGCCTGCCCCTCGCTATAGCTACGCGCAAGAATCAACGAAGCAATGTCACCAGCAAAACCCTCCAGCAATACCTCATTTGGCTTACCTGGACTTATCCAGGCGCAGAAGTGCATCGTAAAGAACGATCCAAAGCTCAGGTCCAAGTATCGAACCTTGAGCTGCTCCTCTACTGAGCTTCTTTGTTACCTCCCCTATAATTGTCTCATACATTAAGAAGCGATCACATAAGTAATCACTTAAAATACGCATGAGATACTCCGTTAGTCCAAATTTCTGAAGCGCTTCCATTATATCTGACCACCTTGCGGAATTAAAAGTGTTTTTGACGTCCAACATCACCATTATGCACACTGGTTGATTCCGATGGTTGCCCCGTCCAGGCTTAGTAGACCGTAGACGGTGTAACGTGAGAATTAGTTGTCGAAGCAGTCACATGTGACTGTAATGCGTTACCTGTCGTAGCAGTCGTATGTGACTGTAATATTTTACCTGTCGTAGCAGACGTATGTGACTGTAATGTGTTACCTGTCGTAGCAGTCGTTATGTGACTGTAATGTTTTACCTGTTGTAGCAGTTGTATGTGACTGTAAAGTGTTACCTGTCGTAGCAGACTTATGTGACTGTAATGTTTTACCTGTTGTAGCAGTTGTATGTGACTGTAAAGTGTTACCTGTCGTAGCAGTCGTATGTGACTCTAATGTTTTACCTGTTGTAGCAGTGGTATGTGACTGTAATGTGTTACCTGTCGTAGCAGACGTATGTGACTGTAATGTGTGTTACCTGCCGTAGCAGTCGTATGTGACTGTAATGTGGTGCCTGCTGTAGCAGTCGCCGTAGACAGTGTAATGTGAGAGTTAGCTGTCGCAGCAGTCATCTGCGACTGTAATGTGTGTTACCTGTCGTAGCAGTCGCCGTAGGTGCCGATAGGGACGTCGAAGTCCACCAGGTCGTAGGCGTCGTAAGGCTGGCTCTTGCGCAGGTCCCACTTGATGCCGGAGCCGCGTAGCATCACACCGCTGGGGAGTCACAACGTTTTAGCACTGTTTTAGCCATTTAGTGTACAGTACATTTTTTTTACTTTTGAGTATATATACAAATTAATATCATGAAATCATCCAGAGTTTGTTTGTTTATGTGCCCCATTATCCGCCCGCACGCCGCACGTACCTGAACCCGTAGTTGAGTGCATCCTGCGCCGTCACCACTCCCACGTCCTTGGTGCGCTGCACCCAGATACGGTTGGTGGTCAGCACGTCCTCCATCTCGTCCAGCCGCTCGCTGAACTTGCTCGAGAACTCGTAGATGTCGTCCATCAAACCCAGCGGCATGTCCTAACATCACACGAGGGGTAATACAAAATATATAGCGAGATGCCAGCTCGAACATACCGCCTAGCGCCAACTACGGATATTGCGTGCCAGGGGAAAATACACGTCATTGTAGTTACAATATCTGTTATTTCACATCCTGTGCAAAAACAATGACGTAAAACCAACAGACATTTTTTAGAATATTTTACTATATTATTTTTAGTTGTCCCTACAAATAATATAGTCCAGTTTTAGGCGTCTGCATTAGGGCCATGCTAAATGTTAGTAAAGTTAAGTAGGTATGCTTATCCATTATGGACTGCTGTCTGAAGTCTCAACACCATGAAGCCTGGAGGACGCGCGTTAGGTGTGTGGGGTCAGGCGTACTGGTGTAAGCGCGCAAGCGACGTCATGGAAGTAAATTCTTACATATTTTTCATATTGTGATTAATCAAATCATTCCTTAAGGAGTTAACACCAAGGAATTTAGTCCTAGTATTTTTAACACGAAATGAATAATGTCTGTAGGAAGTTCATTAGTCGCTTTACATACAAGGGAGACGCCGCCCGGCCTGACATATGCGGCGTGCATGCGTGCGCCGCTCACACGCTCGTAGAACTCCATCATCTTCTCTCTCTCCTCGAAGAGCCAGAAGAACGGCGTCATGGCACCCACGTCCAGGGCGTGACAGCCCACAGCCACGATATGATTTAAGAGACGGGTAATTTCTCCAAACAGTGCTAAAATTAGGAATAAGAAATCGTATTAAGACGGATCATGCTGGGTCAAGCTAGTGGGAATGGCTTTTTTGTATAGGGCAAACGAGCACTTGGGGACTCATCATCATCAGCGACAATGTACTCTGCTGCTGCATAGGCCTCCCCCATAGAGTGCCATAGGCATGGTACGCCATAGCAAAGTCAACAGGCGTCCGAATAATTGTAATGCAGATGTGTTGCCCTTTCTCCTCCAGCGTAGCTGTCACTGCGTCATTGCAGTATCACATGAGCGAAAAGTACATCTCCGATCATGTCAGCCAAATGCAGACAGAGTCTATCACAAAATGCGTAAGCATTTTAATATTTCATTGGTATGCCTGGTTCAGTGTTAAGACAGTTCACAGAAATGGTCATATTTAATACTCACTCCTAATATATTTAGCTCTCAGAGGTATATCGATATTCAGTAGTTTCTCCACCGCCAGACTGTAGCACTGTTCATTGCACATCATAGACACGTAGTCCAAGCGATCAAAGTAAGGCAATGCCTGGGTATATGTTTTGTATTCAATTAGCTTCTCTGTGCCCCGGTGTAGGAGTCCAATGTGTGGGTCAGCTGAGCGCACAGTCTGAAATTTTTTTTTATATGTATAAAATGATAAAAATATTATGCATCCCTCAATACTAGTGACGATAGCAGACATAGCTGCCTAGACCAGGGGTAGACAATCAATTAGTTAAGTTAATTAAAAAGTATACACATTCTACTTCAGGAATATATATACCGAATGGTGATTATGACACACCGAAAAATTGGATATTGTATGTGTAATCTCGTTCCTAGCCTACATACAAAAAATCAATAATATATATTCAGTAGTTTAGTCACAAAGTACTATACGACGTTTTTATGGCATGTGAGGACTATGATATAAACTAGAGGCAATATCCAGCTAAGTTCAAAGCAAAGGAACAATTTTAATGCACCTTTCACCTCTTGTTTTAGTGTTCAGTATTGACAAACCAGCTCGAGGGCCTGCACGACTCACATTTTATATTGGTAACAATATAATAAACGCACATGAAATATATATGTTTCATTAAAAAATAACAACAAGTGTGTCTAATGCATCTTAACTTCTTGTCAGTAAAGAGCAAACGTTTTTGTAGTTAATTGACTATTTTATTTGTTTGAGCATCCCTTTCGAGTCCTCAGGAGTATATCCTACGAAACACCAGCAGCGTTCCTTTTCGTCCTCTTCATGCTGTAGCAATGGGAATATGTTGGCATACTTCTGTGACAAAAGCTGTTGAAATGTGGCAGGGATCAAAATTGATGTAGAATTGCTCACCTCTGCTACAGACAGATATGGTGATGAAGTGTATTTTTGTAAATGCTATGAATATAATAAATATGTAAGTAGGGTATTCACCTCACCGTCCAATTCCAGTACAAGACGTAACACACCGTGAGCAGCTGGATGTTGGGGACCAAAGTTCAAGAACATGTTCTTGACTTTTTTCTCTGTTGGCCGTACAATACCTGTAAATATTACAATTACATGGATCGAGGTGCAACACAAGTAGTAGTAGGAGTAAATGTGGCAGTCAACTAAAATCAAATGAGTATAATAATAAAATGAAAAAAAAGTCTACACTGCATTTGATAATGCCTTATGCATTATTCAAAATTCACCATTTGAAGATTTGATTAAAAATGTATTGAAGTTGCAATGTCTTCTTTTAATACACAACACATACAAAGTGAGGGTGGATATAACAGTACTTGGCCTAACAAAGATTCATTCAATTCTGAAAATTATAAATCTACCCACATTATTTAGTTCAGTTCAGACCAGTTAATTGTGTGAAGTTCAAAAAGTTTGGGATAATTAGTTATGATTTTATATTTTTTTTTTAACAAAGCAAGAACATAGTTTCTGCAAATGGAACAAATCGAGCAGCGTGCCATCATTAAGTACCTCCATAAGAAGGGACTATCACCGAAAGCCATCCTGATGATATGATCATTGCTTTAGGAGATTCTACTATGTCTTATTCATCCTTTAAAAAATACATAGCAGATTTCAAGCGTGGTAGATAGTGTGAAGAGATGAACCCCACTCTGAAAGGCCTTTAATGTCCACTATTGATGAAAAAAGTACTTGATTTAATTGTGGAAGACAGCAGATTAAAAATTCGAGAGATAGCCGAGATTAATGCATCTCTTAGGAACAAACTCAAAATATCATAGTCAACAATTTGGGTTTCCACAAGGTGTCTGCGAGGTGGGTTCTGCAACTGCTTTCAGTTCAAACAAGGATGCGATTGACTGTTTCCCATGACTGTTTGGAATCTTTAAAGCTGATGCAGATGACTTTTTGAATTGGTTTGTTATAATGGACGCAACATGGGTTCATTAATGTACGCCGGAAACAAAACAACAATCAAAAGAGTGGAGAAGACCTGGTTCACCACTCCCTAAATGGCTAAAGTGATTTCGTCGTCAAATAAGGTAATGGCTTGAGTGTTCTGCGACTCCAAGGGTATGATTATGATTGATGCACTTGAAAGTGGTCAGACTATAAACTCTCATTACTACTGTCTCACTACATCGTTTAGGAGAGAAAAAAGAAGTGTCCATGAATACTCAGAAGAAAAGTCCTGTTTCATCAAGAAAATGCCAATGTTCACACATCTGTGCAATCAATGGCTCAAATCTGCAATTATAGCTCTGAACTATTACCACATCCGCCTTATTCACCTTATCTGGTACTGGTCTTCTTTCTGTTCCTGAAAAAGCACTTGGGAGACTTCCTATAAACAACGATGTCAAAACAGCAGTAGACACATAATTTGACTCCAAGGAAGAATAATTTTGAATCAACTTTCTAAATGCTTTAAATGGGAGATAGGAAAAGTGTGTTGACGTACAAATCACCATCAGATTATGTAGAAAAACAAAAATATAACTGATTTAGTATGTGTTTATTTCTTTAATCCACCCTCGTAAAATGATGAAGAATGACATTGATAGTAGATGGAAATGTATTCATATATTTTCATTCAAATCAGTTTCTGTTTCTGATTATAAATGTTAAAAACATTACAAGAAATGCAACTCTGAGGAGGTTTAATAACTTTTAACAGTAACTTTGTTACTCCACAAACACACAATAGTTCCAAGATCAATTTAATAAAGCATAGGATCTGGATACACATGTATTATTTGAGATCCAGTTCGAGTCACTAACCTCTATACATTTGTAATTTATAATATAAGTATGAAGTAAGATACACAAATCAATCTATCTGTCAAGTCAAGTGGTGCTGCGGAAGTAATTAGAGAAATGTATTTGTAGTTGGCATTGTGCCCTTAAGAGAAAAGTTTGGCCAAGAGTAGCAAAATGAATTTTAATCTTTAGATTTACAATCAAATAAATATATATAAATATGTATATCCTATATTAAGAATTGTGATAATAGATAGACTAAACAAACTTTCTTATCACAAAAAAATTTAAATATATTAGAGTTGTTTCCCAACCTATGAGACTAGCCGCATTTAATAATGTTAGTTTCAAATCATTCCACAAAATGTATCACAAGAATATGTATGTATAGTGTGTACAAAGATAGTTTAATTTCTACTCACTGTCATAAGGTGGATGTTTCAACAACGCCAGTGGGCCCTCCGGATACATTACAGCACCTCCGAATTGATCTATAAACGCCTTGTCCGGTAACCATCGGTGGGCTTTACGTTGTGAACTATTAATAAAAGATAACACATTTACTTTTAACAATTAAATTAAATATTACAAAATAACTTGATCGACAATAGCATTATATTGATGTTATCCAATTTTTAATATGCTCCACTATAAAAAATATTATAATTAAATATTACGCAGTATAACCTGAAATGTTACATAATTTCTTTAAAAGTTTTGACTGAGGTATTTCGACATATTCTATTTGAACATATAATGCCACTCACTTCACATTATAAACAGCAGGCAAGTTAACTAATAAAGCCTTCGAAGGGCTACAATTTGCACTTTTTCGAAGCAAAACATTTACTATCGAAGACATTTTTGATCACAACTGGAATAGTGATGACATGACACTTGACAGTAGACAGTGACAATTCTGACTTACACAGTTATGGTTCTTAAAACAAGAATGAGAATATTACACTCTGCCACATGAAATTTTTAATTAATTATTTTGCTAATAGATATTCGATAACTTTCAGCTAATTAACATCATTTCTCTTTGACACGTTTTAGTTCCTAATTTTAACACAACAGCAATGGTGTTGATAGACAGAGAAATAAAAATCTTTGCCCTGATAGTTTCAAAATGTAAGGCTTTTTTTTGATACACTCAAAATATTTAACCTAATTTCATAATTATATTAATCACTATGACAGCCTAAAATCAAGATATTTAAGAAGGCTAAATGTTTAAGACGTTGAAGCATCATTAAAGAACGTCTCATACAACCAGCTAATCGTTGGCCCGCCACAAAACGATACGACCCTGTCTTGAAAGTGGCTAGCCGTAATGTTATACAGCGATTTACCTAACGAAAAATTTATATGGATCCACAAACTATATAAAAATACTAAGTATTGTAATTTTTGGAAGTATAACATACTTCCATTGGCGTATTAGGGAAAAATTATGAAAGTAATTTATATTATGCTCTCACACACTGTAACGAAAAACTGTCAGTCTGAAGTTAGGTATACCCCATACATATAAATAGGGTTATGATGCTCTCCATGAGTCAAACATTCACGAGGCCATTTTAGTTACGGCGTGTGAGTTGCCCCAAGGAGAGAGTCCGGGAAGGAGGAGGGATCTGCCGGTCCCTCTGGTCATTATAATAATAATTAAATTTGCTGTTACGAACACTCTCATATCGGAGTGCAACTCTCTTATCTGCGGGAAGGAAGAGGGCCGATACCTCTTCCGACCCCAAACTTATGTGGTCGCCAGACGAGCACTCATAGCAATCCAATGTCTTATGCCAATCAATTGAAGCTTATGCTATTCTTTGCGCATATAAATTGCCACTAACTTGGGCTTTAATGTAGCCACTCCATTACTTTTGTGTAAATTAGGAAGCACATATTATTTATTATAATTAACGATTCTAATTATTACAATGGGTACAACACTAGTGGCTTAGCTTTTGTAATCTGTGGTATTTTGTTAAATCTGTCCGGCTGTCGCTCCGCTAGAGCTTAGACCTATTATTCCTATGAACTCAAAAGCTCAGCTTAATTTAGAGTGTATATTTTGCGTGTTTTATCAAAATTAAATTATTTCTTTCACCTAGATGTTTTGAAACTTTAATAATTATTTCACATTTGCCGGGAGTGATGCATAAGGTGCCTAAACTATAATAGTTCTGTATTTATTGAACTTCTATATTTTAAACATTCGTACTTTGATTTTAGTGTATTAACGAAACGTATTAGTGTTATGTGATTATCAATGTAAATTACTATTTTCTTATATTATGCTAACGTATAAATTTGAACGAGATCTATCGTTTTGTGTGATGTGATGTTTGTCTAATTATAAAGTTGATAAAATTTATTCTCTTTGTGGATCGTGATCGAAGTCGTTTTCAGCGCTTGTCATAGGCGTTTATTGGTGTATAAAAGTAAGTTTTATTATTTTTACCTTAAAAGCTCTCACTCTTTCGTGTAACATATTTTTACGATCAATTTAGTCATTTCATTAAGTAACAATCAACATCTGTCTGCAACATGGTGAGTGAGTCACGCAGTTTTCCTTTTATTGTTTTAGTTTATGATTGTAGTGATAGTAATTGCGTGGGTCTGGTATGTTTCAAATTAAGGTCATTGATAAAAATTAACATATTCTTAACATTTAATCAAATTTACTAAAATTGTTATGCGGTTCGGGTATGTTATTGATTTATGTATCTTGTATCTGTGTAATTGGTTTACAGATTGGAAGATTTGATAAACTAATAGGAGATAAACAAATATTATATTGTTATAAACAATGTCTGCAAGTTATGCCAACAGTTATAATTCAAGTATACTAATGGAACTAAAGTGTCAATAATTTGAAATTACTGAATTAAATATTCAATCGGAATAAAAATAGTAGATTGTAGTACTAAGATACAGTGCCAAGCTGCATTGTGGCCGAATGGGACCATTACAACTAGGGAGGTCTGTTATTATTATCTATATATATCATATTATTATCTGTATCTGTTGCTCACATCATAGTAAAGTGGCAACTTGGCTGTTGCGTTTCCTCTGTTTCATGAGTGGGCAGTGGTCCATTGGAGGGGAGAAAGAAAGGAGGATGGTGCATCTGCATATAAATTATGTGGAGATTTACTGGTGTTGGTAGTCCTCACAAGACTCCTTAAGTCTCTTTTGTCCCCATATAATATAAAAAGAAATTGTAACCATATACAAAATAACATGTAATATAATATAATTTAACATTAAAATTCAATTAAAAGCTCGATACTATTTGTTTTGATATACACTTGGTTGACCGAGTTATTATAGAGTTTATTTGAATTCTTACAAATTGAGTTGAAGCTGTTTATTGTTTTCATTTTTTAATATTTAATTAATTACTAAATATGGTTAGTGAGATAAGAAAATAGATATTATATAGATCAATTTTCTTATCTCAGTAACCATATTTAGTAACCACACTTCTATTCTTCGTGCTTCGAATAAACTAACTCTTTCATTTCCAGTACAGAAAACTTCTTTCTTTGAGAACTCCTATACAGTGTCAGCTATCCGTTCGTGGAATGCTGTACCTGAATCTGCAGAACTCGCAAACTATTATGACCTTTAAAATCACCTCAAAGAAAACTACCTCTCGATATCTACTGTGTATGATGTTGGCGCTTGTGTACAGGCATGAATATAGGAAGTGTGTATGCGTATATATATATA
>JAFELO010001284.1:109230-121783 GCA_017140195.1 Eumaeus atala | reverse complement strand
TGTTAACGCGGGGAAACGCATTTACGCGCCTTCACTTGCCCTGGGTGGGGTCCAGTTGTGCGTGGGGCTTGCGGCACATTAAAGAGTGCCGAATACCCCCAAAAACCACCGCGAGTGCCACCAGTGCCGACTTTGGTGAGGTGCCCCGGAACAGCAAATTATCAGGGCACCTCGACGGCAAGTCAGCCCCCGAAAGGACCAACACCACCTCCATAGATGTTTACGGTGGTGGTGTTATTGGAGGTAGTGGGGGGTGAGCAGTGCATCTGCACATGCCCCGACGGCCGTTTTGAATCTTAATACCGTGTAAAGGTGTGTCTTGTTTATTTGTCGGGCAAGGCTGTTGTTCTCGTTTGTACCGCACAGACCAAGTTCTAAGACATGTCTTATTTATTAGCGTTTCTCACTTGAAAACAAAAGGTCAATTGAGGAAAGGCAAGTAGACAAACGACGTGGCCTCTTGTCCTTATCGTGCGGTTTTTGTAGGGCGCGTAGAATCCATCCCCATTTCAACTCTAAGGTTAAGGAAATCATCAGGAGCAATCTTTGTTAGCAAGCAAAGTAATCTTTGTTAGGTATTTGATATAAACTACACTACTGGAACTTAGCAGGCGGCCCCGGGCCATCTTTCATACTTAGGCATTTCATAATCGACCTATTTGACATCATAAACGTACATCGGTTGTGTCAAAAAGTTAAGTTGGCTTTAAAAATAGATTTGATTCCCCACCAAACAAAAATGCAACAGTTGTACATGTTATCTGTTCGCAAACTTTCCACTCGCCGTGAACAGCGGGGCAGTTTCCCTGTCGGTGTGTGTACAGCTTGGAGCGGGGTAATGTTGGATAGTTCACTTGTTTCGACATCCCAGCAACGCGCTACATTGTACGTTGTAACAGCTTCCAGTTGTTGCATGTACCTAACTAATAAGTAATAACTATTGTAACATTATTAAACACCAAATGTTATAAATCTAAGCTATCTGCCCTATTGGTATCAATTTTCGCACGATCCTATAGAACGTATATATCTATTGCAATGACTTAGAAGTTTCAGGCTCTAAGATGTTTAGTGTTTGACGTACGTTTCAGCATGATCATTTCACGTGTGCCCGAGAGAAAGGGTTGACAAATGGATAAACAGATAGACAGACGGAGCACAAAGCGATCCTCAAAAGGTTAGTTTTTCCTTTTAAGGTACATAACCCTAAAAATGCGGAGCGTTGGTATGGTAAAAAAACTGTAAATGGATAGACTAGTGTCAAAATTCTTAAAGACCCATTGCATATTTTTTGCCTGGTAGTGTAACGCCAGTGAGCATCGAACCTCACCCACGTCTAAGCACGTCGTCCACGTCTAAGGTCAGCTTAGGCAATCGTTTGTGTAAGTGTGTGACATGCGCGGATTTTCTCACTTCCCACGTTCGAAGGAAGGCGGCCACATTATATGTGGCCAGGGGAGGGGAAGACGTGCTGCCTGCGCCTACGGGCGTCGGTAGTCGTCAAAGGCTCGGACTCCTCGAGTGCCCCCTTATACTATAAAAAGCCTTATTACACACATAGCTATTAAATAAAACATCGGCCCTCTGTGTCGACACGTTTCGCCATCTTACACATAACAGATAATTGTGTCATTGTGTGCGCGCCGATACACGTGAGCAATGCGGTGTGTCTAGTCTAGTGTGTAGTGCGCACACACACTAGCCTGAGAGTTCACTTAGTAACAGCCGAGCACTTCCGATGCATTGTCCTCCCGCACTACATCCCTCCCAATGGACCATTAACTATAAAAAATGATATAGATTTTTACGTCTTTTATTCTATATTCAAAGCCCGCACGTATGTTTACGGGGCTTTCGCGTCATTACGTAAATAGCATCGAAATCTGTCATCAGCGTTTTGACGCCAGCGGCCAGTGAATATCTCGAGTAACGATTTTATTGACATAGCATGACAAGAGACCTAATTTGTTTTTCCCGGGTAAAAAATGGAACTCGCCAGTTTAGTAGTAGTTTAGTAGCTTCTTTTATTATTTCCGGGCAAAGCGCTGGTATGAATATAAATTCGCTCGCGAAATCTCACCTGTGGTGATGGTGTTGATGAATCTGTAGAACAGATAGGTGTTGAACGTCGCAGATTGTAGTAAGGATGGCTCCTTTTGCACAATAGCTAAAAGGGATGGCCCAGTTCGCCAGCGGCTATTCGAGCAATCGATATGCGCTCCTCACACAAAACTTTTCTTATAACACATATTCATGGGTGTTTTCACATATGCATGGGTGTTTTCTTTTCATTCCAGTGAACACTTTAGGAACATGTTTTCTTAACAGCGGTGTTCCTTCTCAGTCTACTTGGATCATAGACGGTGATCTACCGTCACCTGCCGCGTGCTAGGGAACTTGTTTGCCAGTTTAAGTCATAACGGATGATATATCGCTTATTATATATACTACTCAAAACTAATTAATGGCCACTAGTTTATTTATATTTCAGTGCAATTTAGTAAACCTAAAGTAACTGATAAATAGCGTTATATTCATATTACGAACTCTTTGGTGTTTGATCTCTTTTATTTTATGTGTTCGTGTTCCTGATTTGTGAGTATTGGCCATCATTTTAAGAAAAAAATAATTGGATGTTATTCTTATGTTTTTATTTAATTGTCTTCTTCCTAACTTGTTTCGGTTATTTTAGGAAAAAAGTATTACTTTTTCAATTTTAATTGATTAATTGATCATCTCGCGTTAATCATGCCACCAGTGAGAGTGCACATGGATACAATTACAGCAACCGGAGCCTTAACTATGATTCAAGAAGGACGTTCTCAGCGTTACGTGGGTATTCAGTTGGGTTTTTTCACGAAGAGCAGTCCAAAATGTATGGAATCGCTTTCAAAACACTGGCAGTGTTGCCAGGAGACCTGATTCAGGTAGAGTGCGCATAACAATGACTCATGAGGATCGGTACATCGAACTACGTGCTCGTCGTGATCGTACAGCAACGGCCCGTAAGTCACAGCACCAGCTACGGCTGACGACGGGTACCAGTGACAGTGATCAAACTATACGTAATCGATTGCACGAAGATCAGCAAGCGTCAAGACGACGAGTTGTTTGAATTCCTCTGAGCAGAGTTCAACGTGCAAACCGATTAAGATTCTCCCGTCAGTACTTGAACTGGGGGATTAATCAGTGGGGCGAGGTGCTTTTTACAGACGACTGCAAAGTAAAATTTCTTAATGATGATCGGCGTGTTAGAGTGTGGAGACGACGCGGCGAGCGGTTTTCGGAGTCCTACATTCACGCAGTTGACCAATGGTGGTCCCAACGTAATGGTTTGGGGTGGGATTAGCTTACACGGTAAAACCGAGCTCACCATTTTAAATTCGGGTATCGTAACTGCAGGACGTTACATCGAGGACGTCATCAGGCCTCAAGTGATCCCATTTGCACAGTGAGTGGGGCCTGGATTCATCCTGATGCAAGAAATGCACACACAGCTCGATCAACCCAAACTGTCCTAGAAGGGTCTCATATTGAGGTATTAGCATGGCCAGTTAACAGCCCGGATTTAAATCCGATCGAGCAATTGCGGGACCAATTGAAACTAAGAGTTAGAGAGAATGTGCAAGGGGTATACAACCAAAAGGAGCTGATTGACGCTTTAAAAGATGCTTGGAAGCAGATTCCAGATGAAAACGTGAGTAATTTAATCCAGAGTATACGAGTAATACGAGGCTTCTGGGGTGTATTTCTAAGAGAGGAGGACATACTCGTTATTAAAAAGAAGAAACAAACGTGACAAGAACAGTAGTTTGTCTTTGTCCGGTGATTTCCTTTGTTCGTGTTTTTCATTCAAAATGGCCATTTTTATTATGAACATAAAAAAACAATTCATGATCATAATTTTAAGCAATTGTCAGCCTATATTATAATCAATAACATTATTTTGTAGTCACATAAATTAAATAAGTTAATGTCTTTATTATTTTCATGATACATCAAAAAATCTTAGTGGCCCTTATTTTGTTTTGAGTAGTAAGTGTGTAAGCAGATGTGCAGTGTAAGCGATATACGAAATTGTCTAGTCTTTTCAGAGACGTCTACCGTAGCCGAGAACCGGCTGGAGGGATATGATTATGAGATTTTTTATGGCGTAAGTTAAAGTAAATTATATAAAGTTATAACCAAAAATACTTGCGATTCATAAATCATCCTTTTGTCGGGAGAGACAATGTTAAAGCACTATTCTCAGTGCGGCTGAATTCGTGGAGCTGCAAGTGGTATGTGGGGGCTGGTCTCGGCGAGCTTACCGATTCTGACGTGCTCGTACACATGGACACTTGGAGTTGGCCTGGTTTGACCAAATAGCACGAAGTACTCTCAGAGAGAGAGAGCGAGAGAGAGTACCTCGGTGAGTATTGAGTAGTGAGTAGTGATCAGGCCGCAACTCAGCAATGCCTCTTTTCCACGGATGTCCTCGCGGTTTTAATCGCGTAATCTCTCCCAAGGAAACCATCATTCCTAAATTAATAGTAATTTTATGTTATTTCAGATTGTAATCCATTACTGTGCCAACGTTTTAGCTCATCTGTTCAGTACCTCCTTGAGCGGCAAACAAAGAGTAGCAAAGAGTAATATATAACACATACTTAAAACTTTTGCAGTTATAACATTAGCAGCACCACCACAGCTTGTGTCAGCGTCGTAAAGGCAAGGTGTAGGTGCTGTTATAATAATAACAATATTTTTTTAATTCTGACAAAACAGTCCATATAAAAATAAATAAATTACAATTCTATAACATCTTTCTGTCTGTCCATGTCCGACAGTGCGTTGCGTACGCTCTCGCTCCCGCCTTTACGTTTCAGAAGCTCGAACGGCGGGGAAGTTTTCTTTTATTAAAAGCTCACTATGCCGTTGTTCCACTACACACCTACTGACGCAATGCAGCACCGCGTGTTGGTGGCCAATGAGAGCAAATTACAATTCAAGGTAAAACGGTTTAAGGGATCCTAGCGATAGAAGATCAACCACATAGATTAAAACTTTATTTGGTAATCCACACCGTATTAACAAATTGCTTACGTAATATTTAACATTATCATATGGCATACTCGTATATGTCGCCTTCATCGCGCTGCTTCACGATCCTCACATCCAGTATTATGCAGTTGCGTGGCACTTAAACCTAAAGGGATTCGCGGGCTCTTATAGTGGTCAGGATCCGTGGCCGACATGCCCCTACTTCTCCCGGTGCGGGTGCAGCGCAACCGCGGCGCAGCGCTATTACACACGGGCTCGTTGACGCACCGCCTTTATTGATCAGATCAGAGCCGACTGTTGTATGGCGATACTGCTCTCGCGCAGCCGGTCCGAGGACTCCTCAGAGTTATTAACATCTCCACGTCCGCTGACGCGAGTTACAGCCGAGAAAATATTTTGACTGACGCAAAGATAGCTGCGGACAACAAAGTGATCCTATAAGGGTTTCGGTTTTCCTTCTAAGGTACGGTACCTTAAAACTAGGTAGGCTCGTGACTGGAGTTTACTCCTTAAGAACTAAGTGACATAGAGCTGCAGGTTCGAAAAGTCGCACGTACACGATCTTTTCAAATATCTTAAAGGATCCTTTGTATTATAATTGTGACGATGAAATATAAAATATTGACACTGAAACTGGCCGCATCGCCGCCGGCCGCTGTGATCTCGGTGCCAGTTGACCGGCGCGAGCGCGCGGCGGAGGCAGCGCAGGCGGTACACACGACGCAGACGCGACTCAAGAGGATGTAATCAGTTGTCATCCTCACAGCTATCAGCCGCCTCACATCCAATACGCGACATCTCTCTGACAGAGCGTCCGTGCTGGCTGTCACAAAAGTACTGTACCTACTATGATTTTACTAAATGAAAAAAGAGATAGTAAACCAGTAGTAGGCCACTAGCTTATAAGAATTCATTCGCCAGTGGTGTGTGGGACTCGCGGCACATGATAGTGCCGAATACCCACAATAACCATCGCGAATGCCATCAGTGCCGCCCTAGGTGAGGTGCCCCGGAACAAAAAATCATCAGGGCACCTCGGCGGCTACTCAGCCCCTAGGGGACCGGCTCCACCTCGACAGATGGGGTTGCTCCGCACCACAGGACAACCCCACCGACTTTGGGACAGTGCAATGGGGTGAGGTTCTCCATCCTCGCCCCTTGCCCCGTGCGCAAAAGCGCCTCCTACTATTGCTCTTTGGTCCACTCTTCTTATGAGAAGGGTACCGAGAGCGCTTCCTCCTCCTGACCTAAAGCCCCCTCCTACATATAACATACCCAGCCTAGGCTTATGACCTATGATATTATTATGATTCATAGGCCGTAGCCGTCGTGCACACTTGAGCTATATACGAAGCATAAACAGCGGTTCCATTAACGCGCCACCTTCAGATTCAATAAACGGTTTAAATTGATCTAGCGTTTTTTCCGGGTTACAAGAACGCGTCTTTTTATTGCAATAATCAGCGAACGGTCCATGGAAATGTGTGAACCGAACGGAAATTATTGTACTACGTTTAGTACTCGGTAAAGAAGTCAAACGGATTCCTGTGACCAGAGCACAAGAGGATTCGTGAATGTTTGTGGGCGTCAATAGTCAACGTTTACCGCTTGTACTATAAAGACGGGTAGGAACTAGGAACATCATGGTGGAACTAGCCGTAAGGGATCGGGGGTGAACAAGTTTATTTCTTCCACACAGATTTTTTGATACGCTCCCTTTAATCCTCTATTCCTACTCGCGGTCTAACTGCGCAGAGAATTTGCACCGTCTAGGGTTGTGGGTTGGCTTTTAAGTAAGTATCACACTACACACTATCGGAGAAGTGAACGTCTGCCCACTTTAAAACGACATATTTTTAACATATACCGTACCTAATGAGAAACACTTTAGGTACTAGGTTATCCTGCTACGACTCAGATACTAATTCCGTTGTTCTTTCTTTTTTCCAAGGAATTGTTCGGGCTATTACCTGCAGCTGAATTTCATTAGGGACATTCACAAGACTTTGCGTCGAAATTAAAAATTTTACAATAATGATAATACAGACAAAGTCATCCGAAATATAGGGTTTACAATCTTACGTATTAGACGCAAACCCCGATTACTTTAAATATGAGGCTGGATTGAACTAACCATTAGAGAAACGCATACTAAATCAGTTATATTTTTATTTTTCTACACAACCACCAACAAGTTTGATGCACTTTTACCATCTCTCATGTAAAGCATTTAGACCGTTGAAAAAAAAAGATTCTTCCTTAGAGTCAAAATATGCGTCCACTGTTGCTTTGACCTCGTTGTTTGTCGAAAATCTTTTACCTCTCAAGTGCTTTTTTAAGTCAGGGAACAGAAAGAGTCTGTCGGTGCCAGAATAAATAATGCGGACGCGGTAATAGTTCAAAGTCACATTGTGGATTTCAGACATTGATTGCACAGACGTGTGAACACGGGCATTATCTTGATGAAACAGGACGCTTTTCTTTTATTTACTCTCGTAAACGACGTAGTGAGACAAAGTAGTAATGAGAGTTTATAGTCTGACGCCTTTCAAGATAATCAATCATAATCGCACACTTCTAGTCCAAGAATACTCAAGCCATTACCTTATTTGACTACAAAATCACCTTAGCGTTCTTACGGGGTGGTGAGGCAGGTCCTCTCCACTGTTTCAATTGTTGTTTCGTTTCTGACGTACAGTAATGAACCCAAGCTTCGTCCATTGTAACAAACCGATTCAAAAAATCATCAGCTCCGGCTTCAAATTACTGCAAACTGTCACGTAAAATAGTCAACCGCTTCCTTAATTGTTCAACTGAAAGCAGTCGCGGAATCCACCTCGCAGACACCTTGTGGAAACCCAACACGTTGACCATGATATTTTGAGTTCGTTCATACGAGATGCCTATAATCTCGGCTATCTCTCTAATTTTTAATCTACCGTCTCCCATAAAGAAATCAAGTACTTTTAAGAATTTCGTCAGTAGTGGAAGTCGACCGGGGTTTAGCTTTCACACTCTCCCTACCGCGATTGAACTCTGCTAACCATTCCTTGATGGGTGAATAAGTCAGAGCAGAATCTCCTATAGTAATGACCATATCATCATAGATTGATTTCGATGATAGCCCCTTATGGAGGTGCTTGTTGACGACGCCCTGCTTGATATGCTCCAATTGCAGAAAATGTACATAACGATTGCTTTGTAAAAGAATTATAAAATCACAACTAGTGGGAACTGAACTTAATAATGTGGGTAGATTTGATTTTTAGATTTGAAAGAATCTGTATTAGGCCGAGTAGCTTTCAATCCACCTCCGTATGTTGTATCTAGTGTCACATCATCAAGACGTAAACCTTAAATTTCGTGAAGAGTCGTACGTATGCCCGTTACTCTACCCGCCTTTTTACGTTTAAAATAATTTTAGCAATTCCAATTAGGATTAGCTGCGTGTTAAACCGTAAGTTGGCCACGACCGTGCGCTTTGAGCCGAATTTTTCCTCGCGTACTACTTCTTTATGGAATCAACCCCATTTGGTATTTCCGGACCGATACTATTTAGGGATCGTCAAGAAAATACCTACTTATCACTACAAGGCTGACAATAAATTTGCGAGACCTCGTTTGTTGCGAATGTCTGTGGGCGTTGATCACATACTATCGCGTTACCCAACTGCTCGTTTGCCTCGTATTCCACAAAAGAAGTCTACTTATCACGTAGATTGCCTCCATCATAAGAATTCCTTAAAATGCCTTATATCTAACATCCTCAACCGGACAAGATTTGATTAATTTATTCCGTCTAAGTATAGATGCTTGGTAACCCTAGTAGAACTGTTTCTGTTGTCATTGCACAATTACGCACAAGCGCGCTCGTGCATCGCTAGCTTAACTCGTATGCGCCTGTGATACGGTTTAAATTGATACAGGTCTTTTAATTCTAAGCGCAGTTCATCATTATAATGTTTATGATTTTTTAACGTCGGGAAGCATGAAAATAGATGTTACTCTCGTACAGTCGTTAACGAAAATGAGCTTTCTTTTTTATGTTGCCAACATTTGCTTGCACACTGCACAGCCCTCTTTTATGTTGCCAACATTTGCTTGCACACTGCACAGCCCTCTTTTATGACTGTCAATACAGTAATTTTATCTATCAAACTGTTACTAGTCAGTTTAGACTTTCATCGAAACATTAAATTAGAAATAAATAAAGTTAAATAACTAAGCCACATTTGGTGTGCACGTGAACTTGAAAAAAAAAGACCGAGGGCGAATTGGACTTGCATATGAAAGTTTGCGTAGCAGGAAACGAAAAATGTCTCGACTGTACCAAATCGATTTTGTTCAAACCATTTATCGTTTGAAGTTTTTATTCAATCAATTCTATAATTCCATTTTGTTTCACGATCTTAACTCATTAGTTCAAAAGTTATGGAGTGTGAACAGTGTGGCAAATGTCTCGCAAAATATTAGCATAATCAAAAATCTTTCATATAAAATTCCATAAAATTTAAAACAACCTATCCAATGACTCACACACACGGCTCGGGTGGGGGGCCATTTTATGAGATAAAACTAGCCAATTAGGAAGTTTAAAAGTAGTAGTTGCATTCACATAAAATTAAGTACTCTGTAAAAGCTGTGCCTTGAGACTTGAGCTTTTTTTATTTGGTTAGATAAAGAATACTAAACGAAACGAAACGAGATGTGTAAAATTTTGTAACTGAACGTCACTCTGAATGAAACGTGAACTCAAATGACATATAAAACTATTATCAAGTATCGAGTATCCTCACCCTGTTAAATACTTCTTATGTTTTACTATACGGTTTTTTATCTAAATATTGGCATTTGAAAAAATAGTTTAAAGTAATATTATATTTGGGTTATTTATATAATATATACATTCCTGTTGTATAGATATAATTTATTAAATGTTTAAACATTTTTTCAGTTCCTACATATTTTTTAGATCGGGTTTAGCGCAGCCGTATTTTTTTTAAATTTGCTTTTGATACACTTTTTCCTAGTGGATTATACTTTAAATATAATTCATACATAACACGTGTGCGGGGCCGTGCACGCCGCTCGTTAACTGTGCTACAACCCCGGCCATGACGTGCAAACACAGGTGTTGTAGGCGATTGATAACAGAGGCGCATTGGCATCCGCTACGCTAACAAGACGCGTTGTCCTCTCATATCCCATCATTCTCCAGCAGTATCGTGTGTGCGAGAGCGGCCTCCCCGGTCGCGCTGGCCCAGTTGGCTTGGCACTACCTCTTACTGAATAATAACCTCCTTGCCCGTTGGTGTGTGCTATGAAATAATAAGGTTTCAGTTAGAAGATTAACTTAGAATTTGTAGAAAATATTTCAAAATAGAAGTTTTCCACTTTTGCCAGTTATTTTACATGTATTACATATTGTGAGCACGGCCAGTGGCTCGTAAAACTAAATATTATTTGTATCCGTTGCACCGCCGGGTACTGGCCGTGTTACAGTCGTGGAGTGGGGAAAAAAGTATAAAAAGCGCGGGAAATAACCGCTCGTGCCCCGCCATAATAGCGTGGAGAGCTCTCACTCGAATTTTGAATGAATGCAATATGCCTGCACTTGTAAATTTAGTGATGGCTATAGCAGATTTTAATACACAATTGTATCGAGTCCTTCATACTATTTCTTAAAGACAAGTGTTGGAAAGATAAATTAAGTTATCACAGTTTACTCCTGACACACCCGTCGCGTGCTGGAAATGATACACAGTTTTTATTGAAAGCTTTCGCTACTGATAAGCTAGCACATCAATTCAATATAATTACACAGTGTTCTGTTGAGTGCAATATTTGTATCGCAGTAGCAAATTTCCGTCCTGCTTCAAAATGGTAGTGCTGATAAGCTCCATCAATTTATCTGAGTGCTTGGTTTGCTTTTGTGTGCATGTTTGTGCTCCATTTATGCCAGTCGGCGTGTGGTGCCAATAGAGAGGTGTCACAGGGATAGTCCCATACAAATTTGTAAGTGATCTAACCTAGTCCGATCAACTGTTGGGGGGGGGGGGGGTGCAATAGCGTCTTTATTTATATCATGATAAAGCGTAGTAGGGACTATATAGGTAAGTAGGCGGTATAAAGGTATAATGTTTTTCCCTCTCTGCGTTTATGTCGTAAAAGAAATATTGAGCTACATCTTTTTTTACACATTAGCTTTTTAGACATTAAACGAGTACGAACTAAACAATGGCAAAGAGAATTACGCGGTAGCTAGTTGCTAGGATACTAAGATGAATGTTATATATCGAAAACTGAACGTTTCAACCACTAGGCGTTACCGTCTAGACGCAGAGTAAAAAGTAACGCCCTCATTGGCCTCTAAACAATGTTTGATAAAAAAGTCTTGCCAATCGCTTACAAATCAAGGATGAGTCTGTTAGGTATTTATCTGGCCATTGTATGCACAGCGCTGCATACAGGTCGTAAAGGACACTTGATCTGGCCGACGTGTAAGTCACGTCTCCCAGTTTTTGCCGCGTTAGAAATTGAGACGTACGAAAGTGTTGCGAATGGCGCCACCAGATTGTCGCCTCTGTCAATCAAATAGTATTGTTATTGTATAACGTTTATAGTTTTCAAGAGAGTTGGATAAGTTCGTTTTCGTAAACGATAAATCAGTTATATGGATATAATTTTAATTTTTGGCATAAAAAGCATTTATTTTTATGTTATTTCAAATTGTTATCTATATCTACTACAAATCTCATCCAAATTCGTTCATCAGCTTATGTGTGAAAGGATAACAAATATACATACTTACATGCAAACTTTCACATTTATAATATATCGCCTTTATATGTCCGCGGTTTATAAAATTATGTCGTATCAGAAGTGTTCCGTGTGTCCAGAAAGCCCTCGACAGTCGACACGCAGGCGAGACGGCGCCTCTCCGCCGGGTTCATTGTTATCGATGCATCGTCAGTCGACACCCATCCCTGTTAGGTGCAGTATTGTTCGACCCGTCCATTGTTTCAAGCTTTATTGAGCTCCAACGGCTGGGTTTTTTCTTCTGTCTTTGGTGGCTGGCTGAACACTTCGCTTAGTTGCGACAGCAGTCTTTACCGGCTTCACAGTTGAGTCGGCAATGGCATCGGTCTTCTATTTACTGCCGTGCTAGCAATAGATGTTTTATTACGTAATACATAGTGAGATAAGAGAGGAAGAAGGGTGGGACATCCGCATAATTGCTATGCGGTCTGCGTGCGTCGGTAGTCACTCGAAAGGCATGGACTACTCGTGTGCCCCCGGTATACTTTTACAAATCTGTGCGGATTGATACGTGAAACAGACGGGGCGCTGATGGTTGATCTCAGTAATCGCTTGTGCGTGTTCGGTTTCATCTGCGCGGATCGATACGTGATACAGGCGGGGGTGCTGATGGTTGATCTCAGTAATCGCTTGTGCGTGTTCGGTTTCATCTGTGCAGATCGATACGTCAGACAGACGGAGCGCTGATGGT
>JAFELO010001284.1:94920-109084 GCA_017140195.1 Eumaeus atala | reverse complement strand
GTAGCAGTAAAGTTTGTACGCGTGTGAAACCGCCGGACACAGCACACACGGGGATGGTGTGTGCTGTACGTTGCTCCGACGTAGCAGTAAAGTAGTAAAGAATGTTGAGTACAGTCGGCACGCGCCTACTCGAGCTGCGTCACTGTGGACGAGTTCCGTGTACCCTACGTATCCCTCCCCTGCTACTTGTACATCAGTTTTTATAGTATAAGGGGGAAAACGAGCAGCTTTCATAACACACAGGAAAAGCTACAGCGAGGGCATCTAAAGCGGTGTGATGTTACCGAGGGGTACTTCTCCAGACGTGGCGGTCCAATATGGTTGGAATGCAGCATGATCGAAGGCTAACCTGTGCTCGTTTTATGGTCACATGGCTATCGCCTCGAGGACTGTGTGGGCAGGGGGTGTCGACTACCGGCAAAAAATATTTGGAGATTTGTAATACGATTTGATTTAAATCCTTGACCTCGGTATAAACTATTAGTTGGACTGTAATAATAATAATGTAAATTTGTGGACTTGTCACAAGTTAGCCTAGCCTGTGTCGGTTACCACGCGGACTTGTGTACAGGTTAGAGGCAACTGACAATATATTTGATATCTATACTTCTAAGCACTATACTTATTTTTATTAATACGAAGCTGAAGAGTTTGTTAGTTTGAATGCGCTAATGTCTAGAATCACAGGTCACATGTGAACCCAACATTTTTGTGTATGACTGCCACACTCATAAGGAATTTTTTAGAGCAATTTTCGAGAGGCCACAGACGTGAGGAGTGTCAATGGATAGGTATTTTCAAGTGACATGGATCTTCCTAAAAATATTTACGATTGCTAATACTTTGTGGGATATTCGCTACTAAAGTATTTTCCTCCTTCCTTACCCTCTTTACGTATTGGGGATGATGTTAAAACAATTGGAGTTATAAAATTTAATAAAAACTTCAAAGGAAAATGGGTTTAAACAAAATCGTATATAGCAGTTTAAGAGACTTTTTGTTTATTGGTTTGAGGTCTTTTATTTGTTACCACGAAACCCTTCAGCAGCGAGTCCAAATCTTATACAAACTAAAAATAAATATGAACTTTACTTAAAAAAAAATATTTCTTTTAAACTTGTCTCCATGAAAGTATGGTATGCTAAAACGGCTACTTTATAATATGCATCTCCAAAACTACGAGGCTTTCAGCTTTGTACTCTACAACAAATAGTGGATGAGTGGAAGTGTCCGAACGTCGACAATCGCTTAAAGTGTAAAGCCACGTGCACACGTATGAAGGCGCGGCCGTGTGTATGAAACCAGTTCGTCGTGGCTAAACTTAGACAAGTGCAGGCGTGTAGGCAAGTGTAATCACGTAACCTTGTCATCCGGTGCTTACTGGTGCTGCTGGTCCCCGACCCCGCACCAGCGACCAGCCAACGACTCCACCGCACTGCGCCTAGGGGTGGGGCAGTTAGAGAAATCGTTTACCTATGCTCATTGCAGTTTGCGTCAATGAAGAAGTCAGTTCTTTCGCCGGAACTTGTCGAAGAGTATAGATACAATAGGAATAGAATTCGATGCTTCACAGGACCACAAACTAATTTTAAAAAGTGAGATTGTTATCAATTCGACACACATGTATGCAATAATGTACACATGTATACAATCTAATGGGCATTGCGAAATGTTCACGTGACAATCTTATTGCAAACCCAAAACAAATAAATCATATTTCCGAGGTACGTGCCTGAGGAAAGGTTACAAATTTTAAGTATTGGCACCACCGACCTTAAATATATTTTTTGAAGTGGTTTTAATTTTTTGGCATTGTTTTTGTTCCTATTACAAATCGGGTACTTATTAAACTTATCGCCAATAGTACCTACTATTGGCGATAAGCATGTTCAATAAGTACTGCTGACATTTGTAGTCCGGTAGAGTGTAGAGTGTAAGCGGTTGATAGTTGAGTAGGGCGGAGCTGTAGTGTTATATAATGGAGTGCGGACCACGGCGGCGCGTCTGCCGCAGTGCTCTGGCACGGGCTGCGTTTTGTAAGGCCACGTGTACACCGCTATATAACGTTCATTGTTCCAACATTATTTGATTCGAGTCAGAGTTTATAGTCTGACCCCTTTCTAGTTAATCAATCATAATCACACCCTTCGAGTCCCAGAATACTGAAACCATTACTTTATATCGACAAAATAGCCTTAGCCTGTTTAGGGGCTGGCGGACCAGGTCAGCAGTGGAAAACTGCTTCGATTGTTGTTTTGTTTCTGGCGCACAGTAATGAACCCATGTTTCGTCCACTGTAACAAACCGATTCAAAAAATCATCAGCATCGGCTTCAAATACTCCAAGCACTCACGTGAAATAGTCAATCGCGTCCTTTTTTGTTCAACTCCGAGTCCGAGTTCAGTCAGATTGGGCTTCCACAAGTCAGATTGGGTTTCCACACCTTGTGGAAACCCAATTCGTTGACTATGGTATTTTGAGTTCGTCCATAAGAGATGCCTATAATCTCGACTATCTCTCTAATTTTTAATCTGCGGTCTCCCATAATTAAAGCAACTTGTGTTTCTCGAGTAACGTGACAGTTTCTTTGGCAGTAAGTAGAGCCCAAATGGCTGGACATATTTTGCCACACTATGTGTAGTACAGTGGACGTTTTAATGACGGAGCGTCAGTGCGTACATATATAAGCAGTCGGGTCATAGAAAACGGAAATTCTAAACTTACGGCAATTATAATTTTACGATTGTTTCTTTTTACGCACCGGTTACGGTTACTTCGTAATCGTCACACTTTAGGACATAGTAGTGTTCATAGTTATAATTGAATCTTCGTCAAAATTATGTTAATTTTCAGTCTTCCGACGCGAAAAATTGATAACTCTTTCAAAGATTCCTTTAAAGTGACGCTCTTATAACCCTGTTCAGTTGGAGCTCGGTTGGCCTGTAGGATCTACAGCTGGCCTAGGACAGGCGGTCGCTCAGACAACTGGTCTCTTTGGTACTGTAAGTGGGTATGTGTTCATCTGCCGCGACTTCGCGGAATATCTCTCAAGACATCCATTGTTTCCTGTATTATTAGAGTTATTGTGTTACTTACGAATAACATCTGTTTCAAACTTATGTCGGAAATATTTAATTTCATTGGGTAAACATAAAAATAAATAAGACCTATTAGAATAATCAAGAAGTAGCACAAGCGTACATTATAATTATTATTAGATAAGATATTTTGACTATAGATTTTGAAAAGAATAACTAAATGATATGGAAAACATTCAACATACACCAAGCTGTTGTTAGGAATTTAATAAGTTTCACCAAGGCAAAATACTTTACAATGCCTTCCTATGCGTTAGCTAAAGGCCGCACGGCTGGTATATACATGACATGGCTTGATTGTAAAACACAAGTAAAAGGATGTCCTGGAGCAAAATATAAGAAATTAGATGATGTGGTAGCTGCTCACAATTTTATTTGTACTAACGGTCACGGCCCATCTGTACCACAAGCAAAATCAAAAATCAAGGATGTGGACACGCCAAGTAGTCATTCCCAGATGAAAAGACAGATTAACAAAACAGATGGATGATATAGAAGAAAAGATTGAACGGCTTTTAAAAAAGTGTGGACAAAATTATTAAGAAAAGCGTCAATAACAAGAAAACAATACTTTTAGAACATAATTTGAATAACGAATTCCAAACTGATAAATATGGGCTTGTTCAGGTCTACACAGATGGTGCATGTTCTTCTAATGGTCGTCTCGGTTCCAGAGCTGGTCTCGGTGTGTATTGGGGCGAAGGTCATCCCCTTAATATTAGTGCGCCAGTTTCAGGTCGTGCCACTAATAATTGTGGTGAAATACAAGCAGCCAGTCAAGCCATCAAGACGGCTTAGACAATGGCATCACCAAACTATCCATTAATACAAATTCGAAGTTTCTTATAAAGTCAGTAACCAAATGGATAACAGGTTGGAAAAGAAAAGGCTGGAACTACAATCACGTGAACCTGTTAAAAATGAAATAGACTTCAAGGAACAGGATAACTCGCAAAACAAGTTACAAGTCAAATGAAATTATGTGGAGGCGCATCGGGGTGTGCATGGTAATGGGGTGCGGATCAGTTGGCTAAAGCTGGAGCTGCTTTGTATGAGTTTAAGTGAACTAATAATAGGAAACAGATAAAATTTAATTTGTTTCGTTCATGATTAGTGATTTTTGAAATTTTTGTGCATTATACTGAATGATTATATCATGTTCTACATTGTAATATCGCAAATTTGGTCCAATTAGTTAGTAGTACTTACGACTTAAGACGGTAAGGAACATACATACTCACAATTTCGCATCTATAATAACGTATATTAGGATGAGGGTAATTAGGAGAAACCATTCGTTTAGGTAACGATATTTCTAGTTGAACTCCTCCGAAAAGGCTCCACCCACTTTTAAGTACTTTTTTGTACATAAAATTTGGGAGGTAGCAGAACAGATCATAAAGTGTATTACAGCGCGGTGGGTGACGCTGTCGCCAGTATCTTGCAGTAAATGACGGGGATCACAAGTCATATATCTTATTCTTATAATGAGATTCTAAAGTTCCAGTATAGTTCATCTGTACGTGGAAGTTATTGATTTAAACGGAATAGGTCGCAGTAAGCAGACCGGCGTATCCGGAAGCCGGCAGTCGGCAGGGGAGATAGCGCGCCAGTTCCGAGCTCTGCGATACATTACGTAAGCACCCTCCCCCCTGCTGGTCCCTAAACAGCCGATAATAGTGTGAATACATAATAAATGGATAGTGATAAGCGCTATATTATGTACTTTGGATTTTTTTTGGCTAGCAGGGAAATGCATTTACTCACTGCTAGCGGTCTTAGGTGAGATCCGATGGGTGTGTGGGGCTCGCGGATGAACCGAATATCCACTAAATCCCAAATACTCGCGGGTGCGTTCTGCCTTCTATACTGTGCCCCGAATCTTCCAGCAATATAGCACCTCGGCGACTAGCCAGTCCCGTTAGGGACCTGACTCCTCCAAAATATTGGAGTAGTACCTATCCAACTTTTTTTTGACGCGGGGAAACGCGCCTTCACCGGCATTGGGTGGGGTCCAGTGGTGTGTGGGGCTAGCGGCACATTATAGTGCCGAATGCTCACAAAATCCGCCGTGAGTGCCATCCGTGCTGCCTTTGGTTAGGTGATCGGAACAACTAACTATAAGGGCACCTGGTCGCTAGTCAGTCCCCGAAGGGACCCACGCCACCTCCACAGATGGCGTTGTCCCGCACCACAGTCAACCCCACCGACTTTAGGACAGTGAAATGGGGTGAAGTTTCCATCCTCGCCCTTTGTACGTGCAGAAAAGGCGCCGCTACCTCTTGCTGTTTTGTCCCCTCTTCTTATAAGAGGGAAACAAAGAGCGGCTTCTCCTCCTGCTCTTAAGTCCCCTCTCCTCATAAGAGGGGAACAAATCGCCGTCACTTCCATTGGCTTCTTTCAAAGTATGTTGGATCACACCAGGCTACTAAGCCCCACCGCCACGACAAGGCATTTAATCTATCCAACCTAGATCAGCCACCTTCGACGTCGGGGAAGTGAAACTAAACCCCGGCCGCGGTAAGAAGCGGTATAAGCTGTGCATAAGGCGCTACGCATTCGCCGCACTCCTATCCGTCATTCGCGATGCAGGCCATTCTCCACCTCCCATTCTTTGGCCCGCCCACCTGCCAAGGAGGCAGACTGGGATATGACCGTCTCGCAGAAGGAGACCATCGATTCCCAGGCCCTGTCGCTCTCGAACATTAAGCTCGAGAACGAGCAGCATGCAAGACAGCGTTCTTCCGTCTCCGGGTGGATTCGAAGAGGATACGCACCAAAGCATCCATGCGAGCACCTGTGTCATACGGCAGGCGAAGGGTCCAACGCCCTAGGTCTTGGGGCACCGCGTCAGTCCTTCGTACTCCGTGCGTCGACTGTGCCAGGACCTAACCCAGACAAACGGCCGGTCCTACTACGTGAATGTTCCAGCTGAGCTGTCGCGGTACTGCACGTTGTGTACGGCAGCGTTATAGGATCACTATGTTTTCGCCTGTCTGTCCGTCTCTACCCTAGTAAAGACATTTTGACATTTGTCACGGTAACGCGTGGAAAGATTGAGCTGAAATTTACGTCGAATATTAAGGTCTGCCACAACTGAAAAAATGTCTCTTGTAAGTTGAATAATATCTTAATAAAATTAAATGATACAGCCGTTTACGTGCATTCTATGGGATCGCGCAAAACTAAAATCTATAGTCCCTGCGGCTGACCTAGAATCAAAAAATTTGGCACGAAGTAAGGAGAACTTGCAGTATAGCTATAGGAATAAATCCGAAAATGGCTAAATTATAAATGTATGTCAGATAAAAAGTAACATAGGTTCATACTTGTGTCAGTAGTCTATTTCATACATCTGTATGCATGAGTCTGGTATCTATGGGCCTGCGCACTTTTCCGATGTAGAGTTATTTTTATTGTTATGTCATGCCAGATTGTCAGCTATAAAATGTATGTGTGCCTAACCTCATACAAGTTTTAATAGTAGTTTTTGTGTGCAAGAATAAGAAATATGTAGGATCAGTTTTTGTATTTATAATATTAGGAGGAACTAGGATGTGTTGACGCAGACCAAATATAGATTTATTATCTCGGAGTAGATCATTAGTGCATCATCACGGCGCAGTACTCGCCGCTGACATTATCTCGCCTGTGTCTGCGGGCTGATTACGTCAAATTACTTACTAACAATATAACAAGAATCATACAAATACACATGCATTGGAATATCGTCGCTGAGCACGGGGCGGTAAGGCGCATAATGTGTTTGTGAGCGGTTGCTAAGGTCACGGCGGTTAAGAGCAGGGCTTCCTGTAGTGGTGAGTGAAGGAAATTTCACTTGTCGCGCTTAATTTAAAAGCGTCTGTACTTCTGTACGCGGTAGGGGTGGACTACCGTTTTCATAAGCGCTTTTCAACTTTAAAGCGCTTTCAATACTTTTGTTTTTCTTTTTACAGTTTATGGGGGTAAACTAACAGTTGTATGAGTACCGACGCACATAGACGTTCGCATAATTGTTGCAAATTTTTTTTGGAGGGACCTACTACTGGTTGACGGCGCTATTGCTTCGCCTCTCCAGTTCAACGGACTAGCGAAGACTTTTGCGTCTTCTGGTTTAGGGAGACGATAGGGAGACAGATCCCCTCTTTTCCCGCAGAAAGGAATAGATGTACGGGTTGTTTTGTGGGCGTACCCTATAGTGATTATTTTTGGGACCCAAAAGGGGGAGACGACCCCCTCCCCACGCTAGTGGTAATTGTTGCACAGCAGAAAACGCGACCGCACGAAACGTGACAGCATCTCTTCCACTTTGTATCGGCACCGTGCGAGGAGAGGCGCTGCATTGCAATACGGACGCACCTCATCAGAGTCGCCTGACTGCTCAGCCACCAGTACAGTGCACAATGTACACATGTGCATATTTATTTTTTTGAGCAGAAATTTATGCATCAGCGAATTGGATCGCCAAGACCGGGGAGGGCACCTCTCGCTCCTATAAAACTTGTGACAACTGTACTGCCTGGTTTCCTGCGAGGTGTGAGAATACGGTAGCGCAGTAGGTAAAATAGGCTAAAGGAGGGATGCGGATTTTTATGGGCACCAAAAGGGCGTTGGCATCGTGTGATATACAAAAATTATTTGTCAGTTCGCCCACTTTCTACACAGTTCCTTCCAAGATCTCTCATGAATACTTTTGATGATATTTACTATTTGTATATTAAATCCTTTTGAATGAGTAGTCGGCGGGGATGATGCAAGTGATAATGATGATAGTAGTTGTCTTAAACGTTCACCTCACGTGTTGAATAGCCACGAGCCACGACTGCCGCACCGATGGGCTTTTGTGAGATTGTAAAGAAGACCTAGATTCTGTAGTGGCTAAAGTGGGCCGTCTATTTAACCGACCGCGTCACTAGGACTTCGGCATTTTTTTTGTATTTCCGTATCCGAACTTTTGCTGAGGAAGCGAAGAGAAGCCCAGTACAGCTTCATCGGATTGCTATGAGTGCGGTTCTGGCGACGAACTAGGTTTGGGGTAGGAAGAATGATCGACAACTCCCCCCCATCTCGCGCGGGTGGAAGAGTTGCATCCCGACGTTTGTCACGGCTAATTTAACTATTTATTATCATGAACAGAGGGACTGAGAGGTCTCTCCTTCCCCGACTCTGACAATTAGGTCAACTTGCGCGCGGTGGCTAAAATGGCCTCGGCGCTGACGTGAACTCATGGAGAGGTTTATGTCTGGGGACCCGTTGCAACCCCCGTTAAAGCCTCTTGGGACCCGCAACGAATTTAATTAAGAAAATAGGAGGAATAGGAAGTAATTCCAATTTCCCTCCCTAGTCAAATCAGGAGATAGTACAAGGTTACAATAACTCGTACAAGCCAAAAAAAAGAGAGCAATCATTTTAAGCCCAGCTGCTGTGCACCACGGAGGTGTAGAGAAATGATTAGTTGATATTGACTATGCCTTATGATATTGACTTTGTTGATATAACGGGCATTACTATGATTGACTTATGTTTATTTGCTGCCAGTAATATTTATGACGTACTTGTTTAAAAGCACGATAGTACTCCCACGTTGTCCACGAGCACCGAAGTAGACAACTCCCGTAGCACTATGAATATTATCAAGCATTATGTTTCACTCAACTTACCAAAGATCACACTCCCACAAGACGTGACATGCCGTTTGTTCATGTTCCTCAGAACAGTCGCAGAGAGCGCGATCTTAGACCATTGAGAAATGTAATGATTAACTTTTAATCAGTGCGCTGCGATAAACCTGCTCCCGCCAATTAAACTCTGCCTGGTGACGTCCATCGGAATATTTTTTTTTGTAATCTTCTGTCTGTATTGAGAAGTTTGGAGTTGTAATACATTCTAGATCAATGGGTAGAACTCCGGCAAGAACTGGACAGGTCTCCGTACTGATGGTCCGGTAGGCTTTACATAAAAATATTACAGCTAGGCTTTGACTCTGCATTAATGTACGTCACGCCGCGCCTATAGTAGCCCTGTCTACCCACACAGTACGCTACCTAAATACGTGGCGTTGTATATTATTTCTAAAGTCTTTAATGACAGACCCCGCGTAAAAGTTTCGTTTGGCTCTTTCTCCAGTATGTATGATGTGTTCTGAACAGCGTAGGGGCAACAGGATGGCGGCTCGTCGGTCGGGAGCGTGCATGGGCAGTCCGCAGCGTGATGGTCACCCCGGCACTTACAGCACCGGGATCGCGCGTGGCCATTGCGCGGGGAATGTCCGTAAAGCTGACAGTTATGCCAGTGCCTGGGATCTGTGCGTTTAGGCGGGGACTAGGAGCGTAATGTTTAGTATATTCCATTCAATAGGGAGAGTAAATGTATGACACCTACTATAAGGAACATGATGCTGTATTTTATTATTACGAACTGTCGTCTTTCTTAGCTTATTTACGAAGGTTAGATACATCATTGTAGTCTTATGCTAGTCACGAAATAGACTTAAATATATGATATAGGACAGCTCTGATCATTGAAATCTATGAATTCTCATTTCATCCGGTAATTCCGGCGCAAATTTAATATGTTTACGATAACAAACTAGCTATGCAAAGGCATAGTCATACATTTTGATATTCATGAGATTTATTAAAGGGCGCTAGCCCTAGGTTCTTACTTTGTGCACGTAATGTAGTAGCTATGAAATATTTTTCCTCTATTAATCGTGTAATGGTCCAAATCCATCTGAAATGGACCGTGTCCTTGTCGACGTAACAGGTTTCTTGCTTCGCGATTATATGCTACGACTGCTGGTTTCTAAGTTCTCGCTTCCATATTCATGAATATAATATCTCATTGTTTGTTTTAGATACCCCCGACAGCCCCGAACATGCTACGCCGATGATAGGAGTTGAGATCGCATTCGATGTACGTCACAACGGTCGATACAATTCCTAAAGATGACTAGAATCTCTGTCGAACCTCACGCATGTGATAACATATACGTAAATATAAATATTTTAATAGGAAACGCTTTTGAGAGTACCCTCGTTCCTTTAGTTCATAGTAACAAGCCAAAGTTGTATGGAGATTGATACCCCGTCGGAGAGGGGGAAGATATTTTTTATACGTAACCAAAGCTAGTTTAAGATGTCGAATATGCCGATATACAGCCAAGTGGTGCCCAAATCGCAGTACCGGGCGAAGAATAAGAGCAACTCCAGAGAGAGCAGAGTGCAGAACGCGGGGAGGGAGTTCGACCCGCTGAACTACAACCACGGCGGAAACATACAGCTGCTCAACGCGCCGCTGGAGAGCCGGATAGAGAAGATGGAGAAGAGGGAGTCGCGGAGGAAGGAGGAGACCAAGGCGCGCAGGGGGCAGATCAGGAACGAGGCCAGCGAGGGCAAGGTGGAGGCGTACCTGAGGCAGAATCAAGTGAGCATCCGGCAGCAGCAGCACCGGCACTCGGCCGTGAGGCAGGCGGAGCACAGGGTCAATTTAAGGTAAACTTATCTGCTGTCCCTTTAGTAGTATAGTGTACTCGGATTGTGGAACGATGGGATCAAGGACGACGACGCATTAGGATCTTGTATTTTTTATATTATGTAACGAGCAGTACAAGTCCTTAGATGACTACCGAGACCCATACACATGCGTATAACATTTGTGCACATGTGTTGCCCTGCTTCCCTCTTCCCTGCCTAAGGTCCCTCTGAAACACATGAACCGCACGAAGCGCGTACGCATGACTGTCCCTTTCATCATCATCATTATCAGCCCTTATCGATCCATTCCTGGACATAGGCCGATCTCCTACCAATCGCATCCACCCCGGACCAGCTACTGCACGGAGATCGTCTTTCCACCTGGTGAACGGTCGACCAACGCTTCGTTTTCCTAAACGCGGCTTCCAATTCAGAACCTTAGTGGCCCATCTGCCATCTGATCTTCTGGGTGTGAGACCAGTTCATTGCCACTTCAGCGAGCTTATTCGTCGCGTGATGTCGAATACTTACTGACTGTCCCTTTACGTGGTGTTTATTCCTGGTCGTTTCGGTTCAATTCGGCTACAGTGCATCATGGCTCTGTCTAAAAAAAGCATGTCTTCATTGACCAAATCTCCTCGCCAACGCATGTCTTCATTGACCAAATCTCCTCGCCAAAGCATGTCTTCATTGACCAAATCTCCTCGCCAACGACTTCTGCAACCACAAGTCGACAGGCGAGTGCGCGTCACAGTCCACGCTGCCTCCAGCAAGTGCTGAAACATGTCGTCCCTGTTTCCAGATCGTTGCCCCTGAATGAAGCGACGGGCCGCGGCCACGACCGGACGCCGACGGACAGGCGCCGAGCCTTCCCGGACAGGGACCGGAGGGACAACTGCGACTGCGACGGTGAGTTACGACCAGAGTACATACCACAACACAATATACACTTTATAGCACAGGAGGGCTAAAGGTCAGTCAAAGGATTTTATCACAGCTGGTAGATAGTCTGACTGAGTGCATCTACTATAATTTGATTTTGGTGACTACCGACGCTCAGGTTCATCAGGTTGCTCGCCGTCGTGAAAGTCAGCAATGGCAAACCTTTTACATGTAATGATAAGATAAGCAATATGAGGATGTGTTAACCTTCAATTGTGTCAACCTCTCCTTCTTCAAATTTTCGTTCTCGTCAAACAAAAGCTAAACGATCCAATTAAATCTTAAACAAACTCGTAGAGCTGCGTTCTGCTGCGAGGTTGGAATCAATTTAGCGTCATGCCGTGGCCCGGGCCTATATCGAGTTCTTACTCACCGGACGACGCTTTGGCGTTCGTTCAAGCAAAGCGCGTAAAGTAACTGTGTGTCAGCAGTCTGCAGCGATATGCGACGGAGATAACTCCTTAGGCACAAATAGGATTCAGAAATGAAAAGAATAGAAGTAAGCGCGGTAAAGCTTTACGTTCGGCCGGTTACTGTGTCGCACCATTTTACATCAGATATTTTTTTAATACCGAATTGTTTTATAGGGTATATATGTAATATGTAATATGTATGTAATATACTCAAACAAATCATCATTATCATTATCAGCCCTTATCGATCCATTTCTTTTTCTAGTTTCGCGGTTTTCCTAAACGCGGCCTCCACTCCAGAACCTTAGTGGCCCATTTGCCATCTGATCTTCTGAGTGTGCGACCATCACATTGCCACTTCAGTGAACTCATTATTCGCGTGATATCGGAAGCTTCAGTTCTCTACGTTATGACTTTGTTGCGAATTCTATCGGACAAAGAAACACCCAACATAGTACGTCCAATAGCCCGCTGAGCTACCGCAAGTTTTCAGTCTTTGTCTTCAAGCTCAGCGATATAGGCGGCGTGAGGATGTGACGAAGCTTCCGGAATGCTGCCCAACCCAACTGAATCCTTCTATCGGCTTCCTTCGGAAGCTATGTGTACGTAATTGCAATAGTTGCCCGAGGTATACGTATTCGTCTAAGATTTCGAGAATAGCACCATCGACGCTGACCGGCCTTGGGAGAACGTGTACATCCTAAGGCCAATACGTCGGGAGGATTTATTTGCTGCAAGCTCTCAAACGATTCGACCAACACAACGATGTCGTTGGCGAAATGAAGATGTGAGAGGTACTCGCCATTAATATTAATTCCGCATTCTGCCCAGTTTAAAGCCTTAAAGACGTCCTCCAAAGTATTAGTGAACAATTTCAGGGAAATTGTCTTGTCAGGCTTGCACGCGGAACGTTGTTCAGGGTGACGGGATGAGGAGCGTGCGACCTATACAACTTGCTATAGAAAGCTTCGATCTCAGATAAGATCCCAGGCTTAGAAGAAACGATTACCCCAGAATCAATCCTAACCTTTGAAGATGACTTCTTCCAAGCTTCTCCACAAAACCTTCGACCCTCTATTCTGCTCAATCGCTTCGATAACCCGTTGCGTACTTGAGCAGCGAGGGTCTCGGCGTATTAGTTTGCGGATTCGATTTGAAAGGAGTTTGACATCGACAGACGCAATGTCTTCGTGTGCACTTCGTTTCTTCATGAGTCCAAGGATCTCATCCGAGTTACTTTTCCTGCTCGTATACTTACTCCTACAATATCCTTCGCCCACGTCCCGTATCCAACACGACACGACACTCATGGCCTCATCAATTGTCATTGTAGTTTCCGACGTATCTAGGGCATCGAACCGGGTTTTTAATTTCAGTTGTAATTTTCCGGTACCTACCATGTTTCGCCGGAAGTTAGGTCGGAGTGTCGACTGTACTAATCGGACAGGCTCGCGTGGAAAGTCTATGTTCAGAGAGCCTCTAACCAATCGGTGATCACTTCCTTAAACCTGTTGATCACGGAGACATCCCTAAATATTTGCTTTCGGTCCGTCATGATAAAGTCAATCTCGTTCCTTGTCACAGTATCGGGGCTCAGCCATGTCCACTTCCTATGGGGCCTTCTTCTTTAAATAAGAGTTCATTAAGAAGAGGCTCTCTTTCCCTAGGAAGTTTACCAGCATTTTCCCCCTGCGATTTCGACTTTTGATTCCAAGTAGTCCCAGACTCGATTCGACATCATTTCGTACTCCCACTTTGGCGTTAAAGTCCCCTATAACAACATTAAAGTGTGCCTTACAGGTATTATGTAATGCCTTTGAGACATCTTCTTAGATTGCCTACACGTCGTCTTCCGAAAGTGTTGAGGTTGGTGCGTATATTTGTATAAGTTTGAGACTATACCCCTTAGTGAGTTTAAGCATGATTTACGCCATCCTACCCGACACACTAGAGATTTCGACGATGCTGCCTACGAGGGACTTATTTACGAGGAATCACACGCCGCCTTGTGATGGAGCCTTCCCTGAAGTAGAATAGGTGACATGATGGCTGAGTTATGGTGTCCTCGCCTTGTCTTCGGACTTCACATAACCCCAGAACGCGCCACCGGATTTTTCCCAGTTCCACCTCCAGCTCAATCAAGTGCTTATCTAGTCGAAGCGTTCGTCCGTTATACGTAGCCAAGTCAGCCAGGTCAAATCGGTGGTAGCGATCCGTAGCCTGGAGATTCTTAGCG
>JAFELO010001284.1:72413-94810 GCA_017140195.1 Eumaeus atala | reverse complement strand
TTTAGTGAATATAGCAAGAGACAGAGAGAGAGGGAGAAGGGGGGGCAACACCTATTCTTTCACTATTTCTCATATCTAAAGAAGATCTATGACTGTAATTACTACTAAACATTTCAATTCTAGCGTCACCTCTGAGCCCCACAGCCCCGAGGTGCGACAAGGAGGCCAGCCGCCCCGTGCGCAAGTCTTCGTCGGCGCAGCGGGTGGCGGAGACGGCGATATCCACCGACAAGCGCCGCTTCTTCTGTCGCGAGTGGGTGTTCCAGAAGATCGCGCACTGCCTGGAGCAGCGGGCGGTCAGCAAGACCAGCGGAGCACTTATACTGGGTGAGCAGCGCCGCACTGTCTGCTGAGGCAACCGTGACCCATCGGTATCTGCGAAGGATCGGATTCGAGATTTCTTTTTACAGATACCTATATTGCTTAGTAAACATGAATGTTTGATATTATTCCAGGGGACGCGGGCAGCGGTAAGACAGCGTTGTGTCAGGAGCTGAGTCAGCCGGGCGGTGGTCCCCAGGCGCGGCAGCAGCGCGCACTCAACAGGAGGCTGCTGGCGAGGCACTTCCTGCAGGTATGCACTTGGGACTTGCCACTGATCTTTATACTACTGGATAGCTGATATACATTTGGCAAAGAATTCTAAATTAGAAGATAAAAAGTTAAGAGTCATGGCCTCAGGATACAGTAGAAGCAAATCAATTGAACGACACCGCGCATGCGTAAAACAGGTCTTTAACAATTAGCTTACCAAGAGCAAATGATGTCGGTATACATTTTTAATGACAGTTCAATTCTTTTCGTTCTTTACTTTCCTTCCTGTGGAAGTCTGCAGGACGGCAGACGATCAAGTCAGCGAATGCGTTAAAAGTACTGTCTCGGGTATTGACTTTTTTCAATCTGAAAATGTATATCAATTTTTGAAATGAAAGCAGTAGAAATGAAAATGTTGAATTGATCAAGTACTTGTTGTCTCGCATGTACATGTGTAATGTCGAGCACTGAGGCGTGCTGCTGTGTGCAGGGACCGGGCGAGTGCCGGCGGCCCGGCGAGTTCGTCAGGTCGCTGGCCATGCAGATCCTCAGCCACTCCTCGCACGCGCGCCCCTGCGAGCGGGACGCCTCGCCCAAGGACTCGCCCCCGAGTAACAGGCGAGTGCGCGTCGCGTATCACTACTCACAGGGACTATGTCGTAGCGCACGCGTGAGTGCGGTCGACAGCCGACCGACATATCAGCCGCAGCAACGACCACTCCAAGTGGTGGCGGTGTAAGTGATGTAACCACTTCAGCTGCCAGCCTCCGGGAACTAGACAAATACATAAACGCTTTCTGGTCCGTCTCGGACTTCGCGACCTGTGGTTGAACGTGCTCACCACGAGGCAGTCATATAATGCATCAGAGAGCATTAAGTACACGATGGCACAGTAGACCACCTGACCTAAAACCATATCCCAGAACCCCCCTTGGCAACAAGGATTGATAACCTTTATATCATTTTAGTTCCATTTTTACATTTTTATTCTATTTTATTTTATTCTATACACCATTTTTATCCTTACGTTTTTATATCGGTATTTTATAAGGGCTGCCCGAGGGGGGGGGGGGGCTGTGCGAAGCCGCGAAGTTCCCCAAATGGGCTGGCCAACAAATATACCCTCGTTCCCTCCACATTAACTTTTAAAATAGACTAATACCCCAGCTGGGTGGGACAGCTAATGTTCCGACACTGGGTCGCGGTCCAATCCTTGCCGGGACCAACACCCATGTGGTTGTACTCGGCAGGGACTTGGAGAAACCGTCCCGGTCTCACGAACCGGCTGTCCCACCAACAGCAAACACTCCTAGCCCAAAGACCGGCGTATTCTTATACGCTGCGGTAGCCACCTCGCGTAGGGAGCAAGTAGCTCCGACCGCGATAAACCGCCCCCTTGCAGGGGTGAGGGAAAACACTATACCGGGTAAGTACACGATGCCCACAACGTTGGGTCCTGTGTAATACGCGGCTCCGTAGTGCACGACTTGGTCATTGCACGCTGCACGTTATACGTAGTATACTGTGAAACACAAAAGCTTGACTGTCTTTTAAATTCCACGTTATAACTTTCATATAACCACTGCAATTTTTATAGAAAATCCGTGTACCGTTATATCTGGGCGTATTTCATACAAGACGTGGTAAAAGCAAAAACCTCCGCATTAACGAAGTCGGGTAAGAAACTTACTAATCTATGTATACAGTTTTTATTAATTGCTGTCTGATTACAGACGCAATTCGGACGAGGAGCGGCTCATACAGCGCTTCCGCGGCCTGGGGGACGACGGAGGCGAGAGCTCCAAGCCGCTCCTGGCCGATAGCGAGGGTTAGCTCTAAATTGTTCTTAAATTATGACCTGTTCATATGTAGTATTTTTTTTTTCTTTCACTAAACGTGAGCATAAAATGCAAAAAAATCTCCCTCACAACGGCGCTAGTTTTCAGTAAAGAAATAATATTTGTTTATAAATATGAGTTCGCGTCAGCAACTTAGCACGCACGAGGAGCTACGCCCACTTGCGCAGCGGCGTGGTGCTAGGAGCGTTTGCTACGCACTTCAGTTCGCTTCATAGCTGTTATAAGCTCAAATCTCCGCACTATTGTACAGTTTTTATCACTGCGGTGTGTGTGTGTGTGTGTGTGTGTGTGTGGGGGGGGTCTGCATGACTATTCTCATTCAGATTATGTAATAAAAGAGCAGTGTTCAAGCAACAGTGACGTCACGTCACAACACGATCGACAGCACTTCGTAGACCCGAAGATGCGACTTAGTCCCTCTGCGTAGTCTTTGAAGTTTTTTAAATACATTTTTTAATGTAGATATATGTTGTTTAACTTTACCCAATGTGTGATGGACACATATCACCAGTCAGCCTCTACACGTAGACCAGCCGTTCTAAAGTATTACTTCTATCGGCAGGCCCGTCGACTGCATATTTTTGTGTTATTACAAGTAACTAAGTTTGTAGATCAGCGCACCGACGAGGAGGAGTGTGGCGGCGGGGCGCTGCGCACGCGCACTATCGACCGGCTGCACGAGAACGATCACTACCTGGACATGGCGGACGCCGCGCTAAGCGGTGCTCAGGTGACAACGGATCGTGCTGAGGGCGGCATTATTGTATTGAGAATATCAAAAATAAACTGCTCATACCTCCCCGGCCGCGTGCCGGCTCGTCTCGACTCCACTGCATTATTGCCATACCTCTGGCACAAACATTAGTCACATTATGGAAAAAATGGCCGTAGATTAGTTGTTGAAAATAAATGCAATTTATTATTAATTGCGATCCTTGCAAACTCTGTAAATCAGAGAAATGATTTGCTTCCAAGTGATTGTATTATTTGGATTGCTGCTTTTTTTTCATGCGTCAACTGACGTTGTAGACTGAAATTTAAGTGTTCAGTGGTTTTAAATGTGTACATTATTCTTACGTTTATAAGATATTTTTAGTATACTTCAGTTTTATTTTTATAATTAAATAATTATTATTTGTATACTTTTAGCTTAAATGCTTCAAACTATTTAATTATATATTTATTGAAGTACCATTATAACATGAAATAATTTGATTATAGACCCCAACATGAATTGTGTGTCATTGTATCCTTAATCTCACATTTCAGTTGCCAGAAATCTTGCCAAAAGCGACCGCGAGGCCCGCCAACCCGTTCACCAACGAAGAGCAAAGCGATATCAGACTATATGAGAACCACGAGAATCTATTTTTGAGAAACATCTCCCAGCGACAGTCCAAGGAGCTCAGAAATTCCAGGCTCCTGCGGCAGACTTCCGAGCCGCTGAGTGAGAAGAAAACGGCGGCGCTGCAGAAGAGTCTGTCCACCGAGCAGCGGGAGGAGGAGAGACCGAAACAGGAATGTAACAGTCCACCAAAGTCCCGAATACCCGTCGCCAACTTCAGGTACCCGAACAAGAACGACCTGAAGGCGAGCTCCGTCGAGAGCTCGCCGAAGAAACCGGATAAAGTGGCAGAGGACGAAGCCGACCTACCCGAGTACCAGAACATACTGAACCCGCCCCAGGACGATCTGCAGACCGATCTAGAGAAGCTTCTGGAGAAGAAAAGGGCGGCCACGGAGGACGTCCCGCCCCCCATACCCAGCCTACCCATCAACCCGAGGACGTTAATAGCCAACTCCTACTACGACAAGCTGCTGGCGGAGAGCGAGATCCAGCAGGCGCTGCTGCCGCACAACCTGGACAAGAACCCGGACGAATGCTTCAAGAAGGCGATACTGTTCCCTCTGCTGGAGATAGACCCGCCGAAGCAGTGTTTGTTCCTGTTGGTGGATGCTATAGACGAGGGAGTGTCTGTGGGTAAGGCTTTTACAACAAAGGGGTTCCTAGTGTGGAGGGTCAATGAGATTTTGGAGCCACTTGGTGACTACCGACGCTCAGTAACATCCAACACTATGAATATTCTGCTTTGACCTATGGGCGAAACAAACGATGACATCATGGCGCACAAAATCAGACGAATTAATGTCTCAAAATTATTCGACTTTCTTTGAGTAATAAAAATGTTCACCAGATTTTTCATTATTCTCAGTATATAGTAGTCTCAAGTAAATCGGATGAACGTTGTGGACCCCTGGGGCCTGGGGTACCCGTACCACTATTTGGGAACTCGCCTGTGAACTGTACATTCGTAGGTAACGACGCTGAGGGCTCCACGTCTGCGGCGGCCCTGCTGGCGAGGCACCAACACCTGCTGCCGCACTGGCTGCTGCTGCTGGCCACGGCGCGCAGGCACTCGCGCTCGCTCGCTAGGCTGTTCACCGGTCCGTATGACAGCTTGCGTCTACACTCCTATCTGCTTGTCGATATTATAGTAACGGAATCAACAAGATCCGTTTCCTTTACAAACCTGACAGTCAAATGTTGAGACTTCATTACAGTATACGTATATTTCTAAAGTATATTTGTCTAGTTTTTCAAGCATAGTTATTATTATATACAGTTTGTTTGTGTTTGCGTATAGTGTTGAGTGGGACACCACAGGCGCTTCATGTGTGACGAGTTTTAATGATAAGTGTTCAATGAGCATGTCTGCCTCATTTTTGTTTGTATTTTAATTTTTTACGATATAAGTCAGTGCCTATTAGCACAGGAAATGACTTATATAATGCATATATTTTATGACACATTTCAAAACAAATGAGCTATTTAGTTTCATGTTTGAGTTGTTTCTGCTCAAAACTTTAACCGCTTCAAATGTACCGAACTGCCGAACTCATCGCCTCGTTTGAAGTGAGACATTGTACTGGCTCAGTACAGAAATGAGGCACCTCTTATAAACTCTTTTTCATAACGTGTCTTACCCACCACAATTTGCGTAGCACAAAACTGGTATAAATCAACAGGTTTCCGTAAGATCACGCTGGACGAGCTGCAGCGCGCGCACGTGTCGGCCGACGTGCAGCGGTACGTGCTCGCGCGGCTGGACACCGAGCCGCGGCTGAGGTGAGCTCTTATAGCATCCCTGCTTAGACAATCTAACGCAATTAAGCTATGTAGAACGTGTTATCATAACAACAACAACACATATTCACACCAGTTCCCCGACTTGTAGTCAGTAAACATGTATATGATGCGGCACAGGGCGCGCGTATCCAGCGACTCGGCCGCCGCCGCCGCCGCCGCCGCCGCGCTCGACCACCTGCGCATCAAGAGCGACGGCTGCCTGCTCTACCTGGAGAAGGTTACTTACTACATATTACTATTAGCATACCCTACTAATGTTATAAACGTGGAAGTTAGTAATCCCTTTCACGCTAACACTACTACAAGGGCTTTGATTAAATTTGGCACATATGTATTATATAGATTACAGTCTGAAACAACACATAAATTATCCAATTTCATCTCCAGAATTCCCGAAAACTTTACATTTTTCAGAATTCTGGAATATGTAAAGTTTTCGGTAAAAGTATAAAATTCTGATAGTTAATTTGCTAACTGAGATGCGGTTCATTCGTTTTCGTTCATTATATAGAGAATTTGAATTTTTTGAGAAAAAAAAAACAGTAAAATATTCACCTGACACTAAAATATAAACGGTTCTGACCGATATAAACTCGAACTATACGGAGAGACAGTACTTTTATAACCTGCGCCATAGGCAAAGATCAGTAGCCACATGCATTTAACGGCACCCCACGACCAGTAAAGAAATAAGTAACCGATAAAATAAATGACATAAAAAATGAATAATAAATGTATGATTCGCAGGTGTTAGACGGAGTGGCGGACGGGTTCATAGCTCTGCGCGAGATTCGAGAGATACCGGGTACGCTCAACGGACTGTATCTCTGGCTGGCGCAGCGGCTGTTCCACGGGCGGCGCTTCGCCAAGGTACACGCATCCGTATGTCACGTATGTATGTACTTCGTATCCGTGTACGTGGCGCTCCGAAGAGGAGCAGCGTCGGCGCGACGAGCCCAGGGTTCACGTTGACGATCTCAGGGAGCTAATCCGAGAGATTGTCAGGGAGGAGCTGAGGGCGGTCGTGAAAGACGAGCTGTCCAGAGTGCTCAAGGACCCGCACATCTGGGCGCAAATCACACACGCACGGAGCCAACCAACGGGGAGCCAGTTATGGATCATGACGAGCTCAGGGTCCCTTACTGGAGCCCCGGGGGTATAGGAGGCAAGAGCGACAGTCTTCGACTACTCGCTCAGCAGTATGACTTACATGTCAACCTGCTGGGCGAGACTTGGCTGAGGCCGACGCAGAGATTCCGGCTACCGAATTACCGACATGGGCTCGACTGGTATAGTCGTTCACATGGCGGGGGAGGAGCTCGGGATCTACGCGGCGTACAGACATCCCGGGAAAAGATTTGACCTAGATGATGTCCACAACGTGCTGGGGAACGGCGGCCAGGTGTTGTTGGTCGGCGAACTGAACGCCAAGCATCCAGCTTGGGGATCGGCTGTCACAAACAACGCTGGCTTCAGGCTGCAGGAGGATTCGGAAGAGCGCGGCTACACGGTGCAAGGACCACCGTGTCCTACACACGTGCCTACGGATCCCCTGCGCACCCCGGACGTTCTAGACATCGCCCTACACCAAAACCTCAAGGCCACGGTCAACATCGAGGTCCTGTACGATCTCGACACTCAACACCTATCCTTAGGGAAGGAGTGCGGACCGGAGAGAGGATCGACTGGGCCGTCTATCAGGATAGCCTAGTCGACTTCACCATCGCCGGGCAACTGTCTACTCCGGACGAGGTGGAGGCCGCCGCTCGACGCTTCACGGAAAAAATCCGGGAGGCGCGGGAGGCGGCGACCGCCGTTGTACCGGAGACGTTCGCAGAGCATCACGAGCAGGTGGAGTGCCGCATTCGAGAGCTCCTCCAGAGCCCAACTCCGCCACTCAGCGGGAAGGATTTAATTTCCCCCTCTGAGCTGCGGAAAGTCGCACTTCGCCTCTCGAGGCGCAAAGCCCCAGGCCCCGATGACATCCCCCCACAGCGCTGGTGATGATACCTAGGCGAGCAGCCGTGGTTCTCAATAAGATCGCAAATGGCATTCTCCGCACGGCCCACTTCCCGTAGACCTGGAAAGAGGGGAGGGTCATCGTTCTGCCGAAGTAGTGCAAGCCCCGAAGCCTGTCTGGAAGCTACCGGCCGATAACGCTGCTGTCCCACATCGCCAAGTTGTTCAAAAGGCTACGCTTGGTACGCGCTAACCACCCAGGCCCAGCGGAAACGCCTGCAAGCCCAGCAAAATATATCCCTACGGTCATCACGGGTGCCGGTCGCTACGTCCGCAATGACGTGATCGCGCGTGACTTGCGGATGGAATCGCTGGATGAGTTTGTGGTTCGATTGTCGAGCGCTATGTTCAATAGGGCAGACAATGGACCGCGATCCGGACGAGGATCACACATGCGCACGCATGACACACCCAATCGCTACTCACCGCAGTCACAACACACCACACAACACAGGCCCTAAACAGGCCTACATTCTCTCCCTGAGCCAATAAGCCACGATGGCAAACCCGCAAATTATTGCGGCCCCGTTACCGAGAGGATAGTCGTCCCCTTGCGACCCTACCTGGGTTATGAGGTCCGCCTCGATGCCCGTAACCCTCACAGATTTCTGTAAAGATGACCAGCAGTGGTATGATGTACGTATCCGTGAGCGTGTACACACGCACATGCTCACAGATGCGCATTGTGCATACATTACATACGGTGCTTCTTATGAATCCACTCTTGTAGTATAAACTAGTAAATATTTAATATGTATGTAACATTTGTCGCTCTTTGACAGAATTTCGCGGTAACAACAGATAAAATGAGAATCTGACTTGTCAATAATATTAGGACCTCTTTCACGTCTCCATTCATCCATGATCTTTCTTTGTCCTTTCTTTTTTTATTTCCGTTTAAAGTAATAACTTAACAATGGTTTAGTTTTAGCGTCCACATTTTGGATCTACAGTAAAATTAAAACATCAGATCTGTTTTTAAACTGTGATGATGTTAATCCTCCCGCCGTGCGCCAGGTGCGGCTGCTGCTGGACGTGCTACTGGCGGCGCGCTGCGGCGTGACGGAGGAGCTGCTGTACCGCTGCCTCCTCACCAAGGAGTTCAGCGTCACCAGGGATGACTTCAATAGGCGCCTGCATCTGCTGAGGAGGTGGGTCGCTCGCTCCAGTCGCACGGCAGTCGTCTAATACGTTTATACTACTTCCATGTGATAGTACACGTGACAGTTTTCATTCGGCCGTGCCCTACTGTTTCAAAATAATAAAAATTATAGAAAAATATATTGTCCATGTGTATGTCTGTACGAGCATGCACAGGTCTGCAGTCATGCATGCATGTATAGTATGTCCGTCCACAGAATCCTGGTGATGGAGCGGTCTACGGGTTACCTGTCCCTGTTCCACCATTCATTCGCCGCGTGGCTCGGCGACGTGAAGCATTGCACGCGCCGCTACCTGTGCTGCCCTGCCGACGGGCACGCCGCGCTCGCCATGTACTACACGCTCGACGCCAAGCGGTAACTGCGACTACTCTCCGGTCGCGACTGCGGCTGCACGAGTCAGGCCCAACTGCACACTACAACCAAGCCTATAAACTAACTATAACTACTACAGACTACACACCACAACTATAACTACACACGACACGGCTACTGTATATGACAATTTATTTTTGTTAACGCAGGGAAACGCATTTACGCGCCTTCACCGGCCCCGAGTGGGGCCCAGTAGCGTGTGGGGCTCGCACGGGCACATTATAGTGCCCAATACCTAATAAAACCACCGCGATTGCCATCAGTACCGCCACTGGTGAGGTGCCCCGGAACTACAAATCATCAGGACACTTCGACGGCTAGTCAGTATCTTAAGGACCGACGCCTCCTCGACAGTAGGGTTGCCCCGCACTGCAGGACAACCCCACCAACTAGGGACAGTTCAATGGGGTGAGGTTCCCATCCTCGCCCCTTGCTCCGTGCTCAAAAGCCCCACCGATACAACAAGGGTTGAGCCATGGTGGTGGGAACATACGACAGTTGTAACTGCACTGCACTTCAGCACAAACCCTCAGCGACTGGTCTCGACGCAGACTGCAATGTCTAAAGAGTATTTTGCATAGTTTTGTCCAATATACAGAGAATACAAAAATCATACAAAAGATGTTATATTTTTCTTTGTAGTTAGGGAAATAAGAAAAATACTGTTTTGTGTAAGTGTTGTTGTTGTGTATATCTTGATATGTTTATTTGTGTGTAGACTGTCGGCACTGGAGATACACTACTACGTGTACCACATGACCACCCTTGAACAACATCTGGCCGCTCAGAAGAAGAGCAAAACCAGGTGAGTCGTATATGTATGAATAAGTGTCATCAAATAAAGCATACGCATTAAGGTGAATATGAACACCTAGTCGATACATCTAGTACAACTGAATCTGATCCAGGTGTGTGGTTTCTCTGAGAAGCTATCGCACAAATGATGTTGATATTAATTGAATGCGGATTTCTTGTCGCACGTTCGACTCGAAGACTCGCGCATGTTTCCTGTCAGTACGCCGCGTTATGTGTCGTCAGACCAACAACACATCACGCAGATCCTCAAAGGTTACCTAAGCAAGTATACAGTCTTGTGCTAGACAGAGGCCTACCCCATTAGGGAGTTGGATTGAAGGTGTATTGTTGTTGTAGATAGTCTTCAGTGTCGGTCTGATTGGTCTGAGAACAGACACACACACAGTTCGTACAGTTCGTAGCGCCGTGTACGTGACTTCTTCGTGATCTACGTGACCGTACCTTCACTTTGGTATGCTACGTTGCATGCTAATGACGTGAACAAACAACATTCTTCCCATGGAGACAAGGCAACTCAGGCTGAGAAAGCAAAGAAGTTACCCCTCCAATAATGTAAACAATTGAAAAAAATGGCATAATACATCATGTTTAACAAAGAGGTACAGAAATCATTAAGACTTTTTGGCAGCGACTCGGAGGAGACCCTGGACTTGCACACGCTGGTGCTGCTGTGGGTGTTGGACTCGGGCTGCGACGTGGAGGCCGCGCTGCGGCGGGAGACGGACGCCGCGCGGCAGCTGCAAGTGCACAATCTTGAGGTACACGAACGCACGCACATGCGGACTCAAACCAGCATAACACTACGCCGTGTCGACACGTACAAGAGTATACGCATGCAGTACTTGTGGGCCTCTGCCATATTCTATTTATACATTTTTACATTAGATTTATACACTGCTGGTATTAGATGAGGCCCTACGCCGCGGCCGCCCCTTGTCGCTCTAATGATGAATTCAGCACATTTACAATGCATGCGCACGCACACATACGCTCTCATCTACACTATCTGACGCGAAAACGCACTTGTTAAATATTTGTAGTCTCACGATGCATTGCAGCCGAATTGAGCTGGTACGTTCAGGGCGGTATCTCCCGCTCGCACGATACCGCCTCAAGGAGACAGCGATGCAAACGCGCTTCGTGCGGTTTGTGAGTATTATATTCAGTGAGCTATTGGAAGGGAGAAGAGAATGAGAGCAACACGTATGTGCACAACCATTGAGCGGATGCCTATGGGCGTCAGTAGTGTTAGTGGCGCTTAGGAAGATTTAAGATATATTAGTTTGAATAAGACTGAGGATAATGTGGCCTACATCGCTCGCAGAAGTGATAAGCACTCGAGAGGAGTCGCTGGCACGGGTTGGCCCGCACCAGCGACTCCTCTCGACCCACACACTGGACCGACGAGTCGGCTCCAGCGACGGGGAGCTGTGTGATGCCAGTGGCTCGTCACCATGACGTGTAGCGCTCTTTAGGACAGGCCTGTGTCCAGGGGACGGCATCGGGCTGATTATTACAAATAGTGTGGGGTTTTATGTATTTAATGTTTATATGTTTGATTTTAGAGTGAAGAGGCGAAATCTGAAAAGGACATGGATCCAGATTCCGAAGGGAAGGAATCAGTCTCATGTAAGTTTTTTTCAATTGGCCATTACTGCACACTTCTCGACGGCGCTCATGAGAGAGAACTTCCTCGGGCGTGCCGGCCTGAATCTATTGCTTACCAGCGCTGTACCGGCCCAGGTGTGGCTTTACAACATTGACAACACTTGACAAAATTAAAATACTTGACAACTATTGAAAATGTTGTGCCTACTGAGTCGCCTGACTTTTTCCAGCGTAACGTTGCATATTTCGCTCTATGAAGACCGATTTCACAAGTTACTATAACGTCAAATGTCAACGCGACACATCGCGAGTTCTCTCTTGCTCTACGCGGGACGGTGTCGCAGCTGAAGCTCGCCTCTCTGCACTATAGCCTTTTACGCTGTGTATTCACGTTCCTGGCAGATAGTTGGCACGCACAGCTCATACAATATTCTCCTGTGTATTTCCTGCTAATGTTACATTAATGTAAAGTCCTTTGATTATGAATTCTCGAAATGCCTAGTGATAGGTACATTAGAATTTGAGCCATAGTACAACAGATTACAGCGCAGTCTTTCTGTTGCCATAATTAGAGGAAAATGTAACATTATGATCATTCGGCGCGGATATTATGTGATATTATGTAGCGTGTGTTGTGCATGGCGAGTGTGGGGCGATATACATTCTGTTATAATATGTTGAATATTGCGAGTATCGCGGTTCCATCAGTTTAAGAAAGTGCGCGTATAAATAAACAAATAGACGCAGAAGCGTGAGGCGACTGGGTATGCGGTTTTTACCTTTCTTCCTTTCGGTGGGACATTGACAAAATGTAGGCCTCAATTGATATCTTTCTATATCCAATAAATAATAATCAACAAAAAATATTTAGAATTTTGATTTTATATTATTCCGTCGTAACAGAGTATTGTTGACATACGTTACAATACAACGCTGACGGGCCAGCCATTGTTACACTAGACTGCACCGGAACGCTATGGAAAATGGAACAGCGGCAGGGCAAAAGTGGTTTCTCAATGTCGCTATTGCCATGTTTCTTCTTTTATTTATACTCTACAGTTCAAACTAAACTATCGTGAATGAATTATATGTCTACTAGCCAAAATAAACTTACAGTCATGCGACAAAGTTATTGTTCCTGTAAGTATCCACTTAAAGCCTGTTCACTTCATCTATAAAGTATTATATAAAATATTATACATTTGTGAGAAGCTTATCTGCTGTAGAATTAAAACATTTATTTTAGAATTAATTTAAAATTTACACATCTGAATAAAATATCTAAATAAAATGCTAAAATTTTGACTGTTACCCACGTCTCCCCACGTCTTGTATTTGATGGTAATTTGTAGCCTAGTTATCCATAAAAGACATTTATAAAAAAATTTGCTGCGAACTTTTGCGAACTTCGGGAGTTGTGTACAAAAGCGTGAGAAGCGTTCAGAAGCGAAAATCTGTTGCGGTCTCATTTATTTTCCTACCCATGTCAATGTTGGCGGTGTGTTTACTAAATTATTACGAACGCTTTATTGATAATAAATTATTTATCATTTTGTATCCAACTTTAATTGTATGTGTGAAAATGTTTATCAACTAGATGCATACCACCCTTATTCTTCTTATTTGTAACGAATATAATATACTTACTTTTTTACGTACACTATATAATGTCTGCATTTAATTGGAGGAAATTTTTTTCAGTCGTTATCAACAACTTTGAGAGACAATTATGAAATCTCTGACGACGACATGTGATTTATCATCAGAGATATTCAAAGACATATTATTCCTTCTTTCAATAAACCGTGGACGGCAGCTGCACGGAGTAAACAAGTTCACGCCATCTACGTCTTTAGGAAAACGTGGTAGACCTTGCATATCATATGCAAACTTGTCAGAATCCAGCAAAAAAAGGATTTGAGCACACCTACAATGCATATCTACAGGGATAACGTTCGATAGGAAAGGGAACAGAAGGAAATCTTATGAAAACCCTGAGGATGGCTGACAGTGAAAGTAAAGCCTTCTTGAATTTCATAGAAAACTCAATGCTGCAACAAACTCTAACAGATTAAGAAGCATTAAGTGTACAATTTTTATTAAATATAAATATATTATGGAATTTAACAAACGTTTTATATTTCCACCATATTACAAAGTACAAACTCCGAAACAAACCTTGTGTCCACCGTTTTCAACAATAGAAGTTACTAATACCGCTGCAAAACTTCAAGATTTATTGAATCACACCGTAGCTAGAAATTTTGTTGATAGATTCCGTGTATAAGAATGGATTGGAAAATTTACTTCTATACAGTAAATGGGGCTGTGGTGGCTCATCTGGACAAAGCCAGTACAAATGGAGACTTCCAGAAGAGTCTGAAAACAATTGTGATGCAAATTTGTTTATCTCTTCTTTGGTGCCTATTAAATTGACTAACGAGCTAACAGGCGAAGTCGTTTGGGAAAATCCGGTACCTACTTCTGTTCGTTCTTGTCGGCCTGTATCTGTGAAGTTTAGTATAGTAAAGGAACTGACGACAAAACTAAAGCTGTTGTGAATGAAATAAAATTCCATATAAACTTGTCGATCACAACATGCACTAAGGAAAATAGTGAAGGGGTCCAAGCGAAGCACGAACTGTTTCCTGCTATGATAGATGGTAAAGTAGGTCGGGTATTAACAGATGCATCTATCAGTTGCACGTGCACAACATGTGACGTTGCCACACGACAAATGAATCATTTGACCAAAGTGACTGCGTGGCCTAAAAGTGAAGAGGTTTTTTATATGGACCGTCTGCAGTACATGCTTGGAAATGGTTTTACATGCATCTTGCAGCCTCTCTTTTCAAACGTGGTCAGCGAACAGCGAAGAAAAGAAAAGGCTGAAACTAGAGAAGAAAAGCCAAGTACAGAACAGTTTTCGTGACGAACGAGGATTAATTATCGAGCAATCACGACCAGGTACTGGACAGGCTGATGACGGTAATACAGCCAGAAGATCCTTTTACAATTCAAGCTGCTCTGCTGAAATCACAGGAGCAGATGTTAATTTGATTAAGCGTCTTTATATAATTATGCAGGGTCTTTCATCAGGTGCAATGATAAATGCCTTAAAATTTGGTAGGTACGCTATGGGAACTGCTAGAATTTATATAAGTAATTATGAAGGCCTAAAGCGTCCATCTTCATCATCATCATCACACCATTCATCATTATCAGTCCTTGTCGGTCCACAGCTGGACGTAATCCACTTTCAATGAATACCGAGACGTCCGATCTCCTGCTACTCACATCCATCCCGGACCGGCTACTGCACCGAGATGGTCTGTCCACCTGGTGAATTGTCGAACAACACTTCGTTTTCCTAAACGCGGCCTGCAATCCAGAACCTTACTGGCCCACCTACCATATGTCCCATATGTTCTTTTGAGTGTGTGACCAGCTCATTGCCAATTCAGCGCGCCTATTCGTCGCGTGATATCAGATATTTTAGTTCTGTGGCCTATGACTTAGTTACCAATTCTGTAGGACAGAGAAACACCCAACATAGCACGTCAATAGACCGCTGAACTACCGCAAACTTGCGGACCAGTCCTAAATTATAAGGCTGTGTTTCGGCCCCGTAGGTTATCACGGGGAGAACACATTGGTTGAAAACTTTCGTCTTCAAGCTCTGCGGTATAGGCGACATGAGAATGTGACGAAGCTTTCAGAATGCTGCCCGACCCAACTGAATATTTTCATCAGCTTCCTTCTCGAAGTTATGTATACGTTGTTGCAATAGTTCCGTGAGGTAGATGTATTCGTGTGTGACTTCTAGAACAGCGCCATCGACTTTGACCTGCACGGGGAGGACGTGTTCGTTGAACATGATCTTTGTCTTGTCCAACTTCATCTTAAGGCCAGTACGTCGGGAGGATTCATTTAGGCTGTGCAACATTTCCTGCAAGCTTTCCAACGATTCGGCCCACACAACGATATCGTCGGCGAAATGAAAATGTGAGAGGTACTCCCCGTAAATATTGATGCCGCATTCTGCCCAGTTTAAGCCTTAAAAGACTTTTTCCAAAGCATTAGTGAACAGTTTCGGGGAAATATTATCCTCCTGTCGCACTCCTCGATCTAGTTGGATTGGCATTGTTTGACTTCACGGAATCAGAACGGAATAAAAACAGCGTCATACAAAGTACTACTTCGACGTATCGCCAATCGACTTGACATCACAGTAAAGCTTCGAGAAGACTCACGGCAGACGGAGTCAAAAGCTTTGTCATAGTCCACAAAGGCAAGGCACAGCGGCTGATTGTACACATGTGTCTTTTGTACAACTTGCCTAATGTTAAAAACGTAGTCCATGGTGCTAAGTACTCTGCGGAACACAGCCTGCTCCGTTGACAGGAATTCGTCGAACTTTGCAGTGAGACGATTCATCAAGACCTTTTGGAACAAATTTTGAAGAAGTGATTTGACACCCTCCTTAAAAAGCAAAACCACGTCACTTCCAAGCCCTGCCTTGCCAGGTACGCTTCGCTTAAGAACAAAATTAAAAATATTTTTTAGCTCTCTTAAGACAGGTTCTAAGAAGGTCGACTGTAATTCCATCCTTCCTTGGAGCCTTTCTCCTCTTTAAGCTGCGCAAGAGCCAGACTAATCTCGCTCAAGCTGACGTGCGGCAGATCGCCTGACAAATGTCGTGTTAGGCTTGCACGCGGACCGTTGTTTGGGTTATCGGGATGAGGAGCGTGCGACGTACCATCATCAGTACATCAGTACATTAAATTTTGATACATGGCAAAAGTATCATAAACCTTTTTGCAGTACTTCCTATTGGTGAACTTTCAGAAGACGCACAAGGATCCCGTAGTAAAGATGACAAACGATTTCGCCTACATCTTGCTAGAAAGTGTTCCCGATCAGCTACGAGTGAAGACGTGTTTCTTACCCTTCTTTATACTTCAGATCCCTATATTACTAGCATTAAAAAACTTTACATCAAAAACGTGAAGGAGCTGGATGAGGATACCCGAGACCTGCTGAAAGTTAACGAATTATCAACAGTTCCTGGAGTTTAATAAAAGCGAATAAATAATGTATCTAAATACATGTTTTCATAACCCTAACGGTTATTCAATACTCATTATATTTAAAAAAATTTTTAGAATATGTAGTGCCATGCTGCACATGATGAGGTAGTGCCATGCATGCTGCATGACACTACATCCAGGTGGTACGCAATAGAATTGGGCCGGCACGAGCGGAGAGGTAGCTCTCGCTCACTTGATGCCGCCGTAAAGTGACACCTACGGAGTCGCGTTTCGTGCGGGTTATGTGTAGTCGGTGGCAACTCTAGCTATCGTATGTTGTGACCTGGTCTGAGGAGGGTCCGGAGGCCGGACGCTCGCTTGCATCTCCGCACCGCCCTCGTAGCACTACACGGTACACGTGGTTGGAGCCGGCCTGAGAGGTTCAACGACCCATCGGAGATCTTTAGTGATTGCTGCTGCGATAAACTTCTGTGGAGAGGTTATGTAGATGTGCAGCGCTTGCCCCCAACTTGCCATCGGAAACTCATGCCAGTGTTACGCTCACAAGAAGTATCCGGCTGCAGTACCACAGCTAGCTCTCATATCTCCACTACTCACATCGTGTCGCTTCTCGTCTGCCAGTGGAGCCGTCGACGCTGGACAGTATAATGCCGGAGCTGGTGCGCGGGGAGGACAGCCGCTGGCCGCGCGACCGCCGAGTGCTGCGCGCGCTGCTGGAGCTCAGCCGGGCCGACTCCGCGCACTCCGAGCCCGACGACGAGCTCGTGAGTACTTCACTACTGCTCCCATCGAGGTCCCGTGTTGTTCTGTTTAGTCATCTTCTCATACTGGGAGATACAAGAACTTCTTTAATGTAACTGCTATAGTATATAATGTCATTTATACAGGGGGAATAGCGCGGACCTTGGGAAAAATCTGCATCTGTTTCGCAATAAAACGTTCATAAAGTCTTCGTTTTATGATCTATGTTTCACATTTGTCGGTTTATTAGTTCGCACAGTAAAACCGGAACAATAGCTGACACACATTAATCTAGCATTAAAACTAAGAACTGTCTTCATTTTTTAATGTAGATATATAATCTTTTTTTCACCCGTGTTAAGGCCGTTCACTAGTTTTTCCCCGATAGAATAACAAACACGATTGCAAATGTTTGCACTTATGTCGTGTAGGTGGCACTACGAGACCCCGACAGACGTAGTCCTGTCATAATCGCATCTCAGTGTGTACATCGATTTCTCAACCCTACTCATTAAGTAGTATATTCCGAAACTTTTTTAATATTTTTTTTTAACTATTTATATTTATAATAGAATGTCCGTAGGTACAGTCTGGACAGACGTGGGAGTTCTGATATAGACCAGCTGGGGTGCATTGGTTATGTCAAGTAAAATAAAATGAAGGGTCTCCACACCTGGCCAAGCTGATGTGCTTACTGTCGCAATGTGCGGCAATAGCCACGTGTCCGTGCAGAACTTGGCCCTGCTACTCTCCTGCTTCCTTGTTTGTCTCTCGACGCCGAGGATCGTGACCGAGTGATCTTTTCCACTGTCGCTTGTTCTGCCTCGGGCCTGTTCTGCAAATGTGACGTTATGAGTATATTCGGAACAGTCTTCTGAAGTTATGGACTTACATGGGTTTGGGGATTCATTTGTATTCATAGAGACAAGTAGGATGATAGAGCATGTGTTAATATCGTGGTATATGATGCATGCTCCTTGGCACTTTCCAAATAAGTCATTTCGTTCGTGAACGATGTAATAAAATTTTAAGTAGTCATAACTCAGAGGCTTAAGCTTTATAATTTTGAATTTAATTATTCGTTTGACAGAGTTATTTCCGAAGAATTATGTAAAAATTAATTTCATTATTTTACGTGTAACATAATATTATTAATAATTTTCCGCTGATCTTTTAGCTTAAGAAGGTAAACGAGAGATCCTTCTCTGACTACCGACGCCTACTGACTGCCGCGGATTTGTTTATTGGCACGCAGATGTGTTGCCCTCCTGCCCTCGCAGCCTCCTATGGACCCCGGCTACGGCAGAGACTCACCAGCCGCATGGAACATGACAGCATAGCACAGCTGTCACTTTGAGCCAACTAAAACGGCTGCAATGCAGCACGACGACGCCATCGCTAATAAATTAGTTTTTTGTAATCATTAAAATACATTTTTCTCATAGTCTTGTTCTTAAGAACTAATTAACTTTAAATTATAAACATTCTTTTGTTTATCTTTATGAGAGTTCTTTTGTGTACATGAATAAAACAAGCGCGCTTCGAGATTGCGCCGGCGTGACAAGTCCTAGAAAATAGGTTTTTCTAGATGGTATCTATGTTGTAATTGTAATCTAGAGATATCTGTGCCATGATATCGGCCAAATTTTTTTGTTCAGTACGTTTTGTGTGAAAGAATAACAAACGCTCACAAACACAGTCGCACTTATAAGTACGGAGCAGAATGACGAGTTTCTAGAGAGTAGCTCACAGCTACACATTCTCAAAGGATTGCAGGATAGCAGCTGCTCTCATGACCTACAACTCGTTAAAGGTTTGCACAAGTCTACTGCTTTTGCTGAAGTCTCTAGACTCGTGGAAATGACGAGCGTGACGTAAGAGCTACTTGGCATATAACGTGTTTAACATTTATTGTAACTTATAACCGATACGGACCTTTGCTTCTGGCGTGGTGCCCCAGAAATATTGTTTTAGTAAGAGGCAGCGACATGCTGCACGGCAGCCGAATTGCTCCGGTGCGACCGGGAGATAACCCCTCTCACGCGGTATAGCCATAAAGTGACAGGTATGCTGCCGCGTTTCGTAGGGTTCAAGAATATCTGGTGGCTCATAGCCCCTTCTTTGAGGAGGAGGAAAGCAGATTAACACATCTACCCAAATATTATGCTGGTGTTTATGGGCGCCGCGAGTGATCAGAAGACAACTCGAGCACTTGTCACGCTGTTTGACCTGTGAAAGTGTATATTCCTGTCAGTGTTGCTGTGTTTTAGTACTCGATACTGACGCAGACGTCTGCGCGTGTGCAGTTGTGCACGGAGGGCGGCGCGGAGAGCGGGGAGGAGGCGCCGCTGGACGCCTCCGCGCTCAGCGAGCTGGCCGGCCGCGGCGACGACGACGCGCTGCTGGCGCTGCTGCAGGTACAGTGTCGCACGGAGCGGCGCGGTGGCTGACGTATTTTTATACAGTAGCGATGTCCGATAGCCGGAGATTGAGGCGCGGTCACTGGCTAGCTGCACTAGCAGCACGGTGCGGGTGTGCGAAGGCATCACGCGAGCGGGAGGTCGCGTGGGCTCGATCGGCTTCACAGTTACAATGAAATTTCACTAAGAGACTTGTGCTATATTTTCACTATGACATACCTACAAAAGTATCAAACATTTAGTTCCATATATCGGATTGTAGTGGCGCAAGAATGCACGTGGCACTACAATCCGATACGTGATAATACGTGCACAAAGTGAATGGTAACTGCACAGTATTGTGATCCTAGTGTAGACCTGGCATTACAGACTAACAACAACATTGATCTACTTGCGCTGTATATGTTATTACATAATGTCATTTATCCACAAGTCTCGGAATATAACGAATATCGGAATAAGGTACAATAATTTTTGTTAAAATATTTATTTTGGTGTTCCAAAAAATATAAAATCAATAGCAGCAGACTACGAAAAATGTCCATCTCCAGTTCCTTCTGTTCTAGGAACAACATTGCACAAAATAAATGTTTGTTCAGTTAGACTTCGAGATGAAATGCTAATTAGACTAGATTATAAATAAGATTTATCCATGAAGCGCTGGCCGGCGCTCGCGACAGCGGCGGACGGCGCGGGCTGCACGGCGCTGCACGCGGCGGCGCGCGCCGGTCGGGCGTCCGCCGCCGCGGGGCTACTGCGCGCTGGGGCCAGTGCCGCTGCTGCTGACGCGGACGGCTGGAGCCCGCTGCGTGCTGCCGCCTGGGCGGGCCATACAGAGGTGGGACATGAGCGTGCATGCGCGTATGCTCGCCAAGCTGCGTACACGTACAACTTACTTGGGACATGCAAGTTCAATGTGGTTTGAATTATGAAAAGAACTTACTTTTTGGAAAAGTAAGCAAGAGCAAGAAATGTATTATTTTTCGGTACAGAAGAAACTCCATATAATACTAAAAAAACTGTAATTAAATGGTTAGAGCAACATCTCTCAATCAAATTGATTAACAACGACATTAATAAAGACTGGGCAAAAAAGGAGAAAGACCACTCCCGATTATAGTCACTTTCTCAACTGTCCGAACCAAAACTTAAATCTTATAACAAAAAGCCACATTAAAGACACTCCCTACTATATAGATGAGGACTATCCTAAAAGTGTACTGGAGACGGGAAGAGCTGCGTGAACAGCTAAAATTGGAGAGAGATAAAGACAACAGTGCCGTCATAAAATACGACCAAGTGATAGTATCGAAAAATTCCACCAAATGAAATCCCACGAAGATCCCACAACTTACCGAAAAAACAAAATTCGACAACCTGATGCACCGGTCAGAAGATCAAACAGCTTATCAGAGAGTGCAATAAAACTGGGAATGTTGAATACCGTTGTTCCTGATTAATAAAAACCCGACAGATATTTCCCGCAATAATGTAAAATCTAGAATAGCAATCAGCTACCCCCTCCAATACAGATCAATCAAATGTGAAAAACCGTGGAAGCATCAATAAAATAAATTAGGTATGACGTGATAGTCGTCTCGGAAATAAAACGCCGGTACCACGATAGAAGAACACGACAAATACTATGCTACGTAGGTGAGCCTCCTGGTAAGCACGGGGCGGGTTGTATAGTAAAATATGTGCATAAAAATAACATCGAAGGCTTTTTTAGCTTATATGAGCGAGTGGCAGTAAGTAAGTAGTAAACATGAATATCCAAGACTACACTATAACCATGATACAGGTATGCATATACTTTTATCATGGTTACTGTCGGAAGGCGCAAACGAGAGCAATATAGACGAGTTCTACAAAACAGTCGACATACCGCTTGAGCATAGTAGGAGATGCACATGGAGATCACCTAGTGGAGAATACAAAAATGAAATTGATTAAATTTTGACAAATCAACCTTGGATATTTCAAGACCAATGCACTATGAACCTCAATTTTTTCTTCAGAACATAGGTTACTCAGAGGCACAATAAAACTAATGAAGTACAAAAAATGTGGGAAGAAATTTGCAAACAAACAAACGAGTAATCCAGAGGAGATATGGATTTATCAGATAAATCTGTCAACATTGCTATCGAACTCACTTCAGGAGAACACCGATGTCCAACGTTAGTACGACAGTTTAACAAACACTATCATTTGTAGCTCAAACAAAGCCAAGTTGACTGACGAAGGACAAAAACGCCAAAATATATTTTCCACACAAACAATAGCATTGTTACAGAGAAGAAAAAGCTACAGGTGACTAGCACTCTGTAAAGTAATGAATGAATATATCAAAAGTGATTATGCAAAATACAGACAAAGAAACTATAGAAAAATATCTAAATAGATCTAAAAAGATCTCAGAACAAATAAAAACTGACTTTTACCGACACTTATATAGTGGAAATACTCAAAAAATTACAATACACTAGGCACCAGCACAGAAAACATTAAAGCAATAAAGAATAGGCAACATGGAGGCTAAAGGTAGAAAAGATACCTGGATCGAATAACATCATGAATGAAGCATTAATAACAGAACAACTCTCGCCAAACCCGTAGTAGAATTATTGAACCTTAGATTGGAGACAAACCAGTGGACTGAA
>JAFELO010001284.1:49384-63876 GCA_017140195.1 Eumaeus atala | reverse complement strand
CCCGGGGTTCGAGGATCACCTTGACGTGGTGGGGGGCTTACAGGAATGAAGAACAAACATGGAGTCTGACCATCTAGACTATCTTGCCTTATTTCTAGAAAGTATACTTTTACAGGCCCATAACAACTTGGCTGTCATCATCTCTAAACCAACGGTCTCCAACTCGGAGAAGAAGTAGACACGAACCATGGATGCGAATTTAAAACATTTAAATACTCTGGGAGGTTCCGGTTCTCCGGGGAATCCCTCCCCGAGTCGCGTGGATCTAACTCATCCGGCCCGGGCAGCCCTACTTTTCTAAATTTAGGTTGTTTAAGATCGCTTCCCGGAGGTTGTCCGGGCGCACCTGGAACCGATACTGGGTGTCGCAGCAAAATGCTAACTACCGGCGGTGAGAAGCTGAATAGGTGGGCTCTCGTTGGGGATAAACCCGAAGAAGTTACGGCCGAATTGTCTTCACCCCCATCATCACCACTCAGTCTGTTCTCTTTTGTGAGTATGTCGACGCGGCAGACTTTTCCTATCTCACCCCCCGCTTCACCTGCCAGCTTCACCAGTTCACTCAACCGCGCAGATGTTGTGCAGGAGGCACTCGCCGCTATTCCTGCACCCACCGACGCCAGGAACCGCATACGAATCAGGTGGACGGTAGATGTGAACAGCTCCATATGGCGTGCTTATATTACAGCTTCTGATCTAGAACACAATACAAAACCGTACGTACCCGAAATGCATCGGTTATTCACAACTAACTTCACTCAGTTTGTTATATATCAAATTTATTTTAATTTTGTAGGTTTATAATAATAATATAGGCAATTATTGAAATTATTATCGTAGAATAAGTATCTAGATGTTACTAACAAAAAAAATACTATATAACTACTACGGAGTTATTATGAGATAACTAGACTCGAATCAAACAAAACAGCTTATAGGCCTTTACTGCATGCAGCTGTAGTAACTGCTTATCCTCCCCTAGCACATGTTTCTGGACAGAGAATCTCGGACCAACTGAAAGCCATTACTAGGAACATTGCTGACACTAGAGTACGGGAAATAAAAGATGAAATAGCCACCGAAATGGAAGCTGGTACCGATATACACTAACTGTCTCCAAATTCTGAATCACAATATCATATATGTATATACGACGTCTTACATTACTTAAGAGCGAAGGAGAAAAAGGCATAATCAACATAAAGAATTTACACAATAAGCAAATCACCACATCAGATCATTCTTTCACTCTCGAACAACATAATCATTCCTACATAACGCTGTTGTACACGCCGATTGTAAACACACACCACTCAGCTTGAAAGATTACCTATCACGAAAATTACCAATCTACCAAACTGCAAGAGACAATACACACTGGAGGGAGAACTGTTTCCAGAAACGGAAGGGTTATGATGGCTATCCAAGATCAGGGCAAAGATACACGGAATTACAAGAAACACTCTAGACACAGTCCTACGGTTGTAACTGATAACTGTAGAAACTGCCACAGTGCTTCTGGAACAATCCAGCACCTGTTCTTTTTCTTTTCAGGTATTTCATTTCTTGTATTCAGATACTGTTCTTCTCGAAGCTCCCCGTCTCTATTCTATTTGTCTGAGGCCCGATATGTTATTTTTGACTATTGCCCTCAGTTGTTGTTCTTAGTCGGTGTAGAATTTTTTTTCCAGTGTCCTACGTGGTAAACAACATACACATGGCATACACATATATATCGTATGGTGGGCGGCGCATTATAAGGTCGAATACGAGTCGACCTACAGTGGTACAAAACATCCACAGAAGGGCGGCTAAAGGATCAGCAACCAACCAACTTAGACATAGTACAAAGGGGTGATTTTAGCAACGCCGCCCCTTGCCCCGTAAAAAAATGCGCCCCTCCTCCTGCACTTTCGTTTCCTCTTCTTATAAGAGGGGTACAAAGAGAGTCTCGTCCTCTTGCTATTTAGTCCTTCTTATATGAGGAGTACGAGAAGCCGCCCCTTCAGTTCAATTGCCTTTGCTCGAGGTTTCGGGGTTCAGCCCCATCGCCACGACAAGGCTTGGACCATGATGGGGAATGTTTATTCCGCACATAGCCTATATTATTTTAAATCACACTTAGTTAGTGGTCGGCATAGTACTTGGTGGGGATATACTCGTATGATGGTGGTGGACGGGAGTGGAGACGTGTGTACTCAGACACGTATGTCAGATAGACTAAATTAAATTGGAGGTGGAAAAACGGATTGACATGTTGTTCGCCAATGTTTTATGTAACGCAGCTAACTTTTCTACGTAAATCTAAGAAATACTAATTAGACACGTAGAAAAAAATAACGTTCACCTGATAAATTCAGAATGATACTGTATATATTGTATTATAACCTAAATTGTCACTATAATATAAATATATTATTATATTATATTGATGTAAGTTAACTTTTCCTTGCGTGTATAACTAATTAGGAAATAACTACAATAAACTAACGATACCGTCGTTTTTGAGGTGCCTTAACACAAACAAGCACTCCGTCAGCAGCATAGATGTTTGTGCAAATGTATTGTTTTGAATCCTCTCCAAGATTTAGCTGGGCCACCGGATTTTATTTTGACCTCGGATGAGCGAGAACACTGCCTCGGCCGTGTCGGCAATGCGTCCTTTCACAGCTGTGATGTCTATGTTCCAGTGAGATATGTGAGCTGCTGCTGGAGGCGGAGGCCGACCTGGAGGCGAGCGACGCCGCGGGGCGCACCGCTCTGTGGGCGGCGGCGTCGGCGGGCCACGCGGCCACAGTCCGGCTGCTGCTGTTCTGGGGCGCCTGCGTGGACAACATGGACGCGGAGGGCCGCACGGTGCTGAGCACGGCGGCCGCACAAGGTAGGTAGCAGTCCACAGACCTTGGAATGTCATTATATTTTATTGGACTATCTTAGGTAATATTGCGTAGCACGTGATATACGTAGGTAGAACATGGCGTCGCTCGCCTCAGCTGGCCTGTATATTTGTCACGTGCATATAAAAGATTCAGTTGCAACGTGATTTCGTAATAACGGCGTGAAGTGATGCTGTTTCGTGTGAAGGTTCTGCATATCTACATAACGTCTGGATGTGCGGATTTTTAACGGGCGGTTACGTCGACCATGTCTCTAAAGACGATCCGTCAGCGCAGGAAATGTTATAGTGCACAAGTGTTCGCCATCTTCCTCCTATTCCGGTGAGACGGCGCGACACGCCCGCGTGCTCTGCGAGACACGGGCGTGTAACACCGCCAACTTCCTACTCCGTACTATTAATAGAATTTGTAAAAACCGAATCAATCTCTTTGTGTGGACTCGAACCCGTCTGTGGTTGATCGCGCTCACCACTGGATCAGTCCCGACGAGATGCGCCACGTCTCACCAAACACGTGCGGTATTACGAGTATGATGTTGAAAACTACAGGAGTATTGTGTGCAATGCGAAGAATGTCTTACTACTAAAATTATTGCTTATTATGCGCGGGCGCACGTTCCGCAACCAGCGGCCCTGACATTGAGTCGACGCTCGCACATGTCAGGGCTCGTGCAGACTGCCCACATCTTCTGGATCCCACTTTTGAGAAGGGAGTCTATTTATTTATATTTTGCTGCCTTCCCGTACTGCCATACAGTCGGGCCCGCACGACCGGGGCGGAACCTCTCACTCATTTGGTGGCGGTATCGAGCAGCTACGCTGTCGCGTATCGTGACTTTCCGTTGGACCATTGGAAAGAAGGAGGGCAAAGTCTGCATAACTTGGTATGCACATGTTCTCTTTCCCTCTGGATTGCATAGGTAGTGCACGTGTCCACTGCTTCGCAAAATATTCCTCTAAAAAAATTACAACAAATTAATACGAACAACTTAATAGGCGAGCATAGGTCGGCAAGAGTTTTTTGTATAGCATACGGTGTCAACGAGAAATTGGAGCCTTTTGATGACTACCGACGCCTATGGACATTACATGATTGTTCGCGGATGCGTTGCCCTTCTATCACCCCTCCCCCCAATGGGCCACAGGCTACTCACAAACAGCACGAAACGCGATGGCGACGCTGTCACTTTACGCCGGTATCAACTGAGCGAGATGTACCTCCCCGATCGTGCCGGTCCAATTCCGTTGCATGGGAGGATGTAGTGTTACAGAACATGCATGGCACTACCTCGCCCTATGCGGCATGACACTACCTCTTCCAAAAGGTTTATTGCTTTGAAGCGAGCCGACCTGTGCTACGGTTTTACTACTATGGGCCTACAGTGCTACGTCGTGTGATACAAGCATTCTGTATCTGCATAAACACAGACACTTGTGCATTTCTCCGAGTTTTATGCTGTTCCTGGTACTTTTTGCCACTGATATATCATTTCATAGTCTAATAATAAAGTGTCATAAATCACTATCAGAAACTGAACTTTCCACTGCTAATATACATATGCCTCTTTAAATGAACGCCAAGACGGCCGATTTCCTGCTACTCACAGCCATCCCGGACCACCTACTGCACGGAGATCGTCTGCCCACCTGGTGAACGGCCGGCCAACATTCCGTTTTCCTAAACACGGTGACCACTCCAAAACCTTAGTGGCCAATCTGCCATCTGATCTTCTGGGTATGTGACCGGCCCATTGCCATTTCAACGAGCTTATTCTTCGTTTGAAATCGGAAACTTTAGTTAGTAGAGGCAGAACCGCATGACTTCGTAATGTGTCTACCTAAAAATGTATGACTCACGCGAAGGAAGACATTAAGTATATATTCAGAATCCATTCTAAAAGAAGAACAAATGCACCAATCATTGTGTAAACCTCGTCATCTTTTCTAAAAAATAATATGCCACGAATGTGCCAGCTTTACAATAGAAAACATCAGAACAAGCTTTATATATGACAGATAAAGTAGTTCATAGCCTGCTACAGAATGGTAATAACCATCATGATCGTTAGTTTTGCTCGTATCAGATACGTCACCTGATGAAGTATATTAAGTGTTAATGGGACTAAAAAGTCGGAGCAGTAGTAATATCTATATTAAAAAATTTCACTTTCTTAATGGTGACCGAAACTAGCGCTCGTTACTTAGGATGATATGTTTCAAATCAATCAGAAACTAAAAAAAATCAGAACTAGCTGACCCGACAGACCTCGTCCTATCAAAAAGACTTGTAACATGACAGTTTTTTTGTTCCTATCTATTTTATTGTCGGGACGAAAATTCTCCTGAACAGAACCTTCACCCTAGTGATAGGACGTTGTGAATAAAAAAATAATTATTAAATAAAGCAGATATAAGTAAGTAATCGCTTCATTGGTAATCATCATAATTATTAACAAAAATCAGTTTTATTTTCATTGTAATGCTTCATGATATACAATATTTTTTGTTTGATTCCCTGGCGCATAGACAAATAAATCTGATGGTTTTCCAACACGGGAACAGGTAACATACTATTGACCATGGGAGAAATATGAGTTTTCCAGATTAATACCACTAACACTTAATGATTGCCCCTTGTATATGGTCATAGCAAAAGCAAGCCGCACTGGAAACTGTAGTCTTTTAAATTCACATGATTCCGACTGAAATCATTGGGATGCGCGGTATGAAACATCTTCTCCTTTATACTTTCCTTTCAGTATAGTTGCTTCTATCACGTTGTTTAGTCATTTTTAGTGTACCGTTGCAAAGACGCGGTTGGTTGATATTTCGCAACATAACTACCGATCCAACCTGTAATTGAAGATTGTGAGGTGGCAATCCTGGCCAATCCAGCGAGCTTAAGATTCCGGTGGAGAGTTGACCACATCACCTGGTTAGTAGTAATCGACTGATTTATATATCCTAGATGCGCCTGTAATTTGTTCTTGAATTTTGAAATTTAATTCATTTACATCTATGTTTTTTGCAGCCAATATGGCTCGTTCGCTCAACCAACTATGGTTTCTATAATTTTGAGAAACATCTGGAAACACCTTCTGAATAAGTTCATCTTTTGATCGAGTTAACTGACAAAAAATTTGAGGAAAGTTAATGCAGCCGGTCAATATGTCTATAGGAACTTTGTCATTACCAATTTCAATGAGTTGTTTAGAGAATATGTTCATTGATTGGTCATTTTATAACTCGACACGCATATTCTTGCTTAAATGAAGTGTACTTTGACATGTTTCCACAAATTGGAGGCCTTTAGACATGCATTGAGTTCACCAACTGGCGTTGATCGTGGAATCACTGGCAGTGTTTGACGAAAATCTCCTGTTAGCAAAATCATTGCACCACCAAATCGGTTATGATTGCTCCGTAGATCTTTTAAGGTTCTGTCTAAAGCCTCCAAAGATGTTTTATGTGCCATCGTACATTCATCCCAAACAATCAATTGACATTGTTGCAAAACCTTTGCCATTGCAGAGTTTTTCGAAATGTCGCAGATTGGAGTTTCATTGCTTCGCATATTTAATGGCAATTTTAGTGCTGAATGGGCTGTTCGGCCACCTTCAAGCAAAGTTACTGCGATTCCCGACGAAGCGAGTGCAAGTGCAATTTTATTTTGTGAGCGGATTGTTGCTAATATTAAAGAAATCCAAAAAGTTTTTCCCGTACCACCAGGTGCATCTAAAAAGTAAATCCCTCCAGTTTCATCATTTGTTACTTTCACAAGAGTATCAGATACAAACTGCTGCTGTTCATTCAATAGTGGAAAATTTATTTGAATTAATTGTTTCAAAGTGCTAATGTCATACAGTTTTTCTCGGTGCAACTCTTGGTTAATAATGTTGGCATCATGCATTGGACGATTGGGTGCGGCCAGGACTAACTGAATTAATAGTTTGTTTGACATCATCATGCACATGTCCTCAATTGAAATCAATGTTTCGTTGTAAATTTCTTCACTGATTTGTATATTTGGATTTCCCATTCTACCTCCTCAATTGAATTCAATTGAAATCAATGTTTCGTTGTAAATTTCTTCACTGATTTGTATATTTGGATATTGTAGTGCATCATATGAGCGGTGCGTTTCCTCTACACGTTGTTGATCGTTGCGACGGTCTAAAACCTTTTCCATTAAAGAAACTGCTTTTGAGAATAATTTGAATATTCAAATCCATACAAGTCAGACACAAAACATATATCAACATTATCACCATACCCTAGAAAGAGCTAAAGTCATTAAATACTTGGGAGTAATGATAGATCAAAAACTGAGCCTTAAAGAACATTTAGATTTAACAACCTTACGAGTGAGAAAACTCTCTCCCATATTCAAAACACTACGTCATATTGTAGATCCATATTTGATGAAAGAAATATATTTTGCACTGTGTCAATCGTTGATCATTTATTGTATAACTGCTTGGGGTGGTGCATGTAAAACATATCTAAGGAAACTAGAAGTATCACAGCGTGGCATTCTCATGATATGTTCGTCCAAACCCCAACTATTTCCAACCAAACAATTGTATGATTACTGCGAAGTCCTTACGGTACTCCAATTCTATATTCAATCTCTCATACTCAAACAACACTCTCTTCTTACGTTTCAAATTGAAAGAATGTGTAAAAGAAGAAGTTTTGGTGTATGTAATGTAGCAATTAATCCAAAAACCAACTTTATTCATAGATATTTTATGATTACAAAAGAATTAATAAAACATTGAATATATATCCCCTTAATAGTGTAAAGTGTAAAAAAATTATAACCACTATTGGAACAAAATTATAAGGATACTGAGAAAATAATAGAAGTAAATACCTAAATTAAGATTGGACATACATGCTTCTATAAGCACACACACATACACACACATCCGCACGCGCATGCGCACGCACATGCACACGAACGCCTATGGCCGTAAGACACACACACACACGCACGCGCACGCGCACGCGCACACGCACACACGCACACACGCATACACACACGCGCACACACACACGCGTGCGCGCGCGCTCGTGCACGGCGGTATCTTGCGAGTTCGAGGTGCGCTGCTCGTGCCGGTCTGGTTTAGCCACAATGCAGCAAAGGCACTAACATTTTCAAGTAGGGCTTAATAATGAAATAATCTGAAGTTATTATGGTGAAACCGCGGTTCGCAGCGAGTCTAATATAATAATTTCAATATGACGAAAGCTCCTTATTCCGCAGGCAACGTGGAGGTGGTGCGGCAGCTGCTGGACCGCGGGCTGGACGAGCACCACAGAGACAACTCCGGGTGGACCCCGCTCCACTACGCAGCCTTCGAAGGTCAGTACCGTCACTCGTGGGGTTAGTGTGCAGTACAGCCCAGGGCGAGCGCAGCGTGATGTTCTTTTAGAATTATTGCAGTCTATTCAACGACACTTTGAGCATCCTATATGAAAATATGAGTATATTCGCGTGACACATTTCACGCTCAGCGTTTTGAGCTTTACAGCGCCCAGGCCAGACACAGTATTCACTTTAGAATCGAGTTCCTGCGCGACACCAGTCGCTTCTGCTAGGTTTTTCGCACAGTTCTTTTTTCAATATTGAAATTTTTTTGCAGAACTTCAAAAATCACAATAAAATAAACAAATATTTTATACAAAATAGAATTTTATAAATCTCTTATCGTCTTCCCATCTGGTGAAGGGTCGACCAACACTTCGTTTTCATAAACGCGACCTCCACTCCAGAACCTTACTGGCCCATCTGCCACTTGTTCTTCTGAGTGTGTGACCAGCCCATTGCCACTTCAGCGATCCTATTCGTCGCGTGATTTCGTATAATTTAGTTCTCTGCCTTATGACTTCGTTACGAAATCTGACGGATAAAGAAACACCCAACAAAACACGTTCAAAAGCCCGTTCCAAGTTCATCCTAAGGCCAATACGTCGGGAGGATTCATTTAGGCTGTGCAACATTTCCTGCAAGCTCTCCAACGATTCTCTTAACACAACGATATCGTCGGCCAAACGAAAATGTGAGAGGTACTCGCCGTTATTATTTATAACAGTTTCGGGGAAATAACATTCCCTTTCGCACCCCTCGGTGCAATTGAATTGGCCATGTTTGACCTCCTGGAATCAGAACGGACATAAAACCAGCGTAGTACAATGCTCTCAGTACTTTTACGTATCGCCAATCGACTTGACATCGCTGTAAAGCTATCAGAACAGCCCAGGTTTCGACAGAGTCAAAAGCTTGCTCATAGTCATAGGCAAGGCACAGCGTGTCACATGTGTCTTTTGTACAACTTGCCTTATGGTGAAAATGTGGTCTATGGTGCTAAATCCTCTGCGAAACCCAGCCTGCTCCGGTGGCTGGAATTCGTCAAGCTTTGTAGTGACACGATTCGTCAAGACTCTTGAGAACAACTTCTAAATATGGCCGAGAAGTTAAATTGGTATGTAATTTTGAAGAAGTGATTTGTCACCCTTCTTAAAAAAGAAAACAACAAAACAAATGAAAAATCTTTTTGCCCTCTTAATGCAGGTCTGCTGTAAAGCTCGACTGTAATTCCGTCCCTCCCCTTTAAGCTGCGCAAGAGCCAGAGTAATCTCACTCAAGCTGACGTCCGGCAGATCGCCTGACAAATGTCGTGTTAGGCTTGCACGCGGACCGTTGTTTAGGTTATCGGGATTAGGAGCAAGCGACGTATACAACTTACTATAGGAAGCTTCCATCTCAGATAAGATTCCAGGCTTAGAAGAAACGGTAACCCCAGAATCAGTCCTAACCTTTGTCAGATGACTTCTTCCAAGCTTCTCCACATAAACCGTCGATCCTCTATTCTGCTCAATCGCTTCGGTAACCCGCGGCGTATTTGAGCTGCGAAGGTCTCGGCGTATTAGTTTGCGGATTCACTTTGAATGAAGTTTGACATCGGCGATGGCTAACGTCTTCGTGTGCTCTGCGTTCCCTCATAAGTCCAAGCGTCTCACCTGAGAGTTTTGCTTTCCTGCTCGTATACTTACTCCTAACATACCCTTCACCCACGTCTCGCATGCAATCAATCACGCCACCCACGGCCTCGTCAATTTCCATTGTAGTTTCCGATATATCCATCAAACCGGTTTCTTAATTCCAGTTGGAATATTCGGTATTCCCACGCCGCTAAAGTAGAATGGGTGATCTGATGGCAGAGTTATGGTGTCACTTTGTCTTCGGACTTCGCATAACCCCAGAACGTGCCACCAGATTTTTCCCAGTTCCACCTCTACCTCAATCAAGTGGTTATCTAGTCGAAGCGTTCGTCCGTTATACGTAGCCAGGTCAGATCGGTATTAGCGATCCTTAGCCTGGAGATTCTTAGCACCCATTGTTCCACCGTTACCGTGGCCGCTACCGTGGCCAGGACTAGTGGAACTACCGGAAACTAGGGGCCGAATTTTAATGCTGTCGTCCATTGGATCATAATTGCCACGCTGAGCAGGCGGATTGGCAATCGCAGATTAGATTCGGACCGGCGCCACTGCTCGGACTGGCGCATGCCATTGATGGTATCGCCATCACTAGTCATAAATAATAATAACTTATTATTATTATTATTTAAGACTACCGACGCCCATAGATAGTTGTGCAGACGTGCCGCTCTCCCTACCTCATTCTTTAAAACGGGCCACCGGAAACCCAAAAATCGCAACAAAACACTTTGTGAGAGTTAGAGGTATCTCCTCGATCGTGTCGTCGCCGCAGCAAGCTCTTACGTCATTTGCTGATAATATTAGAGGTATTATAAGATTATTCAAATTTAGGTTCATTAATATTCATGATTTTCTGGTATTTATTCATATTAATACATTTAAATTAGCAATTTATAATCAACAGTTATAAGATAAAATTGTAAAATATATTTAGCTATGTTTTTTTTTTCATATCTATAATGTGGCTCGGCCATTGATGGTTACCAAAAGACGCCGTTGGTTCGTTTTTCTACTTATGAAGTATAATGGAATGCTTTCAAGGGCATTCAGTTCAGTTGAAGTATTTCAATTTTGAACTTGGGAGAGATTTTTGTAAAATTCTTTAGAAAATGTATTTGTTTGTAGTTTTAAATACGGAATGAATATAACAGAGGTATAAGTGCTAAACATTCATGTGTTGACTCGTGACCTGATTTCGAGTCAACAACTGAATATGAGCTGTAACTGGTCTCTGTCTTCTGACTTGTATCTTGTGTGAAATTTAATATTTCAATAAAATAATAATACTGTACTCGCTGGCGGCGTATGTCGGCGTTGCCAGTATGAATATTCACCATATTTTAGGAGATTTCGTCGACTAAATAATTAGTTATCCTTCAGAGCTACTTTAATCTCTATGGGTCGGAAAGCTTACATTTAATACATATTTGTCGTTTTATCTAATATACTTTACATAATGAGCCGAGAGCACAGTTCTGCTCCGTCATGATATTTGTCCACCTGACATGGCAATACACACAGCCCCTTATGCGGATTATAATGGGATTTTTTTAATTATTGACACAGACAAAAGAGAAACTGAATTCGGTTGAAAACTACAGTGACCGTAAGCAGTGACATGCATGTCATAGGTAACACACCATCAGCTGCTCGAGCTCGCTGACCGCCGTAAGCACGCCCGCATAGACATTACTGCACGCCAACCTCCCGGACATGCCGGCCTAATGCGGGTCATGCCACTCATAGTGTTATATGAAGTCCGTTTGAACGCGTAGGGCACGTGGAAGTCTGCGAAGCTCTCCTGGAGGCCGGCGCGAAGGTGGACGAGGCGGACAACGACGGCAAGGGACCTCTGATGCTGGCGGCACAGGAGGGTCACACGCGGCTGGTGGAGGTGCTGCTGGAGCAGTACTGCGCGCCGGTAGACCAACGGGCACACGATGGGAAGACTGCTCTAAGGTTTGATTTATCTTCCTTTTTGTATTCCTCAGGAGGCAAATGAGTAGTAACAAGCGCGCCTGACAAATGTCTTCCTCTGTACCACGCAAATTTCCGTGTCTAAATAAACACAATAATTAATAAAACGTTCAAAAACTATTTTGTATAATTTGATTTTGAATAAAAACAGTTCGTCGTTGCGTATATTTTTAGGGTTCCGTACCCATAAGTTAATGCCGGATCCCTATTACTGAGAGCGCGCCTGTCCGTCTGTCGGCCACCAGGCTGTATTGCAAGAACCTTGACAGTTAGGCAGTATAAATTTTCAGAGATGATCTATTTCTGATGTCGCTATAACAACAAATACTATATTATATTATTATTATATCACTGAGAAAACACGTATAAATAACTATGTAAACTTGAATATGTTGTAACGCCCCTACAGCCTTTGGTACTGAGCCCTCGGTATTTAAATCTGATTCACACATGGTCAGTTTGTTGTTAAGCAACCAAAAAAGCTGATATTTGATAAAGATATTGTTGTGTTATGCAGGTTGGCGGCGCTGGAGGGCCACTTCGAGACGGTGACGGCGTTGCACCGACGCGGCGCAGACGTGGACGCGCTGGACGCCGACCGGCGCAGCACGCTGTACGTGCTGGCGCTGGACAACCGGCTGGCCATGGCGCGGCACCTGCTGGCGTGTGGGGCCAGCGTGCACGCTGCAGACAGCGAGGTGAGTCTTGCAGTAAATAAAGCTTTTATTTTTCGTGAACGACGGGGCCGAGTCCGGTTTATTTCACGGCCGGTCCCGTAGCTTGGGATGTTTGAACCCATTTTCTGATGTTTTCTGTCCAATGGCTCATACGTGAATTGAACTACGAATGATATATCCACTGGAATGATTCCGCTCAGTTGGTGACGTAGCGGTTAGTCGGCGTCTCACACCGGAGGTTGCGGGTTCGAACAGCCTAGGCCTTGGACATTTATATATGTATCGTACATAGAGGTACATATCTCTATAATAATATACATTCGTAAATTTATAAAAATATTGAATATGTTCCGTTGTCTGGAGTCAGTAACACGGCTCCTTGCGGTATGTAGCACAGGGTAAGGCTCACGTGGTGTGATAAGTCCACTATTATTATTATTATTATTATTATTATGATCATCTTTAAAAGAAAATGTCATAGCGATGTATTTATTTTCTACAATTTTACTTAGGCAATGACAACCTGTTGGAGTTTAAAAAAAGGGAATATCGGAAATGTGAAAAATGATCATTAATATTTGTATTTCAGGGTCGAACACCTCTGCACGTGTCGGCGTGGCAGGGACACACCGAGATGGTCAATTTGCTCATTAAAGTTGGTTAGTACCGCCATATATCTTCATCCACTCAAGGCAGTGAACTTAGCTGACGATTTCACGTCAGCTCTTCCAATATAAATGCAGAACTTAGTGTGTATGAAAGAATAACGAACATACATACCTTATACTATTATTAATATACCTAAGGCACTGATCTCTATAGGACAGCCTATCAGCCAACGGCGCTGCAGCCTTAGACGGCCCTTGAACAACCATCAGCGCCCGAGTTACCATTACGTAAATGATCGGAGGCTCCTCGCATGCGCATTGTTTTCAAATTAGTTATTTTCTTCCATAGGTTGCCATTTACTATACTATGAATTAAAATTCTTCCACAAGTAACGAGGTTAAAAAGCAGTGGAGTGGTTGAGGTGGTGCGATACTTAAACAAGTAAGCGTTTGATGCACAGCGCTCGCGAGTAACACAGTACATACCCCACATGCCTTACCGGCTGCTTGATACTCCCTACATTCCTATTAATGTTTTAAAGTACACAATTATTGATGATCAAATTCCCCAAAATATCCCACCGCGAATATTCTTCGACAAAGGCTTGCTCTAAAGTATTGCATTTCCCTCTATTTCTCCAATTTGTGCATAGGACTAACTACTTTTTGAAGCTCAAACTCCCAACACTTCATTTGTCGCCCTTGATATTATTTGGGTTCATTACTCACTTTCTCCCTTAGATGCCACGTCCGTCTCAATTTTAAGATTTTGCATATCTTTTACGCGGCTTAAATTTATTAGTGTTTTTGATTTTAATATAGACTATGGAAAAAATATTTTAAACGTGACATTTACGTGGAATTTACGCCTGTGCAGAAGGATAGGCGGTAATAGATTGTTGAGAAATCGATAATTATGAGATCGATAATTCTTCGGTCCGAAAATCTAGAATCGGCTATACCTATTCAACTTTCTTTATCAACTGATTCGACATTATAAAACAACCCATTAAAAATAGTAAGGTTATGTCACTATATTTGTCGGTGCAAACGAGTCAGGCACATCATCTTACAGGAAATAGAGTATAGCGTAATATAGAGAGTATGTATGATATGTATTATGACATAGGTGGCGCCACGGTGGACGGTCGCGACCGATGCGCGCGCACGGCGCTGCACGCGGCGGCGTGGCGCGGGCGTGCGTCTGCGCTGCGCGCGCTGCTGTCGCACGGCGCCGTTCCCGCGCCTGTTTGCACACAGGGAGCCACGCCCCTCGGTAAGTGCTCCCTCACTCCTGTATTGTTCTCACTGCTGGTCTTCTCCACA
>JAFELO010001284.1:29819-44717 GCA_017140195.1 Eumaeus atala | reverse complement strand
GGGGGGGGGGGGGGGGGGTGCTCCGACTGCTCTTTTGTCCTCCTATAATGTAAAAAAACTGTCTATGTGGAAAAGTAAATGTGTATCGCACCTCTCTCTCTCTCGCCTGTACAGTAACATGCCAACGTAACTCCCATTCTCTCCATGTTCACTAACCTAACTCAGTCTTTCGTTCGTCACGTCTGATCACCCTTTTGTTCTCGTCCCACATTCACCAGTTTACTCCACAAGCCAATTTATGATTATATATTTTTAATTAAAACTTCTTTACACGCGCTTGACTTGTGGAGTAAACTGTCGAATGCGTGACAAGAGCGTTACGAACGTTGCGTTACATTCACCTAAAAAAAATATTATTGTTAGGAAGTTTAGGCTTCGGCCGAAATTGGTATCCCTGCCGAAATTGGTATCCCTGCCGAAATTCGGTTTCGGTAAAATAACATTACTACGACTCTTCTGAATCATCTTTATCAAAAATACGTTATAATGCGTGTGAAACAAGGTTACATGCTTTATTGACATTATATGCTTATTTGTTCTTTGTGTCACAACTGGACTGGAGGTGTGCCGCATCTGTTGTACGCTTAGGGCACTAGTACACAATGTACTATGGTGATGCTTTATTGACATTATATGCTTATTTGTTCTTTGTGTCACAACTGGACTGGAGGTGTGTCGCATCTGTTGTACGCTTAGGGCACTAGTACACAATGTACTATGGTGATGCTTTATTGACATTATATGCTTATTTGTTCTTTGTTTCACAACTGGACTGCAGGTGTGCCGCATCTGTTGTACGCTTAGGGCACTAGTAGACAATGTACTATGGTGATGCTTTATTTATTGACATTATATGCGTATTTGTTCTTTGTGTCACAACTGTACTGGAGGTGTGCCGAATCTGTTGTACGCTTAGGGCACTAGTACACAATGTACTATGGTGATGCTTTATTGACATTATATGCGTATTTGTTCTTTGTGTCACAACTGGACTGGAGGTGTGCCGAATCTGTTGTACGCTTAGGGCACTAGTACACAATGTACTATGGTGTTTACTTTATGACATTTGACTGTAATAAAACAAATAAGTCCTAAATAAACAAGTCAGTTTTTACTAAGTGAAAAATTTAGAAACTTGGGTTAAACGTTACGGATATACAAGTTTTGTTTAACGTATATCCCTTCGCAGAAGTTACATAGCGAACGAGCGAGACAGCGAGCTGCGTGGGTACGGTCGAGAGCGAGATAGGAGACGCGAGCAGCGACACGGCGCGGCCAGCCCGCTGTACGCTTCTCCGCCGCGCAGCCCCGCCAGCGACACGCGGAGCCCAGAGAACACGCCCACTGTCGCGGCAGGTACGTAGCAAGCGAGCGAGACGATGGATTGCGGGGTTTTGCACTAGGGCGGAACAGGATACGCGAGCCGAGACACGCGGAGCTGGAGACACATCCGCTATCTTAACAGGTACGTAGCGGACGGAAATGCGGGTTAAACACGTGAGCAGCGGCACGACGAGCGTAGCCTTAAGTTTTTATCTTCTTCAAATGGAGCAATCCGCAAGTGTTTTTCGACACCTGGCGGTCTTATGTTGCAAGTATGAACCTCCGTAGGTAAAGCATCAACAGATGAAAGTATATGACGGACAGCTAGGGCGGTCGGTATGCTATACATAGAAGTGTTGACTTCGGCAAATTAAACTTAATTTGCCAAAATCAATATTTCTTGGTACGCGGCTGTTCAGTATTTCCAACGAAACCTATAGTCGTAGTAGTACGGTGCGAGCGACACTTGTCGATACTGTTGGCGTCTGTCAGCACTACTACACCACTACTAGCGCTATGAGGATAAGCAAATCCTTTTTATCTCTAGTTATACTCGCAACATAATGTTTAAGCATCCGTACCATAGAATTGTATGTTCATTTGACTTTTAGCAATAAAAATTGAACCTCGCACAATTTACGTTTTTTGTTATAAAAGTACCGACTATTTAACGTAGCACAGCATTTATCACTAAATCTATGATAGTCTATAACGTTACTTTATACGCTGTTGCACACCTGTTAAGACATTTACGTAGTCCGTTTTGTGATGACAACTGTGACAGCTGGTGCCTGTGTTAGTCTAGAAGATTCTGGTTGGATTTAATTCAATTTACTACAATTAGTAATGATTTAATATACTAAGAATGAAATCAAGTCATAATTTGTAAATAGGTGTTTCATTAAAGTGTAACGCAACTGACGCGATCGCCCGTTATTTCGGGTGCCTCGTCATCCTAATCCTCTCGTGGAGCGATACTCGACGATGTGACCACATCACGACTACTGTCAAACAATTGCAACGAACGTGCTCTCGGACACGACAGCGCACGTACGGTGTAGAGGCGCGCGAAAGTCCCTGGAGAACAGATGCGAGACCTACGCTACGATCTGTACACGTTCGACTACGAACAGTCCCAACGATACCTCCAGAGTAGAGTACTAACACCAGTACGATCGCAATTGGCCTAGCGTAAATAATACTGCCGTAAAAAGAACTGGCACCCGCACCACGCTGCACCACAGCGCACGGAGTATGAACAAACGAGAAATCGGTGTTTTTCAACGAGTACTAGGAACATCAGCATAATTATGCCGATGCGTTGCCCTCGCAAACGTGCTTCCGCTATGGGTAGCGAGAAGGGTACCAAACTGTACGTGGGCTTATCAAAAATATATTACAACGTGTCAGTTAATCGCTCGTGGGTGTAGAAATGTGTGGCCCTTGTTAAAGGGTGGGACAGTACAAGGCTGCAATATTTATTCATATGCAATGTTATAGGTTCCAATATGAACATTTTAACAACTGTCTACCATCCTCCTATAGCAGGCGGGCAGAGTGGCGGCGCGCAGCCAGCGCTCACGGACACGCACTTCAACCGAGATACGCATATGCGCATCATACTCGGACGAGACGCCAAGGGACAGGAGAAGAGCGATAGGTGAGCTCAAACCACAGTACTGCCGGGTTGATAGTCGCACTAGTCTGTTTCTGTGGCTATCGACCAAGCTACGCTCAGAGATGCACATGTCTGAGCGTAGTACGGTTTTCACTAGTAAGGCGATATGCGTAATACTAAATAAAAATATGTAACTAAAAAATGTCAGATGCATGGACGAACGTCTGCAAAGTACACCACTATAAATTGACATCAAATCGACCATAAAGAAATATATATATACATTTCTAGATCTGTTCATTCCAGGTCAATTGATTCGATTTTTTTTAATAATAATTCTTTTGGGTTATATAACTACAATGTGGGAAGTTCCTTAACCGACTATTATAGTCCATCCATGTAAGACATCTGTGAACGGTTGTTTTGAGTTTCTGCACAATCTATAAATAATTTTGTCTCAGCTTATAAGTTTTGTTTGTCTTGCGAATGGATGTCAACCTACTGAAATCTGTCTGAGCGTGATATCATGAATGCTGTCACACACAAATGTCATCCACCGCTACGTATAATTTTCATCATCTACGTCAAGTTTGATTTCAGTCTCTTGTGAAAAATTCTTGTAATTTATTTTATGTATGCGGCGTCGGTAACCACTTAACATCAGGTGATCTAAATTGCCTGCCTAAAATTTCGCATTTTAGCAACCACACACGTAGCACAGGTCACGCTTCAGAAGATGGCCGCCGCCGCCGCCGCCATTTTATATAATTTTAACTAGCGTTCATTGTGTACGTACGTAGTGAGAGGTTCGTGGCGACGCGTCTCGCGTACGCTAGGATAGTCGGCAGCTTGGGGCGAGCGAGAGGGAAGATATTTAAGAAAACGTGAGTGACAAGGACAGATTTATTCGACACTAAAATTTTCCATTTCATTTGGGTGAAGGAGTGCATCGGATGCATAATCTGTGTGTTCTACGGTGGTTAAAATGGATGTCGATAAAAAATTAAAGTTACGAAAAGGTTCAGATGATCGTTTGCTTCTCTATAAAATAAATAAAAATACCGTTTACAATGACGTTTACAATTTTTACCAGCCTTCTTTACCAGGCTTATAATCTCAATGTATCGGTCTCAACTACTACCATCAGTTGGGCGGGTCGCAGACCCTGATTGAATATGTCCTCGCTCCTCAATCGTGCAGGTTAAGCCTTGGGCCAGGGCCCAATGAAACAGTTTTCAAAACTGCAAAATCTACGAGGGGTGATTGGTAAGTGTCCGAAGCGACAAAGAAAAACTTTAGAAAGCTATTTAAAATAATTTTGTTATTCAACGTGGTTTCCTTCCACCTCGATGCATTAAGTCCAGCGCTTCTCCAATGCCGTTACACTAGTTTGATAAAATGTGTTCTCTGACCTCTCAAAATACTTGTCTACGGTGAAAGTCACTTCACCATTTGATGAAAATCTTCGACCATCTAGCCATTTCGGGATACGGGAATAAATGGAAGTTGCACGGGGCCAGATCTGGGGAATAGGGGGGGATGTGGTAACAATTTGAACTTTGGCAACTGCAACCATTGACGAGTGCACAGGTGCGTTGTCGTTTTTTAGTAAATCTTTTTTTGGCTAAACGAGGCCGTTTCTTTTACAAATTTTTTGCAGCAAGCTAGCATGATTCTTTCCATTTATAGTTTTTCCTCTTTGCAAAAAACCCGCTAAAATAATCCCTAGAGCATCCCAAAAAAACAGTCGCCGTCACTGCGGCGGCGGACGAAACCATTTTTGCTTTCTTCGGCGCAGGTTTTTCGCTGTCAGTCCACAGCTCAGATTGTTCGCAGATGCTTCAGGAGTATAATGATGTATGCATGTTTCATCTACTGTCACATAACGCCATAGCTCGTTAGTATCACGCTTAAACAGCGCCAAACACACTGACGAATCGTCCACCCGACGTTGCTTTTGGTTAACAGTGAGCAAACGTGGCACCCATCGCGCGCAAAGCTTTTTTATTCACTAATTTTGGTGTAAAATGTTAAATACGCTTTCAGTGGAAATGCTTACCATCTCTGCCGCAAATTTAAGCGCCGATCATTCAAAACAATTTTTTGAATCTTTTTGATCATGTCTGGTTTCGTGACTCCAGTTGGCGTCTTCGCAGCTCTGTCTCCCACGTTTAAAATCAGTTACCCAGGTGTGAATTGTACTTAATGCAGGAGCAGTATTACCTAAAACACTGTCTAGCCTGATTTTAGTTGGGGTTGCTGTTCTCTCTGTCAAAACGTAAAAACTATCAAAATATCGTTATCGTGAGTTATACGTAGCAATGTTGCTGACGGGAATCTAAAAGGCTGAATTCACACCGAAACTGAACATGCGTTCATACAAAAGAACCAAATAATTTGCTTCATCGTCATTGCTATAATACATAGTATATAATACTATATAGTTGGTCGCCGCCAGAATGCAACATCCCAGCGACTCTTACGAAACGGCAAGCGATACTATGTGTTATAGCAACGACGATAGTTAAAATTATGACACTGAGACTGGTCTTTGTTGTGCTGCCCGCCATTTCCGTTTGATTGCGACTTTTTATTTTGTTGACGCGGGGAACCGCATTTACGCGCCTTCATCGTCCCTGGTTGGGGTCCAGTGGTGTGTGGGACTCGCGGCACTTGATAGTGCCGAATACCCACAACAACCACTGCAAGTGCCGCCCTTGGTGAGGTGCCCCGGAACAATAATCAACAGGGCACCGGCGGCTAGTCAGCCCCCTAAGGGACCAACTTCACCTCCACAGATGGCGTTCCCCAGCACTACAGGACAACCCCACCGATTTTGGGACAGTGCAATGGGGTGAGGTTCCCATCCTCGCCCCGTGCGCAAAAGCGCCACCTCCTGTTGCTCTTAGTTCCCCTGTTCTTACAAGAGGGGTACCGAGAGCGATTCCTCCTCCTGACCTTTAAGCCCCTTTTTTTTCTTATAAGAGGGGTGCAAAATCCCCTTCAGTTCAATTTGCTTCGCCAGGTTTCAGCCTAGGCTACTGTGCCCCACCGCCATGACAAGTCTTGAACCATGGTGGGGACCAAACATTTATTGCTTTTAATACCTTATTTTTACTTCAGAAACTAAAGAGAGTCTAATGCATTTTTTCTCCTTGAAGAACGTTAAATATTTCAGAAGAGACGTGACAAAGGATTTAGTGGGTCAAGTTGGTCATGAGGTCATACATTATGATTACTTCTTCTGTCTCTACATGTTTTTGCATTATTCCAATAAAATAGGTTGTCCTCGTAGTCACGACTGCAAGGGCTCGCCGAATCCATAGCCGACAACCAAGTGACAAGAACTGGTAGACTCACCGCTTGCGTTGACCCACGACCTATTGATCTTATTGAAAGCTGTTAAAAGCTTAATTAAGTTGGGGGATTTACAACTTCTGTGTGTGTTGTCTGTTCTGTGTGTCAATAAATTGTAAATGTCACGGTAAGCGCACTTCGGGCAGAGAATTAGTACCATTGGGTGTTCTGATCATCTCATGGCTTATGTACTCCACGTGCGGAGGTGGCTCTGGGGCAACTGCTAACGTAACTCAGTGCTTTGTTCACTTTTTAATCTATAGCTGGATAGAGATGCAGTATTGAGTAGCAGGAGGTCGGCTGTCTTGGCGATCATTGGGAGATGCTCAGTTCCAGCAGTGAGCCGGTAAGAGCTGATACTGATGATGATGACTGTGGAGTTGTGCTGTGGGCGGACGTATGTTTCGTTGGTTCAGTGGCAAGTAGGTTCGGCGGTGTTTATGTGCGCCGGGATTCTATTGCACCGTAAAGAGTGAACTGCTACGCGATTAGTCTTCCGGAGGAAAATATATTTTGAAAGAGGTAGCGCCGACCGGCACGACCGGAGGTAGGTACCTCTCGTGCACGTGATGCTAGTACAAAGTGACAGCTGATTGGAACAATTTTGTCAATGGCTACGGGCGCCAGGCGTCAAAGGCATTCGCAGCCACTAATGAGAATTGTAGGAACAGCTGCTTATAAGATCATCTGCAAGAAAAGAACAAAATAGAATATTAAGTAGTTTCGCCGCTAGGGGTCGCCGAAGTACAAGAGGCGGCTCATTGAGATAGTGTGGAGGATAGTTCATTTAAACTCGGATTGTGCGAATGAGCGTCAATAGTCATCTATAGCTCAGATCGATTAACCCCTTGGGAATCACAATTATGTGTAGAAATCAGCAGAAATATGTGCAGAAAAGTAGGGGTACGAGTATGATGATGATATCATATCCAGATATATGATATGGTATCATAAATCAGATCGAGATGGATGCTGACTTGAGGCGGGCCCACGAACTTCTCTGGGCTCCTTCGTTATATTTTGACATATGAAGCCTTAAACATAATATTTATGGCTCGATAATACCTTCCTTCTGTTTTCTCCACGTCATGTGCGTACCACTCCAAGCAACATGGAGCTAAATACCTGCGAAGTCCTAAAACTGAAGGTCCGTCTTTGGTGTGAATAAAATGGTGATATAATTTGACTCCATTTCAACCGTTCGGGGTTAACCCGCTGTGGTGCTATGCGCCCGGCCTGGCTGACCGCGTACGGCCGCTTTTGTATGTTTATGTTTGTCAACAGCAAGGGTAAGCGGAACGGCGTCGTCAGCAACCCGGCGATGAGGCTGGTGGCCAACATGAGGAACGGTCTGGGTGAGTGGTCCGCTACTGTTCATTCATGACATTTTTATGGTCATCTCGTTAACACCACTATCATAGTCTTTAACACAATTCCCCGCTCTTAACTCAACTCTCCCACTTAAAGGAGGAAAATAATTGTTGATATCTAATATGTTGAATGACGGTTGATCTTCCGACACTAAAGAAACCATGGCCAAATTGTCCCATGATTTACGGCACTTGCGCACCAACCCAGCAGCTCAGAACTATTTATGGTCTATGATTCTATTAATTTGCACTTTCGTTTATTGTACTTTGTGATGCTGCGACATTTTCAGATACTACATGTAAGTAAATATTTTTTTCAGATAACGCGGCGGCGAACATCCGTCGTACCGGGGTGGCCCTAGCCGCTAGCGCCAGCTCCGCCAACCCCGCGGTCAAAACCAACGCCTTCCAGTGGAGGAAGGAGACGCCTCTGTAGAGCGAGAGACACTGTCGCTTGCGGCTCTAAGCCTAAGGGCGAGCACACGCTGTGCCGATGAGTCGCTACGTTTTGCGTCCCTTCGTTGGCTTTGTTAAAACTCGTTGCGTGACACAGTACCTACCTGGTGATCGCTGCGTTGCTATTGTGTTTAATTATAGCAGACCGTAGCGCATCCTGTAGCCTGAGATATGTGCTTTAGAAATAATTGTGCAATCTAAGTAAATACTAAAATAAATATAAATCATACAATCACTACAAATCATACATTACTATTTGTAAGTACTTTCCGGTACTAGTAATGTTAAATATGTCACCGGCAGTGCAGAAGTGTGCGGAACAGCTTAGTCAACTTACACCATGTGCTATAGGGTAAGGCCACACGAAGTCGCGGCGTCGGTGCGCAGGACATCGCCGCAGCTGCGAGAAAGCAGTATGTAGATTTAGCTTTAAAGATTATGTTGTCGTGTTGAGGGTGGAAGTATTTACAAAATTAGCTTCAAAAATATATCTGAGTAAAACAAAATTGCACATTCAAACGAATCAAAAATCTAGTATTGGTTGTAAAATGTCCATGTCTTTGAGACGAAGATGTAGGAGCGAATGATAAGCGACAACAAGAGTTGTGCGTTGTGTGTGTGAGTGTGTTCAAACTGCACTTCGCGAGTCATTCATTTGATTTCACTGACTTTATGATCTAATTTTGCTCCGGCGTTGTGTCTAGTAATTAAAATATGTACTGTACTGTGGAGCTAGACAAGCTTGTCGCGCTGTATAGAGGCGTTCACAGTAACAAACGAGGACATTAGCAGGTCAAGTGGACCATCTCGGATCAAACGGATATTCTTACTTTAAACGAGGACATTAGCAGGTCAAGTGGACCATCTCGGATCAAACGGATATTCTTACTTTAAACGGCCAATTTAGCTAGAGCTAGGGAAAAGAGAAGATGCACAGGAAATATGCACCAGACTGAGAACACGCTTTAAGCTGGTTGGGGAAGAAAAGAGGTGCTGTTGCGGTCGTTTTGTGTCGGTGCCGCTTTTTTAGGGAGAATCAAGCTTTAGTCATTTACTGGATGCGAGTGCTGTGTGTTATTACTTGTCAGCTTCTTTAGCTGCCCTATACAAAGCAACAACGTCATACTAAACATTTGTAATGTGCTACTGATCTCTACAGACATCGGTCACAAACTTATGTTTGGCCTAGGAAATTCGGCTGCCCCTAACACATTTAATTTTGATCTCAAAATGGAACCAACATTAGATTTAAAATTCACTAACCTAGTCCACAATAACTTTTATGTTTATTATACGCCTACTCAGGCAGCATCAGCCGGGGAGTGGAAAGATTGTGTCCTAGACATTGATTGTATACCTGATATTACTTTGTCACTAGCCTATCATATGCTTTCTGTAATATCCTGAGAGATATTGCGCCTTTTGAGGTATTTGAGACAAAAGCTTACCGGAGGCCGTCACATGTAAGGTATTTTCGAACTCTCGATGGTTAGTTGTAGGCTTAGAAACGAATTTAGTATATAAGAGAAAGTATATACGTGTATATTAACCCCAATCTCCCTCGTATAGATATGATTTGATATCGAAAACATTAACATAATTACATGTAAAGTGATACTTCATTCAGATTCTTCATGTTGTCAACAAGGTATTTGTACAAAAATGAGGCTTTAAAATATGCGCAGTCTAGCTAATGTGTAGTGCAATAAATCTACTGTTATGTAGCTTTTATTATAGCATATTCTCATGGGCTGATGTAGAGAGCTTTGTGTGCAGAGGTCAGTACAGGGACTCGTAGTACAGGTATGTAATGTCCTTTACTACAGCAATTTAAGTGTTCCACTTTAACTTCTATGAAAAAGCATCAATCATCATTTGACAACATGCAGAATTTATTTCAACTCAAACAATTGTGTCCATATCCTCTAACAGCTACGGGTTTGTGCATTAGACAAATTCATTGAATCTTTTTTGAATGTTGATGATGCATCATCGCGTGCCCCCGGGAGTACGCGTACCGCTGATTGGGAAAGGCTGCGTTAGAGGATTGGACAATGAGAGATGTTACTGTAAAGTTGCGGCGCCAGAGGGCAGCTCCAGTACATAGGTACATATGTACCGTTGACATATTTTTTCATCTATAACACCAAATATACTCGCAACGTGGTCTAAAATATAATGATAAATATAAAAGTAATTTAATGTGTAGGTTTTACAGACAGTTTATATGATTTAACGCCAATAGTGCAGACATGAGGCACCGCACATCGGTGCGTGCTGGTGACGTCATCTGCGCCGGGCTTTACGTAACATTCCCTATTGCGAAAACTGCAGCAACGCTGTGACTTAAAAGTAATATGAGTGGATAGTTGAAAATGTTAGCGACGTGTCATATTTTGAGGCTATATATACAAGGGAGGTACGGATGGTCAGTTTGTGGTTAGTGTCACAGGTACGAGGCAATGCGAGTGACTGATCGATGGCGAGTATAAAACCAGTCATAATCGATTCCTCGTAAATATTTTATTACGCCGTATATTGTTTATACCAGACGTCGATTAAATCATGTGTTTATGAGTTGCAGCAGACGCCAATGAGACATTTTTCTTGGCGCGGTGGTGTATTCGACTTGAATTCGTATTGTGTTTGCCATGTTTTTTGAGTAAATTATTTGATGTATCCAATCGTGCGTGTCATCGAGTTCGATGAAAAGATTGTAGACTGTATATCATGTCCACGTTTTATGTAGGTAGGTAGAGCTCGCACTCCCTACGTAATAAGGTTTTGTGTCGTAGTGAAAAGAAATATAAAGGCACGCTCCGTTACAGCCGGACGCCGGTCCTAGTTGCCTGGCACACATTAGACAAGCCTTACTATGTCCGGCTTTACCGAGAGGCCGGCCGACTTGGAGCCGGTGTTTAGAAACAACATGATAACGACTAGCAAAATTATCTTAATTGTACTAGATACAAGTTGTGACTATTTATTGAACTCGATGCCGAACTCCAATGCTTTTGATGAAGTGTCGTGTTCGATATTCGTTTCTCTTCTCAGATTTTTCTGTATGTTCTGAAAGAGACAGGAAAGAGGACAGTTTGTGATGTAGACATACATACGTTCTTTCTTTTAGCTAAGAATTTTACGATTATGTAAGTTACATATATTTATTAACTAAATCCATGTGGGACATTCTCGCAACGAAATATAGGAGCAGGTTCCGTACGAGAGCAGATGGCGCTGATCAAACCGTCGGCGTCAGCGCTTCGCTCGCTTCACTTTCACTAGAGCAGATCAGAAGCGCCGAGGGTACATTGCGTCTTTAACGTCGCGCGTGACTTAAGTAGCGTATTTTTGAACGGCGCCACGTGGACTAAACGCTATTCTGTAACAGGCTAGCTTGATGCACAAGTGTCGTATATTATTTTATAGCACCAGCGACAAACGCACACAGGCCTGCAGGGCTCTGTCCCATGACAAGCTTCTCTTTAGTACCAAGGGCGAAGTTAGCGGAGCTCCGGAGTGCGGCCGAGAGTTGGGGGGCGGCGCCCTGAGTGCAATATCTATACTAATAATATAAAACTGGGGAGCTTGTTTGCTACTTTTAACGCGCGTATCTCAGGAACTACTGACTACATTGAAAAAATATTTTTCTATCCAATAGTCCATTTAGTGTGGTATGACATAGGCTACATAGGCTGATGTTAGTACTATTATGATGCAACGAAGGAGAAACCTCCTTCGTTGCATCATAATAGTGTTAAAGCATACAATAGTTGTAATCTAAATTGTAAATAGGAGTAATCACAATGTCAGATACAATTATGTAATCACTCACAAACTACAACGCTTGTATGATGTCTTGCGACGGTGAACTTATCAATCCTTGCACGCACGGGAATTACGTCTAGGCCACGCTGTGCTATACAATATATACTTTCCCTAATGGTTCCGTACATACTTCACGCAGGCTACACGCCGGCTGCCAGCTGTGCACGCACGCGCGCGGCATGCACGCTCCGTGCTCGTACTGTGAGTTGCGTTCCCGTCTTGTACGCGAGACCTTCCTCAAAAGCATTGGTAGTGATATTTTGACCCTTGTTTCGCATAAGATATAGAATTATTTATTTATTCATCGATATTGTTTGCGTGCGTGAGTTTGTGATTTAGCTGATGAGTATGTGGTAAGGTAGTGCTACGCCGTTGTAAAGATATATTGAAATATATAATTTCTCTTACGCCATCTTTGATTTCTCACTCTATATTGGTGCTGGGAATGCACCGACGGTCTATGGGAGTCAGCGGTGGATCCAAAGGGAGCTACAAGTATCTTCTTCTCCTACGCTTTTGACTCCTTCGACATGTCGTAACTCCCGAGACGAAGGTTACACTCGCTAGAGGAATGTCCTTTCAAACCCTACCTACAAAATTAGACTTAGTTTCATTGCTACACTGCAGCAGAATTAGGCCGACACTACCGGGGACTTTGTAAGTCTCCGATGGCCCATAGGGGGAGCGACAAGAGGCGAGTGACCTTTTTGTAAGAGGGTGCCATGCTGCATTGCATCAGATGATGCACCTCTCACTTGATACCGCCGCAAAGTGATACCCACGGTGTCGCGTTTTGTGAGTAGTCGGTGACCCATCGGAGGAGGTGAAAAGGAAGGCAACGCACAGGCACATATATATTTAAGCGCTTAAACGCTGCCGCCGGTCCTGGGTGTGGCCCGATGGGTTTGTGAATTCGCGGCTACATCTTGTGCCCGCTACAACGCTGCAGGTGCCAGCGGCTGCCCACGCTGAGATGCCACGGCTCTGTCGGCAACAGGGCAACAATTGAAGTTCACTGCCATAATACCTCTTCTTGTGGCATTGGGCTGCTGACAGGCTTAGAGAGGAACAGACCAACGGGACAATTATGTGGATAGTGGAGGTCCAGCCTCTAGGAGGATTATTTTATACAACACATCCCACATGACTGCAGTAGGTTCGTCTATAATTATTTTAAAATGTGTTTCTAACAGCATGATAAACACATTGTAGTTAAAATAGTTTATTACAGCCCAGTAAATACGGAATTATGGCATACATGTCTCTACTATTTTGAGATTAAATAAATATGGCGGCCGTCTAAGGTAGCGCCGTCAACTTGAAAAAGCATCCCAAGATGGTAAGTTTCTGGTTCGACCAGGAGCTAGTCCTCGCGGATTGTGAACGTGCCTACTAATAGAACACGAGGCAGTGAGACGGGCGAATACTGCTGTGAGGCATCAATACTTAGGATACGATATGATATATGTAGGATATGTCATAATTTAAATTGTGTAGATGCAACAGTAGCCGCTACTTCCTCATATACAGCGTGTAAGTGTAGTACTCGATCGTGAGGTCTGCGCTCAAGTGGTCCTCTGCCCTGGCCATCTCCAGGAACTCTTCCATGTACTCCTCCACCAGCTCGTCGGGTATGTCGAATGGACTGATGGAAGCCATCATGCCTGTTGACGATAACTTTATTTATAGCATAAGGCGGCAAACGAGCAGTCTCAACATTATGGTGACTACCGACACCCATAAACATCAACACCTTTTTTAAAATTATTATTATTTTATATTACTAAGCTATGTTATGTTTCGTCCGCGAAATTTCGTTTGAGTAAACACCGCGGCCACACCAGCGTGTGGGATACAAGCTGTACTATGATGTATGTATATATTAGTTAGGTACCTTTGAAGTGTTCCACGCTCTCATAGGTATATGAACGTCTGGCACACTTTACGAAAATATTTTTGAAACCGACCTCCTTCGCCATTCTTACTGATACCGATTCAGGATCCTGCAAGAAATATCAAAATACATATTGGTATGATGAATCTCCTCTCCAGGCTCCAGGCTCCAGGTCCTCGGAGCTAGCACGCACTTAGCGGTCAACCGCCGTTACGTGCGCGGCTGATACGTACGTGCGCGGCTGATACGTACGTGCGCGGCTGATACGTACGTGCGCGGCTGATACGTACAACAGCAACAGTGATCCCACGGCGTTCAATTTGTTAAGATTAAGGCATTTCTTTCATTCCTTATCTTGCTCTACTAATATTATAAATGGATATGTAAGTTTGTTATGCTTTCACCCCAAAAGTTGTTAACAAAGTCACATGAAACTTAGTAAACATTCTTAGAGCAGTTACAAGGGACACATGACTCTTTTTATTAAAATGAACACACTTAACGGAGGGAACGCGAGCGTACAGTAATTTTTAATTTCGAGCGCCTGCTTCTCAAGTTCTTAATAAATATCGCCATCCAATACCTCTCGGCCGCAACTGGCAAACAGCCTGTTGAAAACTACTAATATCCGAGTTCTGACAACCAATTACTAGTTCATAACAAAGTATTAGTTATGAGTTGGGTATGTAACACTTGACACCTGTGAGATGGGCCTTCAATGTAAAGTGAGACAGTAACTCACGGCACTGTCACGAAAGGGTGACGCAAGCTCTTCTAAGTTCCGGACCCACCGGGACCATCTCTCTGATCCGGCGAACCGTTTGTAGATGTCGAAGGCGACAGGCGCCTTGCCGAGCGCTAGGTGCAGACAGTCGCCGCCCTCGCACAGGAGGTCGTATATTTGGGAGATCGCCAACCTGTAACAGACAAATCTTTATAAGATCACAGGTTCCAGATTGAGACGATACACTTTTCACTCCGGTCCGGTTTTCTGACCTGGTACCCTGGTTTAGCACCCTGACCTGGTACCTTGGTTTAGTACGCGGAGCTAA
>JAFELO010001284.1:10879-23979 GCA_017140195.1 Eumaeus atala | reverse complement strand
TTTATTTTTGAGCCTCAATTAAATATTTCTATAGTGGCGTTTAAAGGACTGTTTCGAAGAAAGGTCACGAATTGGAGGAGGGAGGTTATTCCAACATTTGCATGTCGCGTATTGAAAGCTGTACGTAATGAACGGCTGTACATGTTGTGTAGTGAGCCGGTCTCGTGCGGTGTGTGGTGCTAATATCTCTCGTCCAGTCCAATTTCTGAGACCGGTATCCTGGTACACCATGTTTGATTATCCCAAACAGCATTATAGTGAGATGCAGCTGCATCCAGTTTTCCATCTTCAGTATAGAAGACTGATTCAAGCAAGGAATTACGTGACTTCGCCGCAGTATTTAAAAGTGAACACGCTGTGTGCCTTTTTTTTTGTTCCAATAATCGTGGCCCTATCATAGCTTCAACATAGTTAAACTATGAGAGGACCGGTGCTTCACATAATCAAATGCGGAGTCTTGAGTTATTGAGTTTCGAATACGATACGACACCTATAATCTGTAAAAACAGTTACGAACTATTTTAGAAACATGTTTTTCGAATCGCAAATGTTCATTCATAAGTTGTTCTAAGTTTCGAGTTTGTGCCCTTCGATTTGAAGACTTTTATAACGAGTAATTTGTTGTTGCTTTTAATCCTATTTACTAGTTTTGGGGTACCGAGTACAACATATTTACTTTTGTTTGAATTTAAAACCAAATCATTAGAGCAAGCCCATGTATAAATTTTCTCTAGGTCTCCATTGAGTTTGTAAAGAGGTAACACACTATCGTTGGGCTTAAAAGACAGGTATAGCTGAATATCATGAGCAGAGATGTGATATTTACAGTGTTGTATGGATTGGGTAACGTCGGACGTGTAGATGCTGAAAAGGAGTGGTCCCAAAAATAGAACCTTGTGGAACTCCCCTGCTGGTAAGACTGCGCCTCGACGAAATCACGCTTCCCTCCTCCTTTTTCAATTCGACGACTTGGTATCCATTACGAGGAGAACTTTCAAACTACAGTACACAGGCCTCCTCCAAGCCGTGGTAACGTAATTTGCCAATAGTAATTCAGTATTGATAGCATCAAATGCCCTGGAGAAGTCGAGAAGCACCATGATCGTGATATTTCCGATATCCTGAGTCTGAAAGATGTCATCCATCACATTCGTAGGTGCGGTGGTTGTGCTGTGGTGCTTTCTAAAGCCGAACTGCATAATAGGTAATATACCGCTACTCTCCATATAATCCGTTAATTGCTTGCACACGACTCTTTCAATGATTTTTGAAGCACACGGCAATATGCTTATAGGACGTAGGAATTCAGTGGGATTATCTGTTTTGGGAATACGTCGCACTACCGCATTATTTTATTGGTTCAAGCCTTGTCGTGACGGTGGGACTTAGTAGCCTTGGGTGAACCCAGGCAATGCCAATTGGACCGAGGGGGATCCTTACACCCCTCTTATAAGAAGAGGTCGCTAAAGATCAGGAGGAGGAAGTGCTCTCGGTACCCCTCTTATAGAAAGAGGGGACTAAAGAACAGCAAGAGGAGGTGCTTTCCCCATTGCACTATCCCAAAGTAGTGCGGGGCAACACCATCTGTGGAGGTGGAGCCGGTCCCTTAGGGTGCTGACTAGCCGTCGAGGTGCCCTGATGATTTGTTGTTCCGGGGCACCTCACTTAGGGCGGCACCGATGACACTCGCGGTGGTGTTTGTAGGTATTCGGCACTTTCATGTGCCGCGCGTACCACACACCCCTGGCCCCCACCCAGGGTCAGTGAAGGCGTGTAAATGTGTTTCCTCGCGTCAACAAAAAAAGGTCTGTTCAGGTCGCACACGTCTAAGGCATGCTGATCACTCAGGGTAGGGATATGATCGACCATTACTGGTGTCGTGTTTATGTCCGTGCAAACGAGATCGAGTAAGGCGTAAGTATGGGCCCTGAAGTGTGTGGCTTCGTTAACAAACTACCGAAGTTTGAAGCTGGTCAAGAGATCGTTGAGTAATGCTGTGTTAATCCCTCTAGTGTTCAATACATCGATATTGAAATCACCTAGAAGGATGATGTGATCGTGTATCGCCACCTCGAGTCCGTACGGTAGCCGGACGAGTCACGTGACGCAGGCGGTACCCACGGATGACTGGAGCCGTGGCGTCCCTCCCCCTCTTTAAGCCACGTCTCGTTTAAGGCCAAGATGTCAATGTCGTGTCCCATGAGACACGAGACAACCTATAAAAGTCAAGCAATAAATCACAACATGACGCAATATATCATTAATATAGCGTGATAAAATATGATAATAAACAAAACTTTTTTAAGCACTGCATAAACAGACGCAAAATATAATGTGTGATGTTTCTTTATTATTGTTAAGATGTGATCATATCTCAAATATGCGAGTTCAGACTGCGTAGTACATTTCATGTTATAGTATACAATGCCACCGAAAATATTTACTGCTAACAGACAATACGTTAAAATGAGCCGGTTTAAAAAGTGTTAATCTTAAGTTATTTAAACATAATGGATATACAAACATATCATATGTAGTATTACCGGCATCGCGACGTACAAAAATACGGCCATCGTGCGTCCACTTGTATCGCCATCCCTCCTTAGCTTTCGTGCGAGCGGCGTGGAATAACTGGCGGTTGAGGCTCGTCAACCGCTCGTTGTCAAAGAATAGGCGGGGCTCCGAGTATATGTCGAAGCTGGCCGTGACTGCACGCGCGCGTTGTGCAGCAGCTCGTCCCGCACGCCGCGACGGTTGAAGCGCACACAGCTGCCGCGCGCTCGCGGTCGTTGCGACGGGGACGTCGCCGCTGCCGCCCGCCGGGGCTCGGCGCACTGTTCGCTCGTGATGTCCCTCTCGTCGATATTTATACCCAATTCGTTACTGACTAAGCCAAGTAAAAAGACGAAAGAAGACCACTATTTGGCGTAGAAAAGAACGGCATTTCTAATTAGTGTATATTTATTATTATTTTTATTTTTTAATTCATCTTTTAAAACTTGATAGCAATAGGATAGTAGGGAGCAGGCGCTGATATGGCGGATGACGAGGAGGGGCGACTTCGGCACCTCTTTGAGATGGCAGTCCGTTGCAAGTTTTCAGGAGCTTGAGGAGCTTATGTTGATCGGTAGGGAGGCGGGATTCGCTCCCAGGACATCGCTTGCTCGGACGCCTACGCACGGATTCAGCTCACCGGCCGCCACCATGGACTTAAGTACGGAAAGCGCGCGGCCTCATAGGAGACCAATTACGTCGCCTGAGGAAGACCAGGATGTGTGAGGAGTGCCGCACAGTCTCGCGACCGGCTTTGATTCCTTACCACACCAACGGCAGGTACTACACCAGTACCTCGCCCTAGTGTGGCAACAGCGGCAGTCACAGCAGCCGAATCTGGTTTGATGGCTATGAGCAAAATTCAGATGCTATCCAGCATCCGAGCAGAAATTTTTGCGGCACATTACGGACGTATCCAATGGGATGATCAGCGCTACTAACTTTAAAATGAATGCTGCAGAACGGGACGCAATAAACCGGGCGAGACAAAACGTCTTTGTGGTAGTTGCTGCATTAGAACTGCAGCTTCCTGAGTGTGAACACCACGTAACAGCGACAAAGCTAAAATACGCGCAACTAGAACTCACCATGAGCTCAGATAACCCAGCAAACATCTGCTCATCTCTTTCGGCCACTCCAGCCGCGTCCACATACGCATCGCTCTTGAAGCGACCGCAGGGCCAACCAACGGTCGACTTACCTGCTCACCAGGGTCAAGCAGTACTGTTTTACCCAAATACAGAGGACCTGACGGCTTCTGTGGACACTAAAGCCGAGCTGCAGAAGATAATAAAACCTGTTAGCTTGGGCATTCCAGTGCAGAGCATACGCCGAATTGGCAATTCTGGCATTGCGCTCAGTGCCACTACATATGCAGCCGCCGAGAAACTTAAAGCGGCCGCCCCGCTGACTCTGAGGGCTTCGGACCCCAAGGCTCGTCGTCTTATGGTCGCCATCCGCAACCTGAGGACGGATCCGACAGAAGATAGCATTCTTGAAGACGACCTACAGGCCACAAATCTTTTGGACGATCCTGAATGGACTAAAGAGAAACTTTGTTCAAACTACAAGGTTACCTACAAGAAGGGCGGACGTAACGATGGGCGTACCAAGGTCGTGCTGGAGTGTTCATCAGCTCTTCATAATAAATTGGTTGGCCTTGGTCGTGTCTATATTGGCTGGGACGAAACTGTATATGCCACTACCTACGCATTACTTGCTGCAACAAATGCCAACAATATGGACATCCAGAGAAATACTGTAGCGCAACCGAAATTGTATGCGGTAAATGCGGAGATACGGGACATTGTAGAGCCGAATACCAATCACAAAGTGAGTGCTGCGCTACCTGCAAGCGCTTTAAGCGCAAAGATATGTATATATAAGCAATCATGTAATCAAATCCGCGACTTGTCCAGCTCGTATATATACGGAGCAACTGGCAGACAACATGATTCAATATGGATGACGAGGGAAATCTTATTTAGATAGGACAGCACAATCTTCAGGGACCAGAGGCTGCCACATCTGAGCTGTCTATTATTTCCAGTGAAATGAACTTAGATTCGTTGTTGTTCAAAAGTAGTATGCAACTTCTGGCATAATAAGACTGATTCAGTGTAGAGCTACTCCGAAAGCTGGGATTTTGGTCAATAATCACAAGATTGCGTTTACGCTACTGAACCAAGTGAGTTCCGAATATTGCACCTTCATGCATATCGATTACCAAGATATACATAATAATGACATAGCGCGACATCTCGAACACATAAATTATGTTCTGGATCACCTAACTAGAAAAGCCTATACTGATTGGCGTAGACAGCAATGCGCATTCACCAATCTGGTTTTGTGGACGTCGTCAATACTCGGGGCGAGGGCGAGATACAGAGCATGGCAAAACCTAAATGGAAGACTTCATATTGAGCAGAGCTCTATTCTTTCACAACATTCAAGGCCGGCCCTCTACGTTCAACGGACCAAATGGTTATTCTGTGGATTTGACACTCACGACAAGAGGAGTACCGATTTCAGAGAGGCGCGTCCACGAAGATGTTAGCTTAAGCGACCATCAGCTAATTACATATCAGGTGTGTAGCAGCGTATCAAGACTGATGTCGACAGAAGAACCATCCCTTAGACTAGCCTTTCGCGAGGGAGGGCAGTCTAAAGGAGATACTTTAGATACTTTACTTCTAGATTGTGCCTACTTTCGATCTACGCTATGTTTGCGAATGGGTAAACTAGACTCCAGAAAATCAACAAACGAACTTCGCAAGCAGTTTAGTGAAATCCTTACGCAAAGTGCTAAAAGATACCTCGAATACCGCAACGATGGGGGGAGTTCCGGGGCTAAAAAGGTGAAATCCGACCGTCTACGCCGTAAAGTCAAGGCCGCACGACGACGTTGGCAAAACTCGATACGAGGGAATCCCACAGGCGATATCTCAATGCGGGAAGCCCTACATGTAGCCAGACAAGAATACAAACTGGCCATGAAGGACGCTGAAATTAAGTATTTTAGAGATATTGCCGAGAGGGGAAATAAAAATCCTTGAGGTTTGGCAAATCGAGCAGCGACTGGTAGATCTCGCCCTCCGAAGAATGTCATTCACGGCAGATAACTCCTAGAGGGTTATTCTGACAACATCGAAACTGCTGTGCATCAGCTCCTGTACTCTGTATGTCCTGACGATAGCACAGAAACCGACAACAACTATCATCGACAAGTGAGAGTTGCGGCTGCATGCTCTCCTCCTGGTAGGGATTCAGACGCTCCTTCCCGCAGTGCAGTTGATCACATTATTAGAATGTTATCAAGTCCCGAATTAGACGGAATCTCTCGAAAGATTATCAGAAACGCCTGGACGGCTTCTTCCGGAGAAATGATGCTGATGTACAAAGTGTGTATCAAGAATCTTTCCAGATATCTGGAAGGTAGGTTCATTATTTCTGAAAATCATCATGGATTGGTTAGAGGGCGCTCAACTGTAAGCACATTTAAATCTGTGTTTGAGATAGTAGATAATTCCACATACAAATACGTCCAGCTTGTCCTTTTTGGCATCTCCGGAGCCTTCGATATTGTTTGGCGGTTAATGATACTGTTAAAAGCAAAAGCTACCGCCATCTCTCCGAACATCTATCAGACTCTCGTAAGTTATTTCTGTAACCGTTATGTTGGCTTCACAGTTGGCCACCGCACGCTTCGGAAGGTTTCCACGATGGGATGTCCCCAGGGTTCGGTATTGGGCCCCACACTATGGAAACTCCTCCTGGACGATATCCTTAAATTGCCGAGACCAGAGGGTGTAGGTTTTGTGGCACACACAGACGGTTTGACGTTTGCAATCGAGGCTCCGTCGCGTGCCGCTATCGAGCAGAAAGTTCCAGGATCTTGAACGATGTGGTAATGGACTCGGCTCACTGTCACGTTGGATGCCGTCCAACGTGACGATGTCGAACGGCTGTAACCAACCAGCACCAAGCGCGTTCAGCCACGTGACGATGTCGAACGGCTGTAACCAACCAGCACCAAGCGCGTTCAGCCACGTGACGATGTCTAACGGCTGTAACCAACCAGCACCAAGCGCGTTCAGCCACGTGACGATGTCTAACGGCTGTAACCAACCAGCACCAAGCGCGTTCAGCCACGTGAGGTCTCGCATTCGATTTCTGATCAGACCAAAAAGTGTTATTAGAATTATTCAATTTCCAACATCAGTTCGAAGTTGAGAAGCACATTACGTCGTCGTTGCTGTGCTTGATTTCTCTGGTCACCCCGGATCTATAATTCGTTAGGGCACCTCTACAGCTAGTCTGTCCCCTAAGGGACCGTCAAACTCACCAACTTTGGGACTGTGCAATAAACTTACCCAGGTTCCCACCCTTACCCTGTGCGCAAAAGCACCTCCTCCTCCTACTGTACAAAGAGCGGCGCCTCCTCGTTTCAATTGGCTTCGCCCAAGGTATCAGGTTTCACCCCAGGCTATTGAGCCCCGCCGCTGCGACAAGTTTTGAACCATGGTGGGGGCACCATGGCTACACCATCAACCGGAATGCACTCGCCTGTAAGTTTGGACTTCCAACCAGTTCACCCATTTTGTACAATTGTTTGTATTCAATGTTCCATTCCATCTCTCAAACAATTTAACGATTGACCAATTCTAATTCGGTTTTCAGTAAAATGTGTGTGACTTATTCACCCTGGTGAGTAGTTGTTGGTGCGTATTTTTAGGTTGTTCGCAATATTCCTACAGTTTGTATTGCCTATACATATGTACGCCCCCTAAAACTTATTACCTGTATGTAACTCTGAACAGTAAAACTTCCAAGTTATAAATAATATTATTACAAAATATCTTAAGGACCAAGGAATTACTTTACTTTTTTTTATTTACTTTACTTTTTCATTAGGTGAAGTTGCGCGGTAATTGCTTTTAAGCTATAAGTCTGCTTTTGTACACTTACGTAAACTTATTTCTTTTGTTTTTTTCCCTTGCATTTGTAGTTCATTTTTTTTTTGGTGTAAAATGTATTTTTTTTCTTCTTTGTATTCCGTTTTTAAGTGTACAATAAAGAGTATTTGTATTTGTATTACCTGAATATTCATATAGTATGAAAAAATATCAATTTGATATATCACTTGGTTTTTTATCTTATCTCTCTAAGGCTATCATTTAGTTTTAGGCTTCGGCGGCCGCAAAAGCTACTATAATTCTCCCATGCTGAGTACATTTTTGCTCATTGACGCTGTTTACCGTCTGGCGCCCAGCGCTGGTACCTCCGCAGCGCTACGGTAAAAGTATTTAGTTTCCATGCAGCATGTCCACTTAAAACTGGAATAGTTTAGTATATAGTATAAGTCGATGTAATGAATATGAATGAAATCCCTAAAATGTAAGCCTTTGAGTAATAATTGACTTAGCCGTAATAGTTTAGTGATGTCTGCCCATATCTTCATAATGACATAATGGAATGGGACAATAATTTTATTTTTGCAATCGTTATGCCAGGGTTAGGGTTTGTATGCAGGAATATTTCTGAAAAATGTTTTGAAATATTGATTTGAAATCGTATTACCTGCCTAATTATATTTTTCTTATGATCCCATTAAAATGTACATTAATAAAGTAAGAAGAAGTAAACATTTAAAACTTGACTTAAAGCCTAAAATAATCCGCTCACAAGCGCTCATTAAAACAAAAACAAAACTTGGAGTGTGTAGTTCCGCTATCCGCCGCGTGGCGCGCGCGTGTCGCGTCTCGGGTTGCAGCGGGGGCTTGGAGTCGCCATTGTTTGCGTTTCCTGCGTTTAGACGCTGACACGTTGTTAAGAACTACTCGAGATCTTTACTTGAGAATCTTCGAGGATATCCGTATTAAAAAACGTTTTTATATTTTAAGACGCGCTACTCTTCGCACTAGTGCTGTATAGTTGATCGAATAGTTCTCAATACAACATTTCATTGTACATAGGCTTCCTATGTGCTATGTGTAACAGGTTTAACTGACCTGTGACAGACAGCTACCTCCGATTCAGCCAAACTTTTTTCAACTAATAATAATAAAATGCCAACAAAAAACAAATGTGTATAAAAATAAACGATAAAAAACATTTATACGGAAAGATCAAAGTATTTTTAAAAATTATTATTATTGTGTAGATGAATGCATGAAACATATTTGTTTTAAAACGTCAGTTGCGTGAAATGAAATGTCGGTCAAAAGGGATGGACTGAGAATACTTAATCTGCAACTGCGTTTACTTTTGTTTCGCATACCGACACGATATTATAAATTAGCTTAAGTTACACTTATTATTGTTATCATTGTCAGTTGAGAAGTATCATGGACATGAGATAGCGAATATAAACAGTAAGAGGTAGTGTCATGCGAGTAAGAGGTAGTGCAATGCTGCATTGCAGCGAAATTGCGCCGGCACGACCGGGGAGGTATCTCTTGCTCACTTGATAACGCCGTAAAGTTACAGCGGCGCTGTCGGTTTTACTAGTCGTCAAGAGACATTATTAGGAACAGGTAGTGCCATGCTGTATATACAACGGAATTGGGTCAGCGCGACCGGGGAACTACCTCTCGCTCACTTGATACTGCCGTAAGGTGACAACGTCTCTGTCGCGTTTCGTGCGGTTTGTGAGTGGCGGGTGGCCCATTGCGGGGGGGGAAGGAGGGCAGCGCATCGGCATAGTAATTGTGCTGATGTCCATGGGCGTCGGCAGTTGTAAAAAAGAAACCGATTTCTCGTTTGTCCCTCTATCCTATACAAAAAAAAAAGTGTAGGTATAGTAAATATTAAATTATGGTTCAGAACATTGGTAAGAGCTTGGAGAATAGTGTGGACTACTCGGGGTTGATGTGTACAGGGTCAGCTCCCGGAGCCGCTACCGACGCGGCGGCACACTGAAGCAGCACTGACCACACACCGTCCGCGTGAGGAGCGCCGATGCTCAATGCGCGCCGACTTGTCTCCAAGTAGGCGCAAGCCGCTGACCAAGAGTACTTCAGCGCTCGCTCTATCACAAAAGTCCAGTTATTTATTGAGATGATTAAAAAGGGGTCCTAAGGGTACGTGCAGTATTTTCAAAGAACAATTATGTATCAACTGATGCCTTGCGATGTTGTCATGCGCCTGTTAATTATGTATCAACTGATGCCTTGCGATGTTGTCATGCGCCTGTTAATTCCTGACACAGAGACCTACCCAGAACTTGCCAGCTTTATTGAGAGTTTAGTATCCGCCGCGAGGCCCGAGAACTTGCCTTGTAGTCGGAAAAGGGTTTAGCAGAATTGATGTCCTAACAACTAAAATTATAATTCTTCGGATACTTTTAAAAGCTTGGTACATCAGGACATCTGTCATCTTAGTCCATCCGTGACCATGGTTGCTGTTAAGCTTCTGAAACGTCGGGCTACATAAATAATTTAATAAATCTTGATAGAATCCGTAAAAGTAGTTTTATTGTAATGTTTAGCAGAAAGCGCTATTTCTACGACACGCGCCCGGTGTTCCCACAGCAGCAACCGGGCGCGTGTTATGTCTAGATCTAATTTGGCGTCTTCAAATCGCTAACCCGACGTAATTACTTGTAATGAAACACAAAAGTAATTTTATTTGCCGGCGGTACGCGTCCGCGCCACGTGCCCTCAATCACGGGCTCATGTTTTGATTGTAATAATTGAGACTTCGTTAAGGGGCGCGGGCGCGCGGGGGTGTGCGAGAGAGACAGATGTTCGAATTTATTCGCCTTATCTATAGTGAGTATCGGAGCAAGTGGCACCTATACTTCTAGGAAGAGGTAGTGCCATGCTGCATAGGAGAAAGTAATGCTTCCTATGCAAGGGAATAGGACCGGCACGACCGGGGAAGTACCTCTCGCTCACTTGATACGGGCGTAAAGCGACAGCGTCGCTGCTTCGTTTCGTGCGGTTTTGAAGGGGGGAGGGGATCAAAAGCCTCAGATTGCTCGTTTGCCCCCTTATGCTACATTAAAATTAGCTTAAGAAAGTGGCATTGCTGTGGCTGAAGAGAGGGCAAAAATGTAAGCAATAAAACAACAAGGCCTGCTTTGGGGCGCTAAATTAACTGAGATTATCAATTAAAAGGTTTTTCATTAATGGGGAACTGATAGAATTTGTGTGACCTACAACTTTCTCTGCAGTAAATTTTCTCAACACCGGAAAGAAACGAAATTCGTTCGGTGATAAAGTCCTAAGTTTTAAAAGGGAAAACAGCAACCCAGATTAAAGTCAAGCTAGACAGTGATTTAGGTAATTCTGCTCCTGCATTGAGTAAAATTCGCACCTGCGTAACCGATTTTAAAAGTGGGTGACAGAGCTGCGAAGACTGCCAAACTAAAACTGGCCGTCCAAATGAAGTCACGAAGTCGGACATGATCAAAAAGGTTTAAAAAATCGTTTTGAATGATCGGCGCCTAAAGTTGCGGCAGATAGCAGAGATGGTAAGAATTTCCTCTCAACACCAAAATTTGCGAATGGAAAAGCTTTGCGCGCGATAGGTGCCGCGTTTGCTCAATGTAAACCAATAGCAACCTCGAGTGGACGATTCTTCGGAGTCTTTGGTGCTGTCGCAGCGTGATACTAATGACGAGTTTTTGCGGCGTTATGTGACAGTGGATAAAACATGGGTACATCATTATACTCCTGAAACAATCTAAGCAGTGGACTGAGAGCGGAAAACCTGCGCCGTAGAAAGCAAGAACGGTTTTGTCGACCGGAAAACCGGACCGGACCGATTGTTTTTTGGGATGCTCGTGGATTATTGGTGGATTAGTGGATTATTTGCAAAGAGGGAAAACAATAAATGGAGAGTCTTGTGCAAGCTTGCTGCAAAAAAGAAAAGGAAAAAGCCTAATTTAGCTAAAAAGAAAATCTTATTCAACCACGACAACACACCTGTGCACTCGTCAAGGGTTGCAGTTGCCAAACTCCATGAATTGCTGTTCAAATTTTTACCGCATCCACCTATTGCCCTGATCGGGCCTCGTGCGACTTCTAATTGTTCTCGAATCTTAAGAAATGGTTAGGCGTAGTGATGTAGTAAAGTAATGGAAGGTTAGAGAAAACATTTTATCATTTTGATGCCTCAAGTTTACGCGAATGTCACTACAATAATACGCAAAATACAAGATATAAAGATTCTTCGCGCGGATAATGCCACCGTAGTAATAGATACGACAGACTACAATGACAAATTGAATGACTTTTATCGGATGAGTTCACTTACAAAAATGACACTGCTTACTTACAACCGACCGAACTAACAGCGTTATAAAAAGTACTAATAATCTCATTGAAAAATACTCCGAATCATTGAATCTGGACGTTAAAAACCTAATCCATTCGTGTGCAAAACCGCCGAAACCGTACAGGTTGCCGAATATACATACAGCTCCACTACGTCCAATAGTGAGCCAAATTGATTCACCAATTTATAAATTGGCTCAACATGTGGCGAAAGTCCTTCCACTTCGTGGACTCACAAAAGCATTTACAAGGGATTCATAACACATTGTGGAAGAAATACTGCAACTACATCTCTATGACAATGGAGTTATGGTCAATTTTGATGTACAGTTGTTCCCTATTTACATGCTTACTAATAGAGGAGTGTATATCAATAGTAACAGGAAAGCTGAAGGATAGTAACCTACCACAGGAGTATGCTGAGCTGTTAAAACATTGCCTCACGTTTGCTATATGATGTGAAATCATCAATTCTACAAACAAGTAGACGGAGTAGCGATGGCTTCACCAGTATCCCTGTAGTCGCAGATATCTTTATGGAGGACTTTGAGGAGGCTGGCCTTCGAACTTCTCCTATAACACCAAGGTTCTACAACAGGTATGTTGATGATACTCTCACAATTTTACATAAGGATTGAGTAACCATATTTCTTAACCATCAAAATAATATAAACTCCAAAATACAATTTACAATGGAGTTAGATGCAACTAATTCTTTAGTTTACTTAGATGTTTTGATCATCCGTAATGCCAACAACACATTCAGTCGTACAGCGTATAGCAAACACACCCGTACTGATACTAAACATACCCATACTGATACTAAACACACCCGTACTGATACTAAACACACCCGTACTGATACTAAACGGAAATTCTCATCACCATCCAACACAGTTGTCTACCGCGGGTAAATCTTTGTTTCAGAGAGCACGAGGCATCTGTGACAAGCAACACCTGAATACCGAACTTCAACATGTCAAGGAAGTTCTGCGAGACAACTAGCTTCGGGTTCCCCATCTGCTCCACAGAAGACGAGTGAGACCAGCCACTGTCGAGCGCTTACCTGCAAAATTTCTCCTACTACCTGCAATATTACTCAAACGAGCTTCAATAAAAGTTATTTTAAGCCGCCAAAGAAGGTTAGTCAGTTCTTAGCATCAGTGAAATGCTACAGCCCTCTGCAAGATTCAGGAGTGTACAAGCTTGATTGTGACTGGGGACTCTTTTATAGGGTAAGCTAAAAGATCTATGAAAACTCGT
>JAFELO010001283.1:168614-181089 GCA_017140195.1 Eumaeus atala | reverse complement strand
ATACAGAGAGACCCGTGCTGAACACAAGATGTGTTTGTCAAAAATATACAGATAAATGCCTGTGACTCCTGCTATGGAGAACATAAAGATAAACACTCTGTAACACCCAATTATTGACCAAAAACTGTGTTTAAGTGCAGTGAAACGATAAAGTGTCGAAATAACCAGTGTGTGTGTGTGTGTGTGTGTGTGTGTGTGTGTGTGTGTGTGTGCACAAGATAAAAATATGTAAGTTTTTTCCAGTTCCCAGGGCTCAGTTGGAGGTATCCAATCACCAGCCGGGTGGTCGGTTCGATCCCGCATCAACGCCGACAACTTTTTTTTTTCAAAATAATTTTTAGTCATTTGAAACGTGTAGCTTCAGACTACTAAGTGCTCAAGTCCTTTTTTTTGTTTACGCGGGGAAACGCTCTACACGCCTTCACTAGCCCTGGGTGGGGTCCAGAGGTGTGTGGGACTCGTGGCACATTATAGTGACGAATACCCACAAAAATCACCGCAAATGCCATCAGTGCCGCCTTCTGCGCCTTAGCCCCCTCTTCTTATTGGAGCGGTGCAAAGACCCTCCTCGCTTCTGCTGGCTTCGCCCGGGTTCACCCCAGGCTACTAAGCCCCACCCCCACGAACCATGTTGGGGAAGTGCTCAAGTCCTATCGGAATGAAGCGCATGGTCCTATATATATTATATATATTGTCTCTCTAAACTAGAAGACACAAAAGTCTTCGCTAGTGTGATGAACTGTAGGCGCGAAGGCAATTGCGTGGCCAGCAGTAGTTGGTGCCTCAGAAAAAAAAAACATTTTAACAGTGCCAAGCCGAATTGGCACGACCGGCATCGTATTCGCTCAATACAATAGAATAGAATTGAATAAACATTTATATGGTAATCAATCACCACACTGTTACACACTAGCAGTTTCCTGTTTAAAAAAAAATACTACAAACTTCATAAAAAGAAACAAAAGTAATAGGAGCACACATACAAATATATTACATTACAGGTGTTGTCGTCAGGTAACAGCATACAGCTGTGCTGTCGCGCTTTGTACGGTTTGTATTTCCGGTAAACCTCTAGGAGGATGTTTATGGGTGTCGTATCAGCCAGTTGACTCCGCCCAGAAGAGAGAGAAGTGGTGTATTCTTGTGTCCGACTGAACCAGCGGAGTATTAATACGTTAGTAAGAGGGTGTAGGTAAGTAGCCAGTGCCTATTGGTGACTACCCACGTCCATAGACGTCAGAGGTTTAATGCAGATGTGTTGTCCTTCTTCCCAATTGGCCGCCGGGATACCTATCTCACGAGCGATACACAACCAGCATGCCACTCCATCCCAGTTGATCAGAACATGCGAGCGAGAGGTACCATTTTCTGCCCCCGATGTGCTAGATTTGCCTGCAAAGAAGCAATAGCATAGTTTTCCATCTTTAAATAAATTATTTTTATATTTGTAACCCTACTTCTATTAAATACTTGATTATCGACATGAAATATAAAAAATGTGTTATGAAATCATACAATTTGACACAGATCGAATAAAACAGGTACCAATATAAAGTTAACAAACAATTTTTGTAAACGATTAGTTATACCTACGCTAGTGGGAAGGCTATTTCGAAAGTAACATAAATGCGGACATGACTTGCTCAAAATATTAAATGAATTTTTAGTTTATTGATTGCTTAGGCCAGTCACTGACTATACAATTTTTATGTAATACAAGAACTCCCACAAGTATACTTAACTATATTTTCGATGACTACACGTACGGGAAGTAACGCACACACGCACAGATTTATATAGAAAAACAGCCGTTCTCTCTAGCATAGCTATAAACGTAGTATAGTAAAAAACATCAAAATAGTACGGATTCGCTCATTTTCTAAGTAATTGATAGGAAATTATATGATAAAGATACGCCGTCTAATGGAATATACAGTCTAGTTTTCTTTGCTATCAATTTATTTTGTCTCTTTCCCGCAACCGAATGCTTTCGAGTTTTCCCGTTTATGATCCAACTCAAAATACGCCAAAAATGACGTCGGGCCAAATGTTTCGAAAACAGTGTCTCGCGTTTCGTCCACGTACAGATACCGCGTGCTCGCTCACCGTTTAGTATTTGGAATTTTCTAATTCACTGCTTATACTCGGCGTAAGTTTTACAAACAAATTCATATCCGTTTCGCGTTTTTCGCAAGTAGCGCCAAATATGAAAGTCATAAGTGAGGAAGTCGATATGGTCGTTTTTCGCTCGGCGCCTCTTATTAGCCGACAGATTTTAAGAGTTAAATACGAAAGGCGGTGCAATTGATGAAAGCGTTTTGTTAAAATCGGGCGGTTAGCAAGTAGAAAATTCTGACAGTTTGAAACCGTCACAAGAAATAATGTCGTTTTTATTACATTTTTTGATAAATTATTATTCTAGTTTCTATCCGTCTATATTAGAACGGCCTTATCGATTTTCTTATTTAGCGCGCCACTATATTTTGTACTTTTTCGAAAGGTCCACGTCTGAGTATCTAAACGCTTTCGAAAAACGTTTTACATTTATTTTCTCGGCGCGGACGGACGTCGAGCGCGCTATGGTAAATTGGTAATAATTCAGTTCATTACTGAGTAATTTCGTGTTGGAATATGGGTTAACGTTAAGGGAATGATGTGATAGTGAATTGTTGACGCAGTGATGGTTTTCGAGATGTTTGTTTTGTGCTAACTGTGAGCTAAACTATTTTGTTTGTCTACTATTTGTGTTCAGTGCATTCCGTTTGTGAAAGTACGACAGAATTGTGTTTTTGTGTTCTTGGATGCCGACAAGTTGTTATACATATGTATCTCCGTGGAAAACGAATGTTCTTGGATCACAAATCTTTCCTACTCCCGTAAGTATGCCTTGCTAAAAATATTAATTGGATTATTGAAGGTTCATTTCGCTACTCACTTAGCAGGCAATTAAAGAATGTACATACGGACATACACAAACTTGCACACATTATTATTATTGCATTGCACACATAGAAGACTTTTATAAATCATATGTTTCCAAGCAAGTGAAATCTTAACCAAATTGGTAGAGGTGACTGTTTATAAGACTATCCTCAGCCCTATATTCTATATTTGTCTGTGTAGTATCTGAAATAATTGCTCATTATTTAAAATTATGATACGACTGGTTACTAAAAGATTTATCTTTATTTGTAATGATATTCAAAATTCATAAATTGTATAGCATGTGTTCTTTTCAACGTAATAAAGTAGATATTCACGGGGTACATTTAATGGTCCAAGTTACACATGGGTGTGAACATAAATTTTGTATTATGTCCTAGCTACAGATCCACATTAAGTTTTTTGGATGAATATGCTGTGGACAACCCTATACAGCTCTAATGGAACTATGAAATGTCAGGTGACATGTTCATTTTAGGTAGTGGGACAGACACCCTCTTTCCTCATGGGGACAGTACATTCAGGCAGTGATTTAGAATAGCTACAGTAAACTTTTAAAATTTTAGGAGATGAAATTTAGTTTATCATTAGTTGATAACAAAGCTGAGGTTTAGATTCAACAGGAGTAAGTAAAATTATTGACAGTTAAAATATCATTACTGGACTTGGATTTTAATAATACCAATACCAGTTTATGTCATATCTATTTTTTTAACATATGCCACACCAAACATGCCAGACACTTCTATTCTGGTCTTAAATTTAGATCAATTGACATAATAACTACACACATTCTACCTATTGCTATATTTCTTTATTATTCCCTAAGTGCATAGCCATTCCTTTGGAGACTAGCATACTGTGCACAACATATTATAACAAACAAAACAAATTGTCCACTCACTATTCCATCTATTCCATTAGGACAGTAGTCTAATAAGATTGGCTAAAGAATGGCTCAGGATGGCTTGACATGCTCATCGAGGCAGTGACATGTAACACAGCCCTCTGCCTGACTTCAGACTGTTATGAAAAATTAAGATATCTTTATTTTCCATAACAGTATGAAGGGACTATTCCTAATAACTTTGTTTTCCAAATTTGGGACTTTAAACTTAAAAAAAGTGTGTTTATATTGTATGACATTTATAAAAAAAAAATCTAAAATATTCAAATCTTTACCATTTAGGTTTAATTCCACCAATTTATGCCTAAACTGGATTGTTTATTAAATTTCCTATAATATGATGAATCTCAGAGAACAAAGTGTATAATGTTAAATAAGTAACCAATTCAATTTTTCTTTGCCTATTACAGTTGTTTGTATGTTTCTAAATTATCACATAAGTATTCCAACTTTTCACATTGGCCACAACCCACGATCACCTGTAGACATAATATTGTCTACAGGTGATCCTGGGTTGCGAAGCTCTTAGAACAATGTTTTTTTCCTGCAGATAAGCTTTGAAATTGTAGTGAGTGTTCCACAAAAGTATTATATTGATGTTTGGAGGATTTTTGGCTGGTAGTATGCATGTTTTTCTCTGTACTTACCAGAAATTATATAGTCTGCTTGCATGCCACCATGCTACTTAAGAAATTAATAAACAGGTGTTGTCAAGGAGTAACTTTCACTGTCACGCACACTGATAAATGTTATGAAAGGATCATAGCATTGGTTAATTTGATGATAAGCTCATCTAATTATTCATTTCTTATTATTTGCATATATCGATTTACAAAATATACCAATCATATTAGCTTGTACATTGTCATCAATAGACTGTTAACTCAATCAATTAACACTGTTTCGCCTCATGATATTTTATGGCATTTGGTCAAACAAAAGTATAGGCAAAAGGGCACAAGTTGAACTAAATAAGTTAACATTCTGTATATACATATTTTTAGGATTGCTTTTTGATAGTTTGGTTCTGATATTGTGACGTAATCTCTAAGCAATTAAGCCCTTTTAAGTATAATTTAAGAATTAAAAGTATACTCTCAGTTTCATCAACATTGTCCAACTATCAAGTGCAGGGTTTAGAATGTTATGTTCACTATTAAATCTTATATGGAAGAGCTACAGCTAAGAGTGACACATGTGTTTTGATGATTATGTATGACAAATAGCTTCTTTCAGATAGATTCTGAAACAAATTTGCAGCTTTGAGATCTATAACAATATCAAACTAGAGCACAAAAGTCAAAATGGGACGTCATAATGATTGTTCATCAATGTTTGTAACACAATACATTATGATAACGTAATCTACAGTAAACATATTTTTGAGACTTTGAATTATATTATTAAATAGTTAACTAGTCAACAGTTAATAATAATAATTTAAAATACTGATAAGCCTTTTTTGATAGGCTCTTCGTTTTTCATAAACACTGACCTCTATTGGTGTCAAATAATTTCTTCATTGTAGCTGAATAGGCTCGACTACGATCGGGTATGACCTCTCTCACATAACACCGACGTATTGTGAACTTCCTTTCGCTCCCCGATAGAGCTTATGTCATTCCCCCCGATGGCATGAAGGAGGTTGATGTATCTGTTTAAGCTTTGATTGTGCTGATGTTTATAGTCATCATTATGCTATAACAAACCTGTCGCGATTGTTTTTATATGAAAGGGGCCAAACGTGTCGTCGGAACCTTTAGATAACTACGCCCATAAGCATCCGCATAATAGTCATACAAATGCGTTGTCATCCTTTCGTTCTCCTCTCCAATGGGCCACCGACTACTCACACACCGTACGAAAGTAATCTGTCACTTTACATCGGTTTTACGTGAGCGGAGGTACCTCCCCGGTCGTGCCGGCCCAATACAGCATGGCACTACCTATTACGACTTTGAGGATATTTGTCGACTAACTGGCTTATAAATAGTAGGTAGATGTGTTTTATCCCGTCTCATATGGTCGGCCTGTGCTACAGGGTCCGGATAGACCGTGGTGAAGAACGGGACTCAGTTTGTGCCGATATCTATGGGCGCCGACTATGTTCTATTGATCTGACTGAAACCTTGTCGTCCATGCAATGACGCTACAACAAACGGTGGCGTCGTGGAGCCGACTCCTGACACGGTCAAGAGTTCTAGTTGAAGGACTTGGAGACCGCAGAGTAACAGTCTAGTCTTAATCATTCATACACTTGTGTACGTAAAATGTAGTACGATCACTGCCTTGCAGGCGAATGCGGCCAGCATAGGGTGACACCTCTGAACCGCACGATAATCACGTGAAGTGTTCAGCGATGAAGAATTCAATATCTTTCTTGATTCGCCCATTGTGGGGAATGGCCTAAAAGAAGCGCCTTTCTTTCTCCACAAAAGAACAAACAGTACTACAGAATCATGTTAGGGAGTAAACTCCAGCCGCGTGTCGCATCTGACTTAGAATTTGTTTTTGAAATATAAAGAATATGAGTTCGTTTGTTTGAACCTTTGAAATATCAGGAACCAGGCCCAGATTCAATATATATACGACGATACGACGATACGACTAAAATGACCGAAGCTACGCGGGTGAAGACGGATAAGGGGGNNGTGCTAATTTCGTAATATTTTTATTTGCGCACAAATTTATTTTTCAAAATCGTCGAAGTTTTCAATAACCTGCGTCAATTTTCATTGTCATCAAACTTACAAAGAAAGTAAAAAGCAAAGGAGTTTTTATTGTAACGAACTTTGGCGTAAGCTATCAATGTCGATTGATAACTCATTTGTTAGGTTACATTATAATCGGTTCAGTAGTTTCTGCTTTACGGCCCGATATTTATTTTTCTATCTATTACATTAGATCGATTATTTTTCTATCAATTATAATAGATAGAAAAATAAATATTCACGAAAAGGCGTAACATAATCATTCTGATATGATGGAATGATGTGATCGCCAAGTGACACGCTCGTGTTAATTTACAATTTCCAAAACAAGTTACCACAAGTGAAGGCGACGCGTACGAAAAAAATAATAAACCGCTATGTTATCTGTGACCTTTTATCATAGAAATAGTTATAGTTACAACGTAGATAAATAGCGTAGAAAAATATATTTTATCTAATGGGTTTTAATGTTTGAACAATACACGCATAGTTTTAATCTGTTTACGGGACTTTTATAACTCACTTGTTACATTTTTTGTAAGACATTGCCGGTCTGGGAGGTACCTCTGGTTTATGTAATCTATATGACACCGCATTAAAAGTAATAGTAATGCCTTTGTGTTTCGTGCGGTTTGCGAGTTACAAGTAGCCCAAAGGCGGGGAATGAAGGTGGGCGACATCTGTATAAAAAATAAGCGGTTGGTAAATAATAGAGGCTCGGTTCCCGATCGTACTTATAATCCGACTGCCTCGTGGTCTAGTGGTGGTTCAAATTCAGAGTGAGGTCCAGCGTTAGGGGCCACCTCTTCTCTCTCTATCTGCTTTGGGAAAAGAGGGCGGCCTGTCGTCTCCCTAAAGTAAACCACACAAAAGTCTTCGCTAGTCCGGTGGCAAATGCAATATCATCGCTAGAGATGGCCGCTGTGAGCGAAATTCGGCAGGGAGGATTATATGTTTTGCTTTAGATACTAAACTAATAAAATAACCCAAAACCCGTCTGCTTACTGAAAAGCAAAGAACAAGGTTTTTACAATCGGGTCTCGTTATTTACCAAAAGGATTTTTGATATTTTAAATGTGTCCCAACCGTAGACGTGATTTTTACTTTTTAGTTAGCAGTCGGATTTTGTTTTTTTATTTTAAATATTTTTAGTTTCTGTTGTTATATACATTTTCGGAATCGTCTTTTAAATTTCGTCAATACGGTTAATACCCAACTGGATATGTTGGGTAAGAAAAAATATTGAATTTTGCGAATTTGCGCTCAAAATCGGCCATATTGTTTCTTTCTATTTTTACGCCATCCCTTGGCTTTCTCTCCTGTTATCAAGACGTATCTAACTCGAAAAATATTACCCTCCAATAAAACGTAGCTAATTAAATTTTTATGTTATTACATTTTCCTCCCACACCAGCATATCTATAATAAAATGCACGGGTTCATACTTAGTACATTTTTCAAATAGTTATTTATATCTACTATCAAGCTAATTTTCTGTAGGTAATTTTTTAAAGATACATTAAGTTTTTCTGTAACAAATTTTTAGTTAAAATAGCCCCTTAGGATTAACGATTCAAAGTTGTAACAACAATGTTCGCTTCTATAAACCGATCGGATACGGTAGGTAATTACAAAATACCGATAGCAAAAAGTTAAACCTGGTGAGATGATAAAACTACTTTTACGGATTTTATCGCGGTTTATGTAATTATTTGACTAGCCCGACGTTTCAGAAGCTTTACAGCAATTATGATCACGGGTGGACTGAGATGACACATGTCCTGATGTTATAATTTTTTGAAAGTACCCGAAGAATTATAAGTTTAGTTGTTCCGATTAATGCAAATAGTACTTATCACATCTTGCTGCCTCGAGGTGTTATGTTTATTTTTTATATGATTATGTTTAACACTGGGTCCCAAGCAGAGGGAAGAACCCAGCCATCTTCTCTATTGAAAGTTTAACGTTTTTTTTTACTTCAATAGCCTCACGGATCATCTTTGCCTGGAATCGGTATTCCCTAGTGAGGATTTGCGTTTTATCAAATCTAATGTAATGACAGGGACCAACTTAGCATGCTCACAGACCACAGATTTTGTAGCACATATTAGCTATATGTTCTTTAACGCGAGCATTTATAGGCCTTTTTTTGTCAGTGACCCCTTTCAAATGTGGTAACATTGCAGGTAAGAGCTCGACGGTGGCTGGTCGGTAGTGCGGTATCCAGGTGTTGCTGGTCACAGATGCCTGGTGCTCTCTGAAACAAAGATTTGCAAACGGTAGACAACTGTGTTGGATGGTGACGAGAATTGCCGTTTAGATACCGGTCAGTATGGGTATGTTCCCAGTATACGGTACGACCGAATGCGTTAGTGGGATTACGGATGATCAGAACATCTAAGAAAGTTCAAGAATTATTTGCCGCTAACTTGTAAATTGTATTTTGGAGTTTATACTATTTAGATACATTTAATAAGCGTGAACAATCTAAATGCATACAAAAACAATCAAATTTTAAGATTCAAAAATGAAACGTACGTTGAAACGTCCAACGGAGCAATACGTCGACCATAGACACTAAATGTAACTAATCACGTGTCCCAACAATATCCCACCGGCTACTCACAAACCACACGAAAGGAGACACCTCCGAGGTACCTCCCCAGTAATATGGGCCCAATTCGGCCGCATTGTAGCATGACACAACCACTTACCGACCTCTTGTCTGTATAAATCATATTATCTGTAATGACACTTGCATATTTATAAATAAATTTATTTTCATTATTGTTATATCTCTTATTTAAAAAATCTTCCAAATCATATATTTTTGTCAAATATATTATCTACGCAGTTAGCAAAATGACTCGTTACATAAAACCGTAGGTCATGAACGAGCACATAGACCACGTGATTATGAATAATAGAGTGTGTGTGCGTGCGTGCGTGCTTGTGTGTGTAGGTGGACACGTGCGTGTGTGTGTGTGGGCGCGTGCTTGTTTAGAGGGTGAGGGTGTCGCTTTTTCGTGACGTTGTCATAAATTGACCATTATAATCCCACATTACTTGTGAACACATGCTATATAACCTTTTCTGGAACGTTGTGATCATTATGAATCTTAGATAAACCAAATGTGTGAAAAAAATATCAAAATATAAATATCTTATTATTGACAAGTAAATGTCCCGACTGACGACGTTCTGTCATAAATTTAATTTGTCATCTATGACATTGAATCATCATCGTACCATTGATTATTTTTATAAATCAGTGATTTTTTTTCCATATTTCGTGAAACATCCGGGGCCGGGATGAACTGGTACTTGTTCGTATACTGTATGTGCGCTTTTAAACTTTGTATTGAGTTTTATTTCTTTTACTGTCTTTTGTTTTAATTCCCATTCTATTTCTTTCTATTCCATTCTTTAATTTTATTAGCAATCTAGACCTGATGATATAATAGTAGTAATAGTTAAGTATAACACTCTTAGCCGAGTTTCGGTTACGGCTGCTATCTCCGCCAGTTACTGCGCCGAATAATAGCCAACTGCTTAGGACATATTCTAGTCTACAAGTGGCACTATATATGGCCTCATTCTCCTATTGCGATGGGACGACAGTCCGGCAGGACCTGAGAGACGTCAGGTCAAGGACCGACAGGTCCCGTCCACGGGGGTACGCCAACACCCGCCCAATTCCTGCCTCCGGTATATTATTAGCAAATGAAAAATCTCAACAAATTTTCCCACCCGGGGCATGAACACGATCTGTGCTCGAAAATATGACCCACTAGCCCCACGAACCAGTCAATGACGTGATGGTAAGTGATTTAAAGGGCAAACGAGCAATCAGAGACATTCAGTGCCTGACGACGCCTACGTACATGCTATGTCGATACCTACCACGCCCTCCTCCAAACCCTCCCCCACCCCCTTGGCCACTCGATGCTCGCAAATTGCAAGGGGCTAAAATATAGAACAGGGTGGCCTAAGCAAGGAGTACGCAGTCGTGGCGCTCCTGATGCAATGCAATAAACCCCGTCTAGTTCAGCGCAATGTTGCAATTCGGCCTTCGCGGTGAGCGTTGCGATTTTTCCAAAAGTTTCCAACGCAAAAACTTCCCGACGAGACGGCGAGTTTCAAAATGGCGTCGAATGAAAAAAATCTATACTAATGACTCGTGAATTTATACAACTACTGTGTGCTGTTTATGAGGCAGTGCTGGATCATTGCCTTGCAGTCCAAGTGGACCGATGGTGGTACCTTTATATAATGGCGGTGTGAATCATGGCCCGCACCTGAAGACGGCATGTTGGACCACGTCTTCAGTCACCGGGTAGGCCACCCGGTGACTGAAGACGTGGTGGAGGTGGAGGGGAGCCGCTTGATGCAAGTGGCTCGTGACCGTGGCCTATGGCGCTCTCTGGGGGAGGCCTATGTGCAGCAGTGGACGTCGTCGGGCTGATGATGACAATGAAGCATGGCTATGTTCAGATGGCCCATTGGAGGAAGCTTTTTTTTGAAGTTATACTTCTATTAACTCTTTGAGAAAGTTGATGGAGCTTTTATGTTTACGACGCGCGCGTACACCATCACGAAAAACCGACTCCCTATAGCCGAAGGAGATGCAGTGCATATTTTAGCATTTCATAAAAAGTTAACAAGTCTTAAAGGGAAGGAAGGAAGTATACTTGTAACCCGTGTACGCGAGCACGCACACATTTTTTAAAAATAAATAGACAATGTGTCTAATGATATTATCTACAGCCGGAATATGTAACTCTAGGCATCTGTATGCGTCGGCCCCGACACGCGGCTGGAGTTTACTCCTTGAAAATCAATGTGAATCTGAAGTGAAAGGCGCGCAAGAGACGTAAGCACGTTAATGTGTTACGTTCGGCCTGTTGCTGTGTCGCATGATTTAGTCCGCCCGTTTGAAACGTTGACGAGGTTGATAGAGAGAAAAATTGTTGCCAACTAATTGCCAATGGTATCACATACAAATATATTATTTATGGTTGCGTTCTCGTTCAATTACCAACAAGAACGTACTCCTCAAAATGTAAACATTTGAATATTAATTAGTAAGTCAAAGATGTAAAATGTAACGTAAAAAAAAATCTATTTTTTTTTGCGGGGGGGGGGGGCGGGCTGATAGGAACGCAACACAATCGAAGGACACCATTTCTCGTATGCTATTAAAAAAATCAAAACATTGGACAGGTTTTAATACTTTTATTTTTAGATCTATACAACATTTTTGTCTCCGTAACAATTTTACATGTTTATATAGATATTTAGAATTTATGATAATACTAGTCTGCATTATTATACTAAAAACAAGAGCGAGTTACGCTCGCTTTTGTGGGGGTTCCGTAACAGTAAAAAGTGCATGTGCCAACATTTTCAGAAACTACCAGCATAGTGCGGCTACCGAATTATATTTTTGTATTAAAACTATAAAAATTATCGCACATCGCAAAAAACTACATGGTAGATTTTGTCTACGCAAAAAACTACATGATAATTTCATTATATTATTTATTTACTCTATAGAAATACTCTATAAAAAGGCGTCAAAGGGAGACAATTTTGCACCACTCTAAAAGCGAGTTTCATCCAGATTATTGACATTACATTTGTGCGCGCCGGCAGTCATTTTGTACGAAATGAATGACCAAGTTTCCTTCGTCTACATTGTACAGTCTCACGTCTTGCCAAATTTTATGATGTTAGGTTTCGGGGTCGTAACTTTTAGGTTTCCTTGCCAGAAGGTGTCAGCAAGGGGTAGTGCCATGCGGCATTGCAGCGGAATCGGGCCGGCACGACCGGGGAGGTGCTTCACGCGCACATAACACCGCCGTAAATTGACATCTTCAGTGTAGCTTTTCGTGCGGTATGTGAGTAGCCGGTG
>JAFELO010001283.1:149438-168587 GCA_017140195.1 Eumaeus atala | reverse complement strand
GGGGGGGGGGGGGGGGGGAGATGAAAGCGACGCATATTAATTATTTCATTGTTCCTTTTTCTCCTATTATAAAAAAAGACGGACATCATGATTTTATAAGGGTGTTGTTTTCACTTACAAGATACGTAACCCTGAAAACGTTTAGAAACCTACTCAACATCTACAAATGTCTGTCTTTTTTTTTCCTTAGGGACCTAATACTGGTTGGCGGCGCTAGTCCAGCCTCAACAGTTCGACTGACTACGAAGACTTTTTGTCTTCAGGTTACAAATGTCTGTCTTAGGACACCATGCACGCTGTGAACTCTTGACATTAATATCATCATCCTTCTTACATGCATGGCTTACCCTTAATCATTTCACTTTTCAAAATCGTACTGCATAATTTTGTACATATTCATGAAATACGAGACCAATACACAATGTACAGTCTCTCGCTGGCAAGATGGACAGACAAATAGTATAAGGGTTTCACTTTTTGACATTTCGACACGGAATCCTGAAAGCGATCATAACAAATACACAACAATATCAAACAACAAACAGAAATTATAAACTGTTGTTACTATGTTGAAGTGGACACTTGAACAGATAACACTTCCATAATATTAGCTGACTCGACTGACGTTGTTCCGTCGTAAGTCCACTAATAAGGGGGACTAATAAGGGGGGGGGCTATAGGAGGGCAACGCATCTGTGTAACGAACATGCGAATGTCCATGGGCGTCGGTAGTCATCAAAAGGCTCCGATTGCTCGTTTGCCCCCTTATGCTATAAAAAAAGAAGCTGATTCTCAGACCTATTGAATATGCATAGAAAATTAGGTTAAATATTGTAGAGCCGTTTCGGAGGAGTCGGGTAACTAACATTTACACGAGAACTTTATGTTTAATATCAACGTCCAGTGACCGGAGATTTTTTTATATGGTCTAGAATCTGCATTTTGTGTTTATTGAAACACAAAATGCAGAGACTGAACTGATTTTTAATAACACGAATTAAGTAATCTCGGTGTGGTGAGCCGGACTGCCTGTGCACTAATCTTTATAATTTTATAACTTTCGCACACGCATACACAGGGTGAAGGGGACGCATCTGCATGATCAGAAGCGCTGCATTTCTACACCTAATCTCCTTGGTAGTATCGGGATTCCCCCAAACGCGACAGTTTAGCCACTGACTAACTTTACTAAAATCGCTAATGGGTAATGTATTTTTTGCGTCGGTTTTGAAAACGCATCTAGCGTAGCGTTGGCAAAAAGTTTGGAATTGCAAAATGCATGCCGCAACAGAAACAGTTGGCCGGTGAAGCGAGACGCGGCGAAAAAATTGTTTGTTCAGGCGCTCGGCTTAGACACGGTTGTGTGCGACTGGCCTAGTGCCGCGGCGTGGCCTGCACACTACACCCAGATTTATGGAAGATTTGAAAGATTTTCGGTGTACTATAATGAAAGGAGGATAACCCGTCTGCTCGCCCTCTCGGTCGTCTCGGCGTCGGTGGTCAATAAAAGGCTTCGGCGGTTCGTCTGTCCCCCCCTGTACTTTAAAAATGGGATAGCCGAGTCCTATTTAGTCGCAGTTGCAAATCATATACTACTACTGTTTACTTCTTTATACACGCTGAATAGACTGATGACGCATTGGCTGGTGAAGTTAGAAAGAGAGCAGCCGGTGGCCCATTGTGGAGAAGGTATAAAGGAGTGCAACGCATCGGCATGGAAATTATGCTGATGTTCATGGGCGTCGATAGTCGTAAAAAGGCTCCGATTGCTAGTTTGTCCCCCTATAGTATAAAAAAGAGAGTTACACGATAGTTGGGTGGGAGATTAAGTAAATGAAAATAGAGAGAGAATGTTCTGTTCTATTGTAACACAGTAGGGACTAGAGAGTTGTAAGAGCACATTTTCTTTCTCTCATCGTAAGCTACGTTTCGTTTAAATTAAAAAGTTTTACTTCGGTCGTGTTGTCTAAGAACCTCACGCGCCGCCACTAGCCCCGTGGGCTCCGATGTGTGCGCGCACGGGGTCGTACCGAATACTTAACCACCGCGAACGCCGTCTCATGTTTTGCAACAGAGAACTACACCATCTGCTACGGGACAGTGCAATAAGATGATATTCATCCTCGGTTCAACCTGCCCATCCCGGGCTCCTCTTCCTTTTTATAAGAAAAGAAAGAGCAGCCCCCTGGGCTCCATTGGTTTCGTTAATATAACCTGGATTCTCCATGTGCGTTGAGCCCCAACGCCATGACGAACATGACGGAGAGTTCAATAGAGCTTCGATGATGGACCGTATATTTTTAACTTCCTCCTTAAGATTACATTAAAATTGTAGTTCAAATCAATATTTGCTACACAGCTGATGAATGCAGTTCCAAACCACGAGGTCTCGGCTTACAGCTTTCTAGCTGACCGCGTTAGGCATTAGTCTAGATGTTATAGGACACCTAGTGGATGTTACTGTCATGCGACACCGCCTTACAAAATCCGCACACGTCTAGCTAAAGTCACACTCGCGTCAATGTGGCAATAAACTCGCGTTTAAACTTTAAAGCTACTGTCACACTCGCGCCAATGTGGCAATAAACACGCCTTTGAACTTCAAAGCTACAGTCATACTCGCGCCAATGTAGCAATAAACTCGCGTTTAAACTTTAAAGCTACAGTCACACTCGCGCCAATGTGGCAATAAACACGGGTTTGAACTTTAAAGCTACAGTTACACTCGCGCGAATCAACAATCATACTTTAAAAAGTAGAACAAATTAAAGGTACATAATTAAAAATTAACATTAATTTTAAAACAAACCTTTAGTTAAAACAAATATATATTTTTGATAAATGACGTAGTTGGGGTTCTGGAAAATTACTCTAAAAGCTCTGGTGTTCTAGGAAAGCGATACCGTCACAAAGCCTCTGTAATACAGCAGAGAACTACGCCTCTAGAGCCTCTATGTGGACCGAACAGACGTTACAGGGTCGATTTCTGCTCTTCAAGAAACCGAACAATTTGGTTGGTGTAGTTATCGTTTTAGTCGCGTCATTCACTCGAGCTGAGCGAGACAATATTCGGAACATACATAAATAGCTACTCACAAACCGCACGAAACGCGACACTGAAGATGTCACTTTACGGCGGTATTATGTGAGCGAGAGGTACCTCCCCCGTTCGTGTCGGCCCAATTCCGTTGCATAGGAGGATGTGGTGTGATGCACTATGCATGGCACTACCTCCTATGCAGCATGGCACTACCTCCTATACGGCATCTTGCTTGATACCTCCACACAGCCTTACACACATTTAACTATTCCGACGTTTCAGAAGTTTTACAGCAACCGTGGTCACGGGTGAGTGAATGGAATCCATAAAAGAAGTTTTATTGTGATTTCTTATTGTTCGTTTGCCCTATAAAAAAACGAAACATTTGATTGTTTGTTTCTTTACACTACGGGACCGATTTGACTTTTTTAACCGTCTTACATTATCAGTGATGAACCATAGTCTATATAAGATTTTTCAAAACGTATTGATAATTATGAAAATTTCAATCACGTAACGAAAATGTAAAAAAATCAGAGCAAATCCTTTTTTCGCTACAGATGTTATTGACATCTATAGTTGTCCTGACAGTAGTCGTTCTGTCATAAATTTAATTGGAATTTATTTATAAATTAATTTAATTTCATTTAAATCAAACTGATTTAAATAAAGCAACAATAAACACCCAAATAAAGCAAATTCTAAACAAAAACTATGACATTGGCAAATCCCACAAGGGAGCCACCTCCAGAATAAGAATAATATTAATTTGTTGTCTCTAAATAGCCCGAAATTAAAAGTCATTATTAATGTATTTGTTGAAATATCCATTGCAATATGTCGTGAAACGTTCGTGCGAAGCCGGGACGCACTGCTAGTAAAGTATATGGGAGTCATTACGTTATCTAATTCAAAACTTGTTACATTCAGGACATGTCAGCATTAGTCATAATACACCAGGTGCTGGAGGAGGTAATGCATTGGACGTGACAAGCGACGCAGAGATGTTTGTGTGTAACTATTTACTTCAAGTATTATTTTATGTCTGTATTAAAAAATAAGAGGTAGACCCATGGGGCTGCATTGCTGTCGAAACAGTCTGCACGACAGGGGTGGTACCTCTCAGTATAATGACACCGGCTTTAAAAGGTGGCTATGTCATCGCGTTTCCTGACTTATGTTTCACGGAGAGTGGATAGATTGATGTGGTAAAAAAATTAAAGACAAAACATTTGATTGTGCGGATGTTTATATCCGTCGATAGTAATCAAAATACTCCGACGTTGCTCGTCCCACAGTTATATAAAAACACCAAGGCAGGAAATAAATAAACGCGTTATGTACTTGAAAACTTGTTTCACAGTAGTGTTACATTTGTATATTACTTGTTAGTGCGTAGACAATATTATTAGATAAATGATGGAAATTGAGCTATAGAGAGAGATATCAAGTATATCTCGGCTTCTTAGGCCGTCGTCCCTCCCGCACACTGCACTAGTCGAGTATTTACAAAGAGACGTTGAAACAATTAAGATCTTATAAGTGAAGGTATCATAGTAATGAAACCATCCTTTAATTACGTTACACAGTTTTAGACCAGCTCACCCCTTGTTTTTTGTTGATGCGGGTCAACGCAATTACGCGCCTTTACTGGCCCTAGGTGGGTTCCAGTGGTGTGCGGGGCTCGCGGCACATACTCGCATCCATTCCGGACCGGCCATTGCCTGGAGATCGTCTTCCCACCTTGTGAACGGTCGACCAACACTTCGTTTTCCTCAACGCGGCCTCCACTATAGAACCTTATTGGCCCATCTGCCATCTGTTCTTCTGAGTGTGTGACCAGCCCATTACCACTTCATTATGTGTGCGAGTCCCTCCCCGGTCGTGCCGGCTCAATCGTTGCATATGATGATGTACTGGCATGCACTATGCATGGCACAACCTCCTCCTAATTGTCGCCGTAGACGAGTATTTTGAGGGGTTAGAAAAACATTTTATAAAACTGGTGCAACGGCATTAGAGAAGCGCAGGACTAAATGCATCGTGGTAGTAGGAGACATTGAAAAATAAAATTGTTTTAAATAGATTATTAAAATTTTCCTTTGTCATTTCGGACTTATCAATCACCCCTCGTATGCCTAGTACGGTTTTGAAAACATAGAATCAGTAAGTGTAGCACTCTTTAATGCCGTCCTAGTGGAATTTCGACCACAGCCGCCATCTCTATGATCGCTATAAAAAAAGATGAGCAAACTGCGCAGGACATGTTACAGTGCACAAGCTTGTGCGAAGACGACAAGTCCACCCATGGTCCCCCATTCTCCTATTCCGATGGGACGGCAGTCTGACACGACCGGCGAGAAATCAGGCGCAAGACCGTCGGCTTAACGTGTTGTCCGAGACACGGGAGCAACCCAATTGCCAATTTTGGCCCGACCCGGGACCCAGGACCTCGACCTGTGATTGAACACGCTTAAACCGAGAGGCAGTAAATAACTGAGACATTAAAATAAAAATTCGAGTGGCCGCTTGTCATTGGATAGGCCTTTCTAAATGGTATGCAGGTTTTCCAAGAATGCTTTTTGTTTATGCTAATAATTGGCGACATATTTTCTTCTAAAGTGGTAAATGTCTCCCCGCCACCCTAACAAGAGGAAAATAAATAATAGGATTTCTGTAACTCTATTTTTTATTTTTCTCTAGTTAATAGGATTAATAAAAAATAGGATTATAGAATTCAATAAAAACTTGAACGAAAATTGGTTTGAACAAAATCGATGCGGTGATGTAGAATAATTGCATTTTTTGATTTGCTGCTACGGAACTCGCAGAGCGATTCGGATTATGAAAAATGATTCGCTTCTGGCCGATTTTTTATAGCATAGCTCAAATGAGCAGTCTGAGCTATTTTGTGACGAACGCCGACTATTAACATCCACGTATGCACATGCATTGTCCTCGGTCACCCCGTCCCGCAATACCGACCTCGATCGGGTGACCGAGGACCTCTCGCTCGCGTGACAGATGTGTTGTCGTATTTCCAGCGGTTTGTGAGTTTCCACTAGCCCTTTAAGGGGAATGCGAAAGGAGAACACACGCCTACTTAACATCAATGCGGATGTTTGTGAGCGTCGGTAGACACCAAAAGAAAAAAAAATATTTGGCCCTATACTGTAAAAAAGTGATAACATATTTCAATTTAGTCGATGTTACCTGTACTGTACCAGGGCGCCGACTCAACGCGAACGTCGTCGGGACGAGATATAATGATTATGCTCATTTACTCTAAAACTATTGACTCCATTTAAGATAAGGGGTATGACTAACTTCTACTAGAAGGGTCGAGCGACAAGCTGTCATCCGCGACTTCGTCCGCGTGGACTGCAGACAAGACCACGTGCAGAAGTTATTGTTTCTATATCATGTGTTGATCCATTGGAAGGAGGAGGAAAGAAAGGCATGACAATAAATGCAGATGTGCGTCGGTAGTCGTCAAAAGGAAACTATTTCTCGCTTGATATCATCATCATCATCATTATCAGCCCCTATCGGTCCACTGCTGGACGCAGGCCTCTTTCAATGAGCGCCAAGACGACCGATCTCTTGCTACTCGCATCCATCCCGGACCGGCTTTATTATCTTTATATACAATCTGTAAAATTATTTATAAATTCAACAGCCTTAAGGGTCTAGGGGCAAGAATGATCAGCAATTGCTCGTAGGGCTGAGTTTGAGTCCTGGGTCAAAAAGAGTGTTTGGCATTTTCGATTTCCACTAGCTTAGCAATCACACGGCAAAGTGGTGTTACACCCCCGTGTTACGGAAAACACATCAAGCCGCCAGGTCCTGCTCCTGTTGGCTCTCTGGTCGACTTGGACTACCAACGAGCAGAGGAGAATAGGAAAATAAACTTGTGCACCATATATGTGTTTATTGGAATTATGTGTATTAGAGAAGATACGCTCTAGAAATTCAGTCCGGAATATACTATAATTCAAAAGATATATAAAAAATAAGAAGAATATCTTCTTACTGGTCCGGGATGGATGCGAGTAGCAAGAGATCGGTCGTCTTGGCATTCATTGATAGTTTGAGAGTGGCCTGTGTCCAGCAGTGGACCGATAAGGGCTGATAATGATGATGCAAGATTATTGAGATATCGCTACAAGTGAAATTGCCGTGCGAGAGTTGGCCCAACAAAACCTGGTCTACTGATTGATCTGAATACAGTTTTTTGTATGCAATTATGCATTGTGGATGGATACGCGCCATTGGTTCACACTGTAACGTTTCATTCTGTGAACCGATACGCACACACACATCACACACGCGCACACCATAATAGAACTCGACCCAACAAACACACACACACACACAAACAATCATTGAACACACACGTGATCATATACAACATACACACATGCGCACGTGGCATCGTGTGTTTTTGATATTTCAAAAGTTAGGAGCGTGTTGGTGTTCACGGAGGTTTTTTTATAGAATAAGGGGAATAAAACGAGCAATCGGACGCTTCTGATCATTACAATTTTGCAGATGTCACCTTCCTGTCTTCCTCGCCTTGAATGGACCACCGGAAACTCATAAACGCAAACGCGACGACGCGAAACGTGTGACATAGAGGTATCTTCCTGAGAGTGTTAGCCCGATTCGGCCTCACTGCTGCCTGGCACTACCTCTAAGATACCTCTTGTTACATTGGAAGATGAGAGGAAACGAGGGCAGCGCATCTGCATGACAACAGTGCGGATGTCTATAAGCGTCGGTAGTAGTCAAAACGCTTCGATTTCTCGTTTGGCCCCTATACTATGAAAGACCAACACACGCGCATGCGTGTGGCGTCGTGTTTTTCCTTCAGCTTTTAAAGGTTATCAGTGTGCTGGTGTTGACCCGAGACGATAAAAACGATTGGGGGCTCAGCGGTCGCTAGTATCAGCCCCCCCTGATCACCTGTGTCAGACCTTTTTTTTTGACGCGGGGAAACGCATTTACGCGCCTTCACCGGCCCGGGGTGGGTTCCAGTGGTGTGTGGGACTCGCGGCACATGATAGTGCCGAATACCCACAAAAAGCACCGCGAGTGCCATCAGAGCCGCCCTTGGTGAGGTGCCCCGGAACGATAATCATCAGGGCGCATCGACGGCTAGTCAGCCCTCTAAGGGACCAACTCCACCTCCACATATGGCGTTGCCCAGCACTACAGGACATCCCCGCCGACTTTGGGACAATGCAATGGAGTGAGGTTCCCATTCTCACCCCTCGCCCCGTGCGTAAAAGCGCCACCTCCTGTTGCTCTTAGGTCCCCTCTTTTTATAAGAGGGGTACCGAGAGCGATTCCTCCTCCTGATCTTTGAATTTAATTGAAAAAGAAAAATATTTTTGTGCTGAACAGTACATTTATCGAGGCGGGCTATAGGCTATATACCATGACGCTACGACTAATAGGACCGGAGCCACACGGGTGGAACCGCAGCGTGATGCTAGTGTAGTATAATAAGTGCGAAAGTTTGTATTGTTGTATGCATGTTTGTTGCTCTACTCGTTGCACAGATATAGTTTGGCACTAAGGTTCTGGAGTGGTGGCCGCGTTGAGGAAAACTGAAGTGTCGGTCGACCGTTCGCCAGGTGGGAAGACGATCTCCGCGCAGTGGCCGGCCCGGGATGCCTCTGTCCTGCAGTGGACCCATAATGATGTTGATGACTAACATACGGTACAGTCTGGAAGAACCATAATTTCAGAACCTGGCTGCCAAAAGCCTTATTTCATGTCTTCTCCCGTATCTGTTGGCTAACAGTGTCGGTACGCGCGCGTAACGTAAAATTGCATTCTCAATTCCCTCAAACGCGTCATTTAGTGCTCCCCTAAATGATTTTATACGAGTTAGACCGCGCGGGCCTATACAGGAAATTTCTAACATTTCCTCAGGCATCTAGCTCCAAAATGTGATTATTTCGCAATTTTCAGTAGATAATGCGACCGGCTGGCTCAGTCGATAACGTGGCGGTTAGTCCGCGTATCACGGATTCGAATCTCGTCTAAGTCATGGATGTTTATTTATTCATTATATGTATTTCCATGATAAAAATCTTAAATATGAAGAATTTCTCAAATTAATTGTTGTTATTAAATATATCTCCATTGTCTAGTACCTGCAACACAAGTCCAATTATTTAGCACAGGAATAGGTTAACGTGGTGTGATCCGATAGATATTATTACTTCAGAGATATACGTTGAAAAACATGTTAAAATTTTTTATCTATTTGTCAGGAAGCTTTTGAGCCCTAATTTACATAATGTACAACATTACGATATCATCATTATCGGCCTGTTATCCTCCACGCCGTGTCGTTGACCTCACTGTACACACGCCGCAAGTTCGACGTCCAATAGCCTCACGCCAGCCCATGTGCTTTTAGCTAGAGATTTTTTACTTCTCTTCAAAAGATTTTTATTCAAAGCTCATTGGAAGCGAGGCGGAAACAATCCATCAGCATGACAATATATCATTTTAACACAGAGTCATGTCAGCGGGAGTTATCTCTCTGGTCGTGCCGGTCCCACCCGGCCGCAATGCAGGTCCACCCCTTACCCCTATCGTAAAAAAAACCTCTACCAACTGTAGCTATATCAGAATTTTCTGATTTTCGATTCTAAAAATGTAAATGACGCATTGGAGATAATTTACCTAAATGATGAAACAAGCATTTAAAATTTGTTTTCAACTTCGAAAAGTAGATAAGGAAATCGTCGTGTTTTTTGGTATTAGATAGCTGTGTCAGAGGTACACTCTACAGTTATCGTGGCATGGCGCTTTCATACGGACTGCGGTGCGGCCCCCACGTGCTAGCAAACGTAGAAATAAATTTCGATCGTAGCGCACCCCTAAGTGCTACGTGTTATGAGTGGCCCATTCTCTAATAACACTGTTAATACAGAGATTATAGTGGGTGTAAAAGTTAGCAAGATAAATATTGCGAAACTTAAAAAACCTCAGCTCCTTGTGAAAAACGTAAATATAATATACCCTTAAGCCCTCTGTCCGTTGGAACAAAATTATTCTCGGACGGATGATGGATAGCTCTCAAGAACAGAAAATTCAACAAATTAACCATACATTTTTTTGTTACAAATATACAAAATAGAGACAACAGGTCTTCCTTATAGAAATTATACTAAAATCTTATACTGCTATGATTAACAAACAAAATATATAATTTTATCCTACATTAATAATAGTAATTTTAAGTATAAATTTTCTTCAGAATTTTTAATTACTTTGTGTACATATATGGTTTCAATAATGGGTCCGCAATTGCAGGCAAAAACATACGCATACCATAAAAATCCTACATCTTATATATTAATAGTTCTGTAAAACGCACGTCGCATTCAGTGTGTGTGTTGTATTTTGACGCATGTTTGTTTGTTTAATTTAAAAATATCGATAACGTGTTATCACGAGTTTACTTTTGACTTTGGAAATGTTCTGCGTGTTGTTAAAATGTATTTTGAACCTGTTTCTAAAATGAAAGAGTTTGGTAGTATATATGGCGCTAATTCTAAGACAGTCAGCGAGTCGAGTCCGTCATCATCATTATAAGCCCCTGTCGGTCCACTGCTGGACGTAGTCAGTCTCTTTCAAAGTACGCCAAGACGAATGATATCATTTATTATCGGACGAGATTATCTCAATTTACGTCCAGTAAGTCGAGTTACTAGAAGGAAATTGAGATAATCTTGTCCTAGCCTAATTTCGGCTACATCAGTTATCTCCTCTGAGACATATCATCTGCGCATGTCATATTATGACGTCCAAGTGTTTGCACAGACACAAGAGCACTCTCCATTCTCTCATTCTCCTATTCCGATGAGATGGCAATCCGACACGACAAAAATCAGGCGCTTAACCGACGGCTTAACGTGCTTCTGATGCACGGGGGCGTAACACCACGAACCTCCTGACTCCGGCTGATTAATAAAGCTGAACTGACTGATAACAAAACTTGAATAACCTAATAACACTTTTGGTTTATTCCGACTCGGGATTCAAACCCGGACCAGGTCTTCAGTCGTTACAAACTAATACAGTGGCCTGGCTGAAAGGGGACCATGGTGACCAGGTATGGTGTGAGCGAGATACTTTCTCTGTCGTGCTGGCCCAATTCGGCTGCAATACAGCATAACGCTACCTCTCACCTTCGGAATGTTATTAATAATTACGAAAATTCTAAATCAAAGACGCACAAACTTCATATCTCTGATTTATTCAGCACTGGGCTGGAACCGACGGTAGCGTGAGTTGTTTCATGGCCGGGTCAATGAGATATTATAAAGTGATGATGATGATGTGAGTAGTTCGCTTAAACAAGACTTCCGAGGTAGCTGCTAAAGTCATTTCCCTTGTCCGCGAACCTTGACAGCTGATTTGGTGACCATAAGGAATACGGCTCCGATCCATATGAGGGTCGCCAGTTACTACGAGGGTGGATCTAAAAGTTCGTGGCCTAACCTACATGGAGCTATGACATCTTTTTAAATCTACCGTCATTTGTTAGTATGTGTCATATTGATTTATTGTGCGCAGTTTCATTCCGATACTGCACAATATAAATTTTCTGTGATTATTTGTTTGAAGCAATCTGACGCAATTTTCAATAATGGAGAAAATTGAACACCGTGCGGTCATTAAGTACCACAATAAAAAAGGCCTATCACCAAAAGACATCCATCAAGATATGGTGAGCACTTTGGGGGAGTCTGCTCCATCGTATTCCAGTGTCAAGAAGTGGGTAGCTGAGTTTAAGCGCGGTCGTGAGAGCATTAAAGATGATCCTAGGAGTGGAAGGCCTACATCCTCTACCACGAAAGAAAAAATCGATAAAATTTGTGATCTCTTACTGGGTGACCGACGTTTGACCATTGGTAAAATAGCTAGATAACAAACATTAGTTATAGCCGGGTGCAACACATAATAACGGAAGAGTTGGGGTTCCATAAGGTTTCTGCTCGCTGGGTCCCGAGGTTGCTTTCAGCTGAACAAAAACGAGTTCGATACACAATTTCGCTAGACTGTTTGGAACTTTTTGAGACTGATCCCGAGGACTTTCTGTCTAGATTTGTTACCATGGATGAAACCTGGGTTCACCACCATACTCCTGAATCAAAGCAACAATCCAAACAGTGGAAAAGATCAGACTCTCCTACACCGAAAAAGGCTAAGGTCGTTTTGTCGTCTAACTTCGGTTTTTTGGGATGCGAAGGGCATTATTTTTGTAGATTATTTACCGAAAGGTCAAACTATAAATTCTAGTTATTATTGTAACCTTTTGCAAAGACTCCGGGAAGAAATAAAAGAAAAAAGGCCGGGAATGTTGCGTAAGAAAGTTTTGTTTCATCAAGACAATGCACGTGTTCACACTTCGGTTGAAACAATGTCTGTAATCCATGACTGTGGCTACGAATTGCTGCCCCACCCACCTTATTCGCCGGATTTAGCCCCCTCGGATTATCATTTATTTCCAAATTTAAGAAAACATTTGGGTGGCTCGAAATTCTCGACCAAAGATGAGGTGATAGTCGCAGTAAACGATTATTTCGCCGACCTTCCAGAATCTTTTTTTTCGAGGGGATAAATAAGTAGCAGGTCAGGTGGAAGAAGTGTGTTGAACTAGATGGAGACTATGTCTAAAAATAAAAATAAATTTAGATCCACTTTTCTTTCATTTTCTTGGTCGTGCTTAGAACTTTTAGATCCACTCTCGTATGTGTACCAATTGCTGGTGACAAATCTTACAAGATTTCGTGGTTATTGAGTGCCAGTCTCGAAAAACCATCAACCCACCCAAGGCCGGTTGCAGTGTATAAATGTATTTCCCCGAAGCAGAAAAGTGTTTTTTATGCTTTAAATTTTGTAGTACTTTAAATGTGTTGTTGAAAGCTATTAAGAAGTTAATCTCATTCATTGGTCTTCTCTTGTGGTCGAACAGACCGTCGACACTCGTCGAGTGTCATGCCTCGCGTAATATCGATGAATGAATTTTTCTGATGGATGTCTTCTGCAAAACCATCCAGCAACGCTCTATAAAAAATTAATTATAAATCTGTATGAATTTTACCATTATTTATTTAATTTTCATAGTCAATGAGACTATGAAAATTAAATTAAATTTAGACCAAAATTTGTCCATTCAAAAAAGGAATGTGTTTTTTTTTTTGTTACAGATAAAATATTGTAGTCAACATTCCATACGGTCCGGGACGCCTCTATGACGTAGCGAGGTGGCATCATGGTGCCACAGCAGTACTGCCTGCGATGGAAACATCACCACTCCAACGTCCAGAGCATGTTCGCGCAGCTGCTAGAGAACGGTGAGTACCAGCGTGGACCAGTAAGAGGACGGGGCTCTTGGATGAGTATGGGCTATATAGTTACAGGGACTCATCGGAGAAGAGGAGTAAAGGAGGGCAACGCATTGGCATAGTAGTTATATGGATGTTTATGGGGATCGGCGGTCTTTTTGATGATGATTTTTGATGTATACTTCTTTTGGGGCCTTAGGGAAAGTGATGACAGTATTTTTTTTCGATTCGCGAAAAATCGTCACCCTGAAGTTACCTATATGTAGTCAGCATTTTAGTTTATCAAAATTGTTCACCAACAAAGAAAAATTAGGGACATGTGCGTAGGTTTGCGTGAGAACTGACAACTGCTTTCACGATGTTTATTTATTCAAGTGATTCAGAATAAAATTTTCAATGTATTAAATACTTTTTCTACTGTTTGTATCGTTTTTTATACGAAAGCAGAATAGGGCGAATGGCTACAATTTTTATTTTTTTTATCTTGTAGTATAACTTTTAACACGTGTAGTACTCTCACACTATTTTCTTTATAAAACGAGCAAGCTGAGCCTGTTTACGACTACCGACGCCCATGAACATCCGCATAACTTCTATGCCGATGCGTTGCCCTCCTTTCCACCTCCCCACCAAAGGGGTCATTGATTGAAAGATTATACGAATTGCAGGTATCAACGATTCCTCTCAGGTCTGCGCCACAAGTGTTATTGTGGCCCAATCGGTATTAACGGGCACGTCGTTGAGGTTGAGATACGTTTCATAACGCTGCTGCTCGGAGTATCGCACCACTGTTCTCCTTTCCTCCAATGCGACACCGGCCGTACAAACACGCTGTAAAGCGAGACATATAGACAATAAACTGTCTTTTTAGTATAAATATGTAATTAATTATTACGTTTTTTAATAACGTTCTTCCGGTTATATTTGAGGTTATTTTTAAATCTTACGATCTCAACGTTTCCTGTCACTGCGGTTTAAGCGTAACATCGGCAAATGTATTCAATGGCAAGAATTAAGGCCAATTTAAGAAAAAGCGCGAGTTCTCAGCGGCAAAGCACTTTCCAAAAACATTTCTAAATTTAAATCACAGTACCAAATTCCCATCACTATCCAAAATTAATTTTAAATTTAAAAACATGCGCTACTATTGGTCTATAAATCAACCGAATAAATTCCATTTCGAAAGCAACGCCGTCGTTTAATAATAAGGTGTTCTGTAACACAACGTTAATTAATTTTTTGAAGAAGCAAACCGGTATCAAACGAGTGTTTTTTAAATTGGCCGCTTTTTTAGGGCGATGTTTAAGGCATTATGAATATTGTTGCACTTAATATATATTTTGAGGTTGAGGTTGTTTATTTATAAACTTGTCCTAGGTACAAATATAGCTATAAAAGAGAAATGTTTTAATTTTTATGTATATAATGGGACGGCTGGCGGTCTCCTCTCTTATCCTGGTCCATGTTCCATTTATGGTACACCCAGTATGTGAGTAGGCGTGGGTATTCGGGCGAGAGAAGTAATATACCGCACGTAGCTTTACAAGTCTTGTGATACAGTTATACAGTCTTACACTTACACACAGCTATGCAGTATAACACTTGCACATTAGTCTGACAGTAAATGTATCTAGTCCGTTTAATTAAAGATCAACATTACTTCACGGGACACTCCGCCGAACACGTTACTCTTTCGACCATGTGAACTGTTCGCCGCTCTGTCCTATAATGTCCCATGTTCACCACAGTTTCTTACAAGCTTGCGCTCGGGGTTGTGTCAGGGTAGACGCCGGTGTCTAATCACGATGGCGCCGCCGCTGGTGTCAGATCACAGTGGCACCGCCGCGCCGGTGTCCACAATGGCACCGCCGTTAGTGTCGAAACCCACTGGTACCGCCGCGTCGGAGCACAGCGGTACCGTCGCCGGCGTCACTTTTTGATCCCATTTTTTTTTTTCGGAGGGACCTACTGATTGGCGGCACTTGTCCAGCCCTAACAGTTCGACTGATTACAGAAATTGATCCCATTTTGAAACGCGCCGTCATTTATGTATGCACAAGCGTCATCCCCACGCTTTCACCCGCGTAACTTTGGTCCTATTAGTCGTAGCGTCATGGTATATAGCCAATTATATTACATGTTATATGCATATAGCCATCCTCGATAAATGTACTATTCAACACAAACATATTTTCAATTCGGGCCAGTGGATCCTGTGATTAGCACGTTCAAACAAACATACAAACTCTTCAGCTTAGTGTTATTAGTATAGGTATTACATATAGATACATTACCAAACTGCGCCCGTACCTGCACCCGCCCGCGTAACGTTCATTAGTATTTTTTTAAAATAGAAATTAAGTATAATTTTTGTCCAAATCCGTGCAGTAGCCAGTACGCGGAAGGATAAGGACCATGGTATATAACCAGGTATTCATTGTATTGTACATGTAAGTTTAATTTTTGATATTAGTTCTGATTTCACACGATTATTTCAATTTGCGTAAAAGTAACTTCGACTCTTGACTAGGGGTTTCCCTGTCATTTTTGTTCAAAAATTAATTCTTGTACAATTGACGAAATCCGGGACCTTCCATTCTGTAAAAAAATAAAATCAAATCACACGTCAAGGGCCCGGGCTTCCCAGTTTTGTTAAAAATTAATTCTTCTACACTTGACGAAGTCCGGGACATCCCACTTTGCTTAAAAATAAAATTCTATTATAACAAAGGAAGTGATTTTTAAAAATTCATTTCTGAATTTTGACTTTAGATACAAAATAAGATTCACGTGGAAACCAAATTACAATATAATATATCCGTATGCTGTTTTTGAAAATGGCGCTAATTGTTTTTCAAAATGGCGGACAAGTTGTTTTTTTTTACGATTTCTATCATGGCCATTCGATATGTATGGACCTAGGCCTCTTTCACGGAATTCCAAGATAGCCCTTCCTTCTAGTCGCATAGGTCTCGCAAATAAATATACCAGTTATTGTCGGCCCGCCTAGACGATGATCTTCGTTTTTAGGGTTACTTACCTCAGACGATATAATGAAACCCAGAGTCTTTTGCCCGCCTGTCCCGCTTTCTCTGCCAAGGAAACCTAAAGGGCACTTTCCTTTATGAGTATTATTCTTAAAATTTGAATCATCAAAGGTGAGATTAGTAAAGTAATGTTAAGTTTGAGTCATGAAAGTCGAGATTAGCAAAGTAATATAGAGTTTCGCGCAATAACTACTACAGCTATACTGTCGCGTTTCGTACGCCTATTGGAGGGGAGAACGAAAGGAGGGTAAGGCATCTATATGACTTATCTTGTGAATGTCTATGAGCGTCAACAGTCGCCAAAAGGCTCCAACTTATATAGCATAAAATATAGAGTATATGTATATAGCATAAAGTATAGAGGGGCAAACGAGCCCCTCTATACTTTATGCTATATACAATAAAAATAATTTGTTGTTATAGCGACAACAGAAATACATCGGCTGTGTGGAGTCTTTAAGTAGTAGTGTGTCGTTTTACCCTTTGTTTACGTAACCCTAAAAATGATGTAGCTCATTTTCAGTTTTTGATGTGTATTTTATCGCGGAGATATGGATTCATTACCACCGTCCCGCTAATCACATTGTGTATAGGTAGTGTTTTGTAAGAGAATTGGACCTACACCACTTACATACGGCCTACGGAATGAAAACGAAAACTATCTGATGAGCTTGCTATGCTTACGACAACTTTGTTTTTTTACTTTCCGCGGAGACTAACGCGTGACAAGACTTGGGCCGTTATATAAATATTCTTTATTCAAAAAATTCCAAGCGCCATTTTGTCTAGCACTTTCGAATTTCGAATCAAATTGGACGCCATGTTTATTCGGGTCATTGACCCGACGACCGTTGGTTGGCGCGCTTTGTAATATAGTTAGATAACGCTAGGGTTGACGCGTCGGGAAAAGCTCTACTAAGCTTAAAAGCTCTACAAATATAGCTCTAAAATGACAAATATTACATTGGATGTGAATGATAGCAGCAGTATCGCCTTAGCGTTCATTGGCTTATGCCCGGCGGTGGACCGATACAGGGTGATGACGATGGATGAACACTAAAGCGTCTGTATAACAGTGCGGATGTAAATGGGCGTCGATGGTCACCAAATTGTTCTGGTCGCTCGTATGCCACTAAGCTATAAATGAAATGCTTTGAACCTGTGTCCCTTTTTAGGATTCTGGACCGTAAAAGAAACAACTGAATCCTTACACGATCACTTTGCTGTCCGTCTGTATATATGTACGTCTGCCAAATCACATAAGCGGTATTTAGTATCCCGGTGACATGGAATAGCGAGAAGTTAATGAGATTATACAATGCAGCAATAGAAAAAAATTTGAATATTGGTATTTTTACAGAATAAACTTTTTACTATAATTAATATGTGCACTAACGAGGAGGTATTGCCATGCTGCATTACATCCTCCTATGCGACGGAATTAGGCCGGCACGACCGGGGAGGTACCTCCTGCTCACATAATACCGTCGCGTTTTGTGCTCTTTGTGAGTAGCCGGTGAACCATTGGTGGCAGGAAGGAGTGTAACGCATCGGCATAGTAATTATGTGGATGTTCATGGGCGTCGGTTGTTGTAAAAATGCTCAGATCCTTTGCCCCACCCCCCTATTCTATGAAAATAATCATGCGAAATGAGTGAATACGTTCGCAAGTTGTATGTTTGTCAACTTGACAAGTAGAAGTACTCGTTGCGCTCTTGGGCTCGCTACTGGGCGTGTTTGGACTGCTATTATTTGTTTTCCCACCGCCAAGTGGACACTCTATAATCCTAAAGCAGCGTAACATAAATCGTAACATTTTAATGTGAAAGTTTTCGATGTATGTATGTGTGTATGTACGCATGTTCGTCACGCGATCGTGCAATGGCTGAACGGATTCTGATGCCATTTCGTTGGAATGTACTTGGTTATGGACAGGTGCTGTCATAATCGGCCCTGCCTGTCCGTCTAGTGCCATTGAATTGTTGTCGAAGTGGACGGGCACGGCCGGGGAGGTACCTCCACCATGATACCGCCGCAAAGTGGCAGCTAGGTCTCGTGCGGCTTGTGAGTTTCCGGTCGCCCATTGGGCCATGGAGGTGTTTGGGATGAAGGACGATGCCATCGCATAACCCCTGATCGTGTAATTTTACTCCTTCTACTATTAAAACCCGGTGAAGCGCGATTCGTACTCGCACACCGAATTATTATTAGTATTTGTGACTATTATTAAAACTACTTAATAATGAAATGAACTACTAAATACAAGTATGTAACGTTTCCGCATGTGACAACTGTGAAGTAGATAAATACCGTATCTCCGATTTTTCCTTTACCTGTATTTTACCATTTCCTGTCAAATTTCATATACTTCTAGCCACCCTTTAGGTTTCCGTGCCATGATGTGTCAAACGGACAGCATAAATAATATTACTTTCCAAAATCACACCACATTATACGGTACCAATAATTTCCGAGTAACACGTATGTGATAGACGGACATAATGAAACTATAGGCGTTCCGTTTTTCGGCTTCGTAACCCTAAAAACCCTTCTGTTTGCTCAATGAATTTAGAGGAGTGAAGGAGAGTTCGCGGAGAGTTACAAGGCCCCGACTGCTCGTTTGACTTCAAATAATACCAAAAAAATAAATATATTTTCCCAAAACTCAACCATCTGTCTGCGTACG
>JAFELO010001283.1:130921-141461 GCA_017140195.1 Eumaeus atala | reverse complement strand
ACCCTCCTGCCGACATCGGCTCCTTCCTGCACACGCGTCTGCGGGTTGATGGCGACAACAGCGCCGGTGAGTTACAGTAGAGGGGGAGCGGCCCCCTAAGAAGATAAGTCGTATGAAGTCGGTTCCTTCATGCAGGCGCGGCTGCAGGTAGCTAGAGACAAGAGCGACGTGTCATTGACACGGAGACTATTGACCAAACCCTGCGGAGGTGACAGGCCGTGCTCCGTATGATCAAGTGTAGCGAGGTCATACTATCTAAATATAAGTACACTAAGTTCGGTGAAGTGAATCAATTACGTACACTAGCTTTTTTTTTATTGTTAGATAGGACCATTTTCTACTGTGTTCTGAAAACAATACAATATTATTGATGTTATTTAACTTTTGATTTCAGACGAGGAATCGGACGAAAGCTCGATGACGGCTCTGGGCGTGCGGCCGCCGTCCGGCTCCATGATCGACCTCAAGAGTGAGTTGCACAGCGAACAGACGGTTTTTTATAATTAGGACCGGCCTCCTCTAGTTTACATGACACTACCGTAAACTCATAGCTATGCTGTTGAACGTCTTGCGGTCGTCAGTAGACGGTGGCCCATTGGAGGGGAGGATAGAAGGAGGGCAACATATCGGCATAACAACAGTAATGCCAACGGCCTTCGACTTCAGCAGTCATCAAAAGGCTCCGATTTTCCGTTTTCCCCCTTTCATACTTTATAAAAAAGTATGTCCTCATGATGTTAGAAACATAGTGAGGATAATAAAACGGGACAGTTAGTTGAAAACCTCGGTTTGTACCGGCCCTGCTGGCTGCTGCTACGACACGGACGTGCTCATAAAAGTCCACAAGTTCATATGTAATATTATTATTCTCTCCCCGTGCCTCTGAGAGCACGCTAAACTCAGCCTGGCGCCGGATCACTCGGCGTCCGCTCGTCGGAGTGTTGGCACGAGGGAGTGGAGGATGCGCTGGTGGTGCCCACATGTGCGTGAATATACATTTATATCGTACGTTCGGTGTGCAGCCAACAAGTCTGGGCAGACGGACCCGCGGTTCCAGGACGTGGTGAAGCTGAACGACTACCTGCAGCACGGCCGCCGCCCGCAGTTCTGGGAGGAGAACTACGTCAAGAGGGTGAGTAGCCGCCACAGCAGCCTGGTGGTCGTCTCCAGCTCTTCAGCTGACACATATTTTTTAATAATGACATTAGTGAGACTGGTTAGGTTAGGTTTTTTTTTTTAATTCTCCTTTACTACCTCTGACTTAATTTTCATCTAATCCTTTTCATTCCAGTTCTCGCAACTTTTCTGCTCGCTCTTTCATGCCGCATACTTCTTCTTTCTAGCATTCATCCTTTCATTCTGTTGCATGGGGGGATACCCATCTCATCTAATGGCCTACTCTTAATATCTACATAACATGTTTATCTTTATTCATTTTTCTATTTTTACACAGGGTAATTAATTTTACACGTTCTTCAACTTTTTCGTTTTTTTTTACTATATATCGATATACTTATTATCTAATCTTAATTATACATATATTTTATACCTATTTTTTTTATCTCTAATTGTTTTATCAATATTTCTATTAACATTTATTTATATTTTATCTTTCGTACTGTTTCTACTTGTTACTTTCTTTACAATTGTCTTACAGTATTCTAAAAATTTGTCCCTATTCTTACTGATCATTATATCTTTTAGAGTATCAGCGTCAATTTTCACGTCTATTCTATGTTCAATTTCGTAACGTTCTCGGCTAGTGACGGGGCGTTCTGTCAGGATGTGCAGGATTGTTTCATTTCGGGATGGGTCACAGATGCACGATGGGCTTTCTTTACATTTGGACTTATTCAAGTATTCAGAGAACCCACCGTGACCCGTCATTAATTGGGTTATTGTGTTGTCAATTTCAATTCTCTTGGTAACGCAGTGAGCTGTTACAACATTCGGTAGGAACAATTTTGTTACTGATGCTGATTCTCCATTTTTGTATCTATTGTTCCATTCCTCAATCATAGCAGTTCGTATGCTTCGCTTGATGAATGATACTGGGCAAACTTCGTATTCCGGCAAGTTTCTGTGATTTGTATTCGGATGCGCCTTTCCACCAAGATATTGCTGCTCCTGTCTTTCCTTCTATCTTGCTTCCGTCGGTGTAAATGCGTATATCAAAGTTTTCATTTGCTTGCATTTGTTGACTGTCTTCCAATGTTGTGTATTTAAGCTTGAGTCTCTCCGCGGGGTGAGGCGCCAGTAGCACTGATGTTTGATGTTCTACCTCCATGTCTTTCAACTCTTCCTAGCAATCCTCCCTTTGCGTAGTACAGTGCGGCTGCTTCTCGGACTCGCATGTCGAGGGGCAGGATTCCGGCAAGGATCAGGGCCGAATTCAGTGATACTGTTCTGTGTGCTTTGGTAATGGTTTGGGCTACCCCACGTTGAAGTGAGGCCAATTTCTTTTTCGTGCAGATTTTTTCGGTTACCGGTGCCCAGACGCTCGAAGCGTAAAGTACTATTGGTTCTATGGTTGCCTTATAGATGGTTTTCATTACTTCAGGGTGGAGTCCCCAACTGGCCTTTGCCGCTCTGGTCAGTTGTTTGTGGATTCCTACTGCCTTTTTGCAGCCAGGCGAATGCCAGGCAGTATTCTCCTCTCTCTAGAGTTTCTTTCATGAGCGGGTCCAGGAGTAAGTTCCAGAGGATCGGTCCTCCTATTGACCCCTGGACACATCCCTTGTTTGTCGCCTTCGAGTATTCTTCGCCCAGGTAACGTACTTCGACTTTTCTGTCTTGTAGGTAGGTGTTTATTATTTGCCTCAGTTTTTTCGGGCAGCCTTCTTCTGCCAGTCTTGTTTTTATTGCGGGCCACCGTGCACTGTCGAAGGCTCCGTCAATGTCCAGAGAAACCAGGGTGATGATCTTCTTCTGTTGTAGCTTACCCTTTATATGGTGCATCAGATCATAGAGGGAGTCCTCGGTACTGCGCTGGGGTATAAAACCGTATTGGCTTTTACATATCTTAGGAAGCAGATAATATTTTAACCTGGAGACTAGCATTTTCTCGTATATTTTTCCTAAGATTGGCAGGAAACCAATTGGCCTGTACGACTTTGGGGCAGTGTAGCCCTCTTTTACAGGTTTTCGGAGTATAACCACAACTGCCTGCTTCCAGTCTGCCGGAAAGTAGTTCAACTGTCTGCATTTGTTGAGAAGGAATAGGAAAATTTCTGGGCTTGTTGTTATGGCTTGCTGACAGATATCCGCTGTGAAACCATCTTTACCGGGTGCCTTCCTAGGATTAAAGGAGGATGCAGCAATTTCGAGCTCAGTAAGGGTAAATGGAGGCCCGCAGGTGTTATCCCGGGCGTCTTCGCTTATTTTATTGGCTTGCCTTCTGACCTGGATGTGCCATTCGTTGTCGCTGGTGTTTTCATCCACTGGGTAGAAAGTTTCTGCGAGGTACTTCACAGATTCTTTAGCATCCAGCGTTTTACCATCTTTCGTCAGAGGGAGATCTTCTTCTCTGTGAGCTGTCCTTCCAATAACCCTATAAATGCCTTCCCATAGGCTCTCTTTGTCTTGTTTCTCGCAAAACTTCTTCCAGCTAGCCTCGATTTCGGTAGCTGCATGTGTTTCGTACTTCTCTTTCTCTTCGAGATACTCCTTAATGACTTTGTGTCTACGTATGGGCGCCGCATTCGGAATTCTGCGCTTTTTAATAGCAACCTGTTTCTTCATTTTTTCCAATTCCATCGACCACCACGGCATTACTATTTTATCTTTTGCTTTTATTTTTGGATTCCCACCGCTACGATGTTGGTGGTGAGATCCGGATATTGTTTGACGTTAAGTGTATTATTGAAAACGGCGATTGCAGCCTTGATAGTCCCATCGCCTTGTTCATTGCTCTGAAATATGCGTACGCCCCTTCTTCCTGTCATTTTCTTCTGCCCTCCAATGTATGGTTCTTGTAGTAAGGCTGCAGTGAATTTTCTATTTTGAGCTTCTATTAGGAGTTCATTGGTGGCGAGTCTTTTCCGTTGGAGGTTGGCCTGTACAATCTGGTAGGGAATTTGTTTGCCGTGGGCGCCCTTAGCAAGACGCTACGGTAGAGCGTGCCAGTTGGTCCCATTTTTTTTTCACCCCAGGCTACTGAGTCCAATCATGGTTCAAGCCTTGTTGTGGCGGTGGGGCTTAGTAGCCAAGCGAAGCCAATTGAATCGAGGGGATCCTTGCACCCCTCCTATAAGATGAGGGGGCTTAAAGATCGGGAGGAGGAATCGCTCTCGGTACTCACCTTATAAGAAGAGGGGACCTAAGAGCAACAGGAGAAGGCGCTTTTGCGCCGGGGGCAAGGGGCGAGGATGGGAACCTCACCCCATTGCACTGTCCCAAAGTTGGCGGAGTGGTCCTGTAGTGTGGGGCAACCCCATCTGTGGAGGTGGAGTCGGTCCCTTAAAGGGGTTGACTAGCCGTCGAGGTGCCTTTATGATTTGTTGTTCCGGGGCAACTCATGGCATTCGCGGTGGTTTTTGTGGGTATTCGGCACTGTCATGTGCCGCGAGTCCCACTCACCACTGGACCCCACCCAGGGCCGGTGAAGACGCGTAAATGCGTTTCCCCGCGTCAACAAAAAAAAAAAGGCTATTGGTCCCACCGCCGCGACAAGGCTTGGACCATCGTGGAGTGCCTATGGATTCCGTACTCTAATCTACATTACCTTTATGATTCTTGTGGGGAAACATAATTGAGACGAAACATGTGAAGCGAAAACATACGGACATCCACAGTAAAATATTTGTTAAGAACTACGTATTCAAATCAAATGTCGCGCGGTTTCCTGTTCTATGTTTCCGTCCTTTTCACATTTCCGTCTTTTTTCACGAAATCATTCACACGAAAAATATTCATTAGGAAAGATATTGTGTATCAACCATATTTACTGGAAAGCCATATTAAGTTTTGATGTATCAAAATAAGCTAAAACATGATGTTTATATTTTGTTGAGACTTGCATAAAGAAATGGCCAGTTTGTTCCGTCGGAACCTGGATGGCGTTGTCACTACGATAACACGACGTTACTCGCAGTTTGTCCCACTCACGATTTCGTCGCTTGCTAGGTGATGGAGGCGGTGCGGCTTAAGGAGCTGGAGATGAAGCAGGCGGCGGAGATCCTGGGCGTGAGCTACGGCACGCTGTACGGCCGCTACCGGGACGTGTTCGGTTGCATCAACCGGCCCTACCGGTGAGTGCAGATGATGATAATGATTCAAAAACACGTCCTATTTCACCCAAGTGTTTGGGCGGTGTGAGATGTGGCGTCCTAGACAATTGCGGGCGATATCCAAATCTATCAACTTAAGCAGCGAAAGCCACAACTCGAATCTAGTATGTTATAAAAAATTATCAAAATCTTTAATGTCTAGGACCGCTCGTGACTTCTGGCAGGCGAAGGGTCCGTCAGAGATCCTGGAGCGGCTGCAGCGGGGCGAGCTGAGCTTGGAGGCCGCGTCGCTGGCGCTGGGCGTCAACCCCACCAACCTGGCCTCCTACATCGCGGACTTGAACGAGAAGGGTAAGGGAAACCACTGGGCCGTCCTGCAAGATGTAGGACGTAGTGCAATCACAGCAGAGTGGGACCGGCACGACCGGGGAAGTACCTCTCCCTCCCATGATACCTTAAAAGTAATGAGTATAATGCCACATACTGTTTGTGTGTAGCCGGTGGGCCATTGGGTGAGATGGAGTGAGGGAGCTCAAATGTATTTGATTATGTTAATGGGCGTTGTTCGCCAAATGACTGACTGCTATACAAAGTCGTCAATAGGGGATATTTCCATCCACAGACGTCGACATGTGCGCGGACTCCGAGTCCACCATCAAGGCGATCCGCCAGCGCACCTACAGCGGGGGCGGGGGGCCCAAGCGGCGCCCCGGACTGCCGCCGGGCCCAGGGGAAAAGGTACAGAACCATTACCATACTTAAATCCATAGAACCATTTCTTATCAATTGAATTCAGAAAATAACTCAGTCCGCTCCGCTACAATATTGAAGACTGTGATACGGAGATAGGAGAAAATAAGTAGATAACGAAAAAAAAACTTTTCCCGTACTTTGATGCATTCTAGGTAAAGAAACATTGGAGCTCAGCGTAACGCTTTACCGCGCTTACTTCTCTGCGTATCTTTCACATCAGAATCGTGCTTTTAAGAAGTAAACTCCCAATGTATGGCGGAGCTGACTCACAGTTATTATCTGTAATTTGTTATGAACTTATTTCAGAAGTCCACTCACAATTGGAATACTGCATGACTCAGTAACAGGCTGTTTTAATTGATATATAGTCGAGCGGAGTCGCGGCCTGGAGTCTTTTGATTAATAAAAGTGCATATATTAATTCTAGATCCCAGGTAAGAAGATCACTGACGACGATTCGCCCACCCATCTTGCACAGGACCGGACCGGACTGCCGCAGCCCGCCTCTAGTGAGTAACTGTAGCTGTTATACTATGTATATCGATGGATTTTGGTTATTTTCTTATACTATAAGGGGTTAAGCGAGACGTCGCCTTTTGATGACAATAGCGCCCATTGACATCCACATAATTGTCACGCAGGTGCGTTGCCCCTTTCCCCTCCAGTTGGTCCCCTTGCAAATCACATTCCACTTAAAGCCACAGCATTGCTGCACTTGAAGGCAGTAAGTGAGAGGTAACCCTCCGGTCGTGCCAGTCCGATTCCGCTGCAGCTTGGCACTACTCTCCAGTAACCACCTGCATGAACTCAAGGAAGTGAGATTCGAAATTCTCGCAACTCCTGGCTCTCATAAGTCTTATGCATTACTCTACTTTAATAGCAATTATATGTGCACCCGCCTCGAACCGGTCCAGGTATTGTAACTTTTTTTTTATTGACGCGGGGAAACGCATTTACGCGCTTTCACTGGCCCTGGGTGGGTTCCAGTGGTGTGTGTGACTCGCGGCACATTATAGTGCCGAATACTCACAAAAACCAGCGCGAGTGTCAACAGTGCCGCCTTTGGTGAGGCCCCCCCCCCCTCCGAACCCGAACAGCAAATCATCAGGGCACCTCGACGGCTAGTCAGCCCCCTAAGGGACCGACGCCACCTCCACAGATGGGGTTGTCCGCACCACAGGACAATTCCACCAATTTTGGGACAGTGCAATGGGGCGAGGTTCCCATTCCCTTGCCCCGTGCGCAATAGAGCCGCCTCATTGTTTTTTGCTCTTTTGTCCACTCTTCGTACAAGGGGGGGGTACAAAGAGCATACACTTCCTCGGTTCAATTAGCTTCGTGTCTCGGATCACCCCAGGCTACTGAGCCCTACCGCCACGACAAGGCTTGAACCATGGTGGGGAGACATTGTAACCTCACATATAGTAACGCGTTTATGACAGATGACTGACAGAATGAATGAAACACCACTATCGAATAAGGGCCCGGGTTCTTATCCGTAAGTTGAGAAGATTAACTTAGAATAAATGAAACGCGATCCTTAGAGAGCTCTAGTAATAAGTTCAATCATGATCACGGTTTTTGCTGATTTCGAGCGCGAATCAAACCGCCCGTCAGAGGGGCGGTGAGGAGACAGGCCTCCTCAGACAAGTTACCGCATCGTTAACGGTATCGCGTGCGCGCCGTCCTATTAGCGTGGGGAGGGGGACCATCTTCGGTTCCAAAAATAATCACTATGGGGTGTGCCCACAAACAACATGGTGCTTCTCTTCCCATCTGCAGGAAAAGAGGGGGTCAGTCTCCCTAACTAGAAGACAAAAGTATTCGCTAGGTCCATGAATTGTAGGGGCGGGTGCTATAGCCTCACCGACCAGTCATAGGGACCTATTACTGGTTGGCGACGCTATTGAACCCGAAAAAAAAAAGAAAAGAAAAAACTACTTTAACATATTTTTTTCTCCGCAGGTGGTAAGTGGCCGACCATCCGTGTGGCGAGCCTAGACTCTTTACGAGGAGGGGAGGCACCACCCGCTCCCTCGCCCTCCCCCTCGCAGCTGATGCGTACGCGCCCTGACCTCACCATCGTGGCGGCTCGGCGCGAGCGACACGACGACACGTGACCGCACACGCCCCGCCCATGATAAATATACGAGCCTGAATAACAATTGATATGTACCTAGAACATCTAGGTTAAAAAAAATCCTGTTCAGAAATATGATATATTCGTGATCCAATTTTAAAATAATAGGAACATCCGGATGGAAAATTTAATTCGAAAAGAGAACGTCATTCAAACATTTGTCAGAGAAAATCGAATTTCGAATGTGTTCTTTAAATTCGAATTGTTTAAAATGAATTTTGTAAATATAAACTATAAATACTCCGCGAAGTAGTTGTAAGTTGTTAGATGTTAATTAATTATATACATAGACAAAATATGAATTATAGTTTAGCTGACGCAATTATTTGTGTATATTTTTATATAAATAGTTATAATATATACTAACGTAAGTTTTGGGTGGCCGATAAGCAAATGATATGTGTTCGAGCTAAGTTGATAGTATATGCGCCAATTTAAGTCTCAGAACAGTTATAAATGCAATTATATATTTACACGCATAGAATTATAAATATATGTTATGTCTATAAAATTCATATGAGATAGCTATGGATATACCAAAGTTGGGGAAAGCCTTGAGGTGATTTCGTTTTTCTCTTATATTATATTTGAATGAATGAATGAGATATTTCCCATATTCTTTCTTATTCATAAATCGACTGTCTGTTTACTCTGTGTGTGTTATATTCCCAATACAATTCCTCCGAAACCCACCAATTAATGAAATCTGATAAAGAACCCAAAGGGAAGTTATATGGAGTAAATGTTTTTATAACAATAGAATGTTAGCTCGTTGATAGATATAATAAACTATATATTTTTATTTGATAGCTAGTTAAATAGTTAGTAAATTAATAATCATGTATAAATAACAGTACTGATTAAATGTATGTAAAATGTTTGTATGTCGAAATATATGCGTATATCGTAAGGTAACTAGGGAATATATAAAGTGAGGAGATCGTCTGATACGGAAAGGCAGAAAGATACAGAGGACTGTTGTAATACGAAACTGAAGTCATGCTGGCAGTCATTAGTGATCTACAGTTGTCTTATAGTTGTTTGTGATGCATGGAATTCAGCCTCCTACGACGAATTGCAGTGATCTGTAATGATAACTGTGATTTATTAGACTGAGTCATGGCTGTAAGTCATCGGTGAGTTGTGCAGACCATAGTGACACTCGGTGGCTTGTACTACAATAATTTGTTTGCATCCCAACGACTCTGTAGCTCCGTCAAAAAATGTAAATATATTGTTAAGCAAATATATAAATATAGCCGACCAAATCTTATAGTAAAATTGTTTAATATTAGCCACATTATTATCGTTTAATAATATAAAGTGTGTTATTATAATTTATTGAAAGTTCCACAAAAAATTGACGTTAGAATCGATTTGCAATAACATTTTTTTTTGTAACGTATAGAATACATATAGAAGGTGCTTGTTACGGGACGAAAGCTCAAACAACTGTATAATCATCAACAATTAATAAAACAAAAAAAGCAAAACTTATATATTCGAGTACACTTACGGGTGTTTTCAATATTAAATCTACGGTAGCCATCGATAGATAGATTATTGAAAGCGGCGTGTCGGTGTGATTGCGCAGTTATCGTCACCGTATTGAGTAACATACGTTACTTATTCCTTAATACTATTATTTAACAATTAAATGCAATTGTGTGGTATTTTGTAGCGTACAGCTGTTTACATAATAATATAAATGACATTTTATAGATTTTTGGGATAAAATATGTTACAGTTTGAAAACTATTGTAATCGATCCCACTGCTGATTGTAAACAAACAAGTTTGGAATTTTGTATCAAGTAAGAAACACCTTGTATATGATCAGTTTTATATAAAACTGTTGCTTATGATAATATTCCATTTACTTTATAACACATAAAAGATATATTTTAGAATATAAACAATATAGACTAACTCGTAATCTGTTTGTGTTATATATTTTCTTTATTTTATTTTTTAATATTCGTATAATACGTACGAGATGTTTTTGACTCTTGTTATTTTTATATATGCCGTAAATTTATTATGAGTTTAATGATAATTTACTTTATTTGGTATAAAATGCATAGTGCTCTATTAATGAATGAAATAATGATAGTATTATTATTGTGTTGGTAGTCGCTTTGCGGGCAGGATGCACATGAGATGCGTAAAGAGCGAGAAAACTTGATAGTGTTGTCTCTGTCACTCGGCACTGAATCCATGTATGAGCTAACTGTTTAAAGTAACGGTTACATTACGCAGTGAAAGTTGATAGCCTACAATACAAGCCTGCGATGAATCGTCACCGACAATTTAGCCGGGTTTAATCAGTATGAAGAAGTATTGCAAGTCGAATCAGAGCTCGGTGAGACTTTTTCTCATTCCTCCTAACCTCTCTTATTACTCGTAGCGACGTATAGGAA